>CM076571.1:831890104-832490104 GCA_034641835.2 Pinus albicaulis
TTTTAGGCTCCTAAACAGGTCATCGTGGAATTTGCGCTATAACTGTTTTTCTATGAAGGTTCAAAATCTGAACTTCATATGATGCGAAGTTGAAACCCTGAGGAAAGTCATCAAAAAATTTCAGATCTTGGTTCGCAATATTTTTGGAGATATGATCTGTGGAAGGTAGTACTTTTTCAGGCTCCTGAATTTCATCTCAAAAATGTGATCGTGGGAATAGTTCAATAACTCTCTCTCTGGGCATCGGATTGGAGTTCTGTAAAAATTGGTCGCAATTACACGGACTTTAGTTTCTTGGCTATCAATTTTAGAGAGAAAGGATGAAACAGTGACATGTGGCAAGTCGTACAAGTTCGCTCTACTGAACTAGTCGATAATTAGGTCATTGTGGGAGATTGGACATAAATTTGACTTAGAGAATCCAAATCAGGTCAGACCTGTGGCATTCGAAAGATAATTTAGGGGTTTACGTTGGTACTGAAATTTCAATATCGAGCTCCTCAAAAGCAAGAAAAAGGTGTGTATTTTTTTTTCCAAATTGCATAAGTCTTGTTAGAAGAATCAATTTGAATTGATTCCAAGGGCATATTGTATAATAGATATCAGTATTAGGTTCTAAAATATGCCCCATAAAATAAATTCAACACCCATTAAGCCTTCAGAAGGCTCTACTATGACTCATGAAGATGAAGAATTGCAACATGATCTATCAAAATTGCAAGAGAAAGTGCAACAAATTTCACTCTCGCAAAGAGAAACAAAAAATGAAATGGAAGTTTTGAAGAAAGGCGTGGAAGCTAAGATGGATGACGTGCAAGCTAAGATGGATGGCATGGAAGCTAAGATGGAAAACATGAAGAATGATCTAAAAACAGACATCGAAGGTTTGACAAAGTTGATACAAGAAATGTTTCATAATGGTGAAAATATAGTAGAAGAACCTCATGATGAGAACAAAATCAATGTTAATCGTGATTTGATAAACTCTAATGTTGGCAGGAAGAACCACCATATTCCAAAAATGGATATGAGGAAGTTTGATGGAAAGGATCCTGTAACATGGATACTACAGATGGAGCAATATTTTGATCTCCATAATGTGCAAAACACACAAAAGGTACGCATTGCAACTTTACATTTAGAAGAAAATACATTTGTATGGTATCGATGGCTTTGCTCCCGTAAAAAAATTGTCACTTGGTCAATTTTTACGGAGGAAATGATAGCACATTATGAGGATACAAAGAGCAAAACCTTCTTTAGCCAATTGATAAATCTCAAACAAAAGGGTTTAGTGGGGCAGCACATTGAGGACTTCCAAAAATTGAATATAAGGGTAACTGATATTCCAGGGGAACACAGGATTGATCTCTTCATAGGCACTTTAAAGGATAACATCCAACATGAAGTTCGCGTTTTGGAACCGGATTCATTGGAGAAGGCATTCAGGTTGGCAAGAAAAGTTGAACGTAAAATAATGGCGACAAGGAAGCCTACCACTCAATTCTATAAAGAAGGAAGTGTTGCTACGCCTAGATTTCCACAACCTACAAGGTTGACACCACAACAATTGAAAGAAAAAAGAGCAAAAGGGCTTTGCTACAGTTGTGATAGCAAATACACTAAAGGTCATAAGTGTGCTGAGAAGAAATTATTTTACATAGATTGTGAAGAGGAAGAAGAAATGAACAAGAAGAGGATATACACCAGGAACCAGCCCTAGAAGAGGAAGAAATGAATCCGACCATATCGTGTAATGCACTGGCAGGAATTACCACTCCTCAAACTCTCAAGATAGAAGGACAAATCAAGAAGAAAAAGGTAATAGTGTTGATTGATTCAGGTAGCACCCATAATTCTATTCATTGTAAGGTAGCCAAGGAATTAAATTGTTTCCTATACCCAGCACCAGAATGTCAAGTGATGGTTGCAAATGGAGGAACTATAAATTGCTCTGGAAAATGCCATAATATCAAGCTAACCATGGGGGAATATATATTGACTAGTCCAATGCTTTCCATTCCTCTGGGAGGTGCTGATGTTGTACTAGGAGTACAATGGTTACAATCTTTGGGGACGGTAGCTTTTAATTTTCAAGAACTTTTCTTGAAATTTTTTTCAGAAGGAAAGGAAGTCAAATTACGGGGTATTGAAGGGAGTCTGGGAAGGATAATAATCTCTAACGTCATGACAAAGCTTCTAAACAAAGAACAATGAGGTGTAATTTCACAATTATGCTCACTAGAAGTCCCGACATCAAAATCATCTATTTCTGTAGATCTCCAACAAGTCTTGGAAAATCATTCCAAGGTGTTTGAAACTCCCAAAGGACTTCCACCTATTCGTGATCATGATCATGCTATTCATTTGATTCCAGGAAGTGTTCCTCCAAACATCAAGCCTTATAGATATCCTGACTTCCAAAAGAGCGAAATTGAACGTATGATTGCAGAAATGTTAGAGGCGGGTATAATTCAACCTACTCAAAGTTCTTTCTTTGCTCCCGTAGTATTGGTACACAAGAAGGATGGATCATGGAAAATGTGTCCAGATTATAGGGAGCTCAATAAGCTCACCATTAAAGATAAATTTCCCATTCCTGTGATTGATGAATTATTGGATGAATTACATGGAGCAATTTATTTTACCAAGTTGGATCTTCATTCAGGATATCATCAAATTAGAATGAAGACTCAAGATATTCCAAAAAACGCATTTCGAACTCATGAGGGTCATTATGAATTTTTGGTCATGCCTTTTGGCCTTACCAATGCACCTTCTACATTTCAAGGGTTGATGAATTCCATTTTCAAACCCTTCCTTAGAAAATTTGTGCTAGTATTTTTTGATGATATACTAATCTACAGCAGGTCTCGGAAGGATCATGTTGAACATGTTGACAGGGTACTCAAACTATTGCAAGAGAAACAATTATATGCAAAAACATCCAAATGTTTCTTTGGAGTACAAGAATTATGGAATAACAGGGTATTATCGCAAGTTTGTTAAGAATTATGGAATAATAACAGCACCTCTAACAACAATATTGAAGAAAGATGCATTTTCATGGACTCCTGAAGCAACTAAGGCCTTCGAACATCTTAAAGAAGCAATGTGCCTAGAACCGGTCTTAGCTACGCCAGACTTCACAAAAACCTTTATTGTGGAATGTGATGCCTCAGGAAATGGAATTGGTGCAGTTTTAATGCAGGAAGGAAGACCCAATGCTTTTGAAAGTCGTCCAATCAAAGGAAAGTATTTACAGAAACCTATTTATGAGAAGGAAATGTTAGCAATACTACATGCACTAAAGAAATGGCGAACTTACCTAATGGGAAGACACTTCAAGGTAAAAACTGATCATGATAGTCTTAAACACCTTTTGGAACAAATACTATCTTCAGAAGAGCAGCAAAAATGGGTCACAAAGATGTTGGGTTATGACTTTGAAATAATCTACAAAAAAGGAAAGCTTAATGTTGTTGCAGATGCACTCTTAAGAAAGAATGAAGAGGTGGAAGCATTTCTTTGTGCCATTTTTATTATCCAACCATATTGGATAACTGAAGCAAGAGATGAATGGAAGAAGGACAAAGATGTATGGAAACTCATTCAAAAGTTGCAACAAGATCCTAGTACATCTGATACATTTAGTTGGAAAAATGATTCCTTATGGTACAAAGATCGCTTATATCTTTGTAATAATTCCCAACTAAAACAAAATATTCTTCTAGAATTGCACACTTCTCCTTTAGGAGGACACTCAGGATTTTTCAAAACTTACCACAGGGTGAAGAAAGAATTTTTTTGGGATGGCCTTAAATCTGATATTCAAAATTTTGTGGCAGAATGTTTGGCTTGCCAGCAGAATAAAGTGGAGACAATTAAGACCCCGGGACTTCTACAACCTTTATCCATTCCAAGTCAACGTTGGAAGGAGATTTCAATGGATTTTATCACAGGTTTACCTAAGTCCGAAGGAAAGAATGTCATCATGGTGGTAGTTGATAGAGTTACCAGGTATGCACACTTTTGTGCATTGTCTCATCCATTTAAAGCAAGTACATTTGCTACTACATTTATGGACAAAATTCAAAATCTACATGGAAGCCCAAGGGTTATTGTGAGCGACAGAGATCCCATTTTTACTGGAAATTTTTGGACGGAGTTATTTTCTTGTTTGGGTACTCAATTAGCTCATAGCTCATCTTATCATCCACAATCTGATGGTCAAACTGAGATAGTAAATAAATGTTTGGAAGGATATCTTCGTTGTTTTGTATCTGATAAACAAACACAATGGGTCAAGTGGTTACCTCTCGCCGAATGGTGGTATAACACTTCCTTCCATACTGCAGCAAAAATGACCCCATTTATGGCACTTTATGGATATCATCCACCATCCATCACATCATCTTTAAGGGAAAATTCGAAGGTTCAAGCAGTGGAAGATCACATCGAGCATCAGCAAGAAGTTCTCCAACTCTTAAAGGATAACCCGAATTTGGCACAAAATCGAATGAAACAACAGGCAGATCAACATCGCAGCGAGAGAAGTTTTGATGTAGGAGATTGGGTATTTTTACGGCTACAACCATACAAAAAATGTCCCTCAAGCAAGCTAAGAAGGATAATAAATTATCGCCAAAGTACTATGGTCCTTACAAGGTGTTGCAAAATAGTAGCAAGATCCTAGTACATCTGATACATTTAGTTGGAAAAATGATTCCTTATGGTACAAAGATCGCTTATATCTTTGTAAGAATTCCCAAATAAAACAAAAGATTCTTTTCGAATTGCACACTTCTCCTTTAGGAGGACACTCAGGATTTTTAAAAACTTACCACAGGGTGAAGAAAGATTTTTTTTGGGATGGCCTTAAATCTAATATTCAAAAGTTTGTGGTTGAATGTTTGGTTTGCCAGCAGAATAAAGTGGAAACAATTAAGACCCCGGGACTTCTACAACCTTTATCCATTCCGAGTCAACGTTGGGAGGAGATTTCAATGGATTTTATCACAGGTTTACCTAAGTCCGAAGGAAAGAGTGTCATCATGGTGGTAGTTGATAGACTTACTAAGTATGCACACTTTTGTGCATTATCTCATCCATTTAAAGCAAGTACAGTTGCTACTACATTTATGGACAGAATTCAAAATCTACATGGAAGCCCAAGGGTTATTGTGAGCGACAGAGATCCCATTTTTACTGGAAATTTTTGGACGAAGTTATTTTCTGGTTTGGGTACTCAATTAGCTCATAGCTCATCTTATCATCCTCAATCTGATGGTCAAACTGAGATAGTAAATAAATGTTTGGAAGGATATCTTCGTTGTTTTGTATCTGATAAACAAACACAATGGGTCAAGTGGTTACCTCTCGCTGAATGGTGGTATAACACTTCCTTCTATACTGCAGCAAAAATGACCCCATTTATGGCACTTATGGATATCATCCACCATCGATCACATCATCTTTAAGGGAAAATTTGAAGGTTCAAGCAGTGGAAGATCACATCGAGCATCAGCAAGAAGTTCTCCAACTCTTAAAGGATAACCCGAATTTGGCACAAAATCGAATGAAACAACAGGCAGATCAACATCGCAGCGAGAGAAGTTTTGGTATAGGAGATTGGGTATTTTTACGGCTACAACCATATAAACAAATGTCCCTCAAGCAAGCTAAGAAGGATAATAAATTATCGCTAAAGTACTATGGTCTTTACAAGGTGTTGCAAAAGATTGGTACTATGGCATACAAATTGGAGCTTCCTGCTTCTTCGCGAGTACATCCAGTTTTCCATGTTTCATGCTTAAAGAAGGTTATAGGTGAAAATCTTTCAGTTCAAACAGTATTGCCAGAACTTGATGGGGAAGGGAAAATCATATTGGAACCTGAAGCAGTCATGGAAAAAAGAACTCGACAACTACGGAATCGATCAATTTCAGAGTATCTCATCAAGTGGAAGAACTTACCCACTCAAGATTCTACATGGGAGGATGAGAATTTTATACAGAAGCACCCGGAGCTACTCAAGTGTTGAGGACAACACTTTTTTGAAGGAGAGGGGCATGTTAGGTCCCTATATCACTAGTATATTCCTTTATTATGGTTAGTTTAACCCCCTTATTGTTATTATTGAACCCTTGTAACCCCCATTTTGTTATTATTGTGCCCTTAAATTATTATTGTTAGGTCGGCTAGGATTACATTGTGGCCCACTAGGATTACATTATGGCCCCATGACTCCTATATATAGAAAGGAGGTTTTGTAAATTGTATCATCCAAGAATTGTTCATTTATGTAATGTATTGGAGGTTGCCCCCTCGAAGTGGCTTATTTCTAAGGCGTTCATATCTCTTTTCTTCTATTTTTGGAGCTGGTTACACAACAAATCACATCTATAAAGATGAAAGTGTTGCTACTCCTAGACTTCCACAACCTACAAGGTTGACACCACAACAATAGGAAGAAAAAATAGCAAAAGGGATTTTCTATAGTTGTGATAGCAAATACACTAAAGGTCATATGTGTGCTGAGAAGAAATTATTTTACATATATTTTGAAGAGGAGGAATAAAATGAACAAGAAACTTCAAAAGAAGAGGATATACACCAAGAACGAAACCTAGAAGAAGAAGAAATAAGTCCGACCATATTGTGTAATGCATTGGCAGGAATTACCACTCCTCAAACTCTCAATAAAAAATGACATATGAAGAAGAAAAAGGTAATATTGTTGATTGATTTGGGTAGTACCCATAATTTTGTTCATTGTAAGGTAGCCAAGGAATTAAATTGTTTAATCTACCTAGCACCAGAATGTCAAGTGATGGTTACAAATGGAGGAACTATAAATTGCTCTATAAAATGCCATAATATCAAGCTAGCCATGGGGGAATATTTATTGAATAGTCCAATGCTTTCCATTACAATGGGAGGTGTTGATGTTGTACTAGGAGTACAATGGTTACAATCTTTGGGGATGGTAGCTTTTAATTTTCAATAACTTTTCTTGAAATTTTTTTCGGAATGAAAGGAAATCGAATTACGAGGTATCACAGGGAAGCCATGAAAGACAATAAGCTATAATGCCATGAAAAATCTTATGAAGAAAGAAAAACGAGGTGTAATTTCACAATTATGCTCACTAGAAGTTCCAACATCAAAATCATCTATTTCTCCAAATATCCAAAAATTCTTGGACAATCATTCCAAGGTGTTTGAAAGTCCCAAAGGACTCCCACCTATTTGTGCTCATCATCATGCTATTCATTTGATTCCAGGAAGTGTTCCTCCAAACATCAGGCCTTACAGATATCCTTATGTCCAAAAGAGCGAAATTTAACGTATGATTGCAGAAATGTTAGAGGCTGGTATAATTCAACCTATTCAAAGTTCTTTCTCTGCTCCAACAGTATTGGTTCACAAGAAGGATGGATCATGGCGCATGTGTCTGAATTATAGGGAGATGAATAAGCTCACTATTAAAGATAAATTTCCCATTCCTGTGATGGATGAATTATTGGATGAATTACATGGAGCAATTTATTTTACCAAGTTGGATCTTCTTTAAGGATATCATCAAATTATAATGAAGACTAAAGATATTCCGAAAACAACATTTCGAACTCATGAGTGTAATTATGAATTTTTTTTCATGCCTTTTTGACTTACCAACGCACCTTATACATTTCAAGGGTTGATTAATTCCAATTTCAAAACCTTCCTTAGAAAAATTTTGCCAGTATTGTTTGATGATATACTAATCTACAACAGGTCTTGTAAGGATCTTGTTCAACATGTTCATAGGGTGCTCAAACTATTGGAGGAGAAACAATTATATGCAAAAACATCCAAATGTTTCTTTGGAGTACAAGAGGTGGAATATATAGGTCATATTGTATCTCACAAGGGTGTTAAGGTAGACCCTAACAAAATTAAAGCCATTAAGGAATGGAAAGCCCCCACAACCATAAAGCAGTTGTGCAGATTTCTCGAGTTAACTGGGTATTATAGCAAGTTTTTTAAGAATTATGGGAGAATAGAAACACCTCTAACAACATTATTGAAGAAAGATTCATTTTCATGGACTCTTGAAGCAACTAAGGCCTTTGAACATCTTAAAGAGGCAATGTTCCTAGCACCAGTCGTAGCTACACCAGACTTCACAAAAACCTTTATCGTGGAATGTGATGCCTCGAGAAATGGAATTGGTGTTGTTTTAACGCAATAAGGAAGACCCATTGCTTTTGAAAGTCGTCCATTCAAAGGAAATTATTTAAAAAGGGCTATTTATGAGAAGGAAATGTTGGTAATACTACATGCACTAAAGAAATGGTGACCTTACCTAATGGGAAGACACTTCAAGGTAAAAACTGATCATGATAGTCTTAAACACTTTTTGGAACAAAGACTATCTCCAAAAGAGAAGCAAAAATGGGTAACAAAGATGTTGGGTTATGAATTTGAAATCATCTACAAAAAAGGGAAGCTAAATGTTTTTGCAGATGCACTCTCAAGAAAGGATGAAGAGATGGAATCATTTCTTTGTGTAATTTCTATTATCCAACCAGATTGGATAACTGAAGCAAGGGATGAATGGAATGACGAAGAAGAGTGGACTCTCATTCAAAACTTGCAACAATATCTTAGTACATCTGATACATTTAGTTCGAAAAATGATTCCTTATGGTACAAGGATTGCTTATATATTTGCAAGAATTCCCAACTAAAACTAAATATTCTTTGGGAATTGCACACTTCTCCTTTAGGAGGACAATCAGGATTTTTAAAACATTACCACTGGGTGAAGAAATAATTTTTTCGAGATGGCCTTAAATCTGATATTCAAAATTTTGTTGTAGAATGTTTGGTTTGCCAACAAAATAATGTTGAGACAATTAAGACCCTGGGTCTTCTACAACCTTTATCAATTCCAAGTCAACATTAGGAGGATATTTCAAAGGATTTTATCACAAGTTTACCTAAGTTCAAAGGAAAGAGTGTCATCATGGTGGTAGTTGATAGAATTACCAAGTATGCACACTTTTGTGCGTTATCTCATCCATTTAAATAAAGTACAATTGCTATTGCATTTATGGAAACAATTCAAAAGCTACATGGAAACATAAAGATTATTGTAAGTGACAGAGATCCCATTTTTACAGGAAATTTTTGAATGGAATTATTTTCTTGTTTGGGTACTCAACTAGCTCATATCTCATCTTATCATCCTCGATCTGATGGTCAAACTAAGATAGTGAATAAATGCCTGGAAGGATATTTTCGTTGTTTTGTATCTGAAAAGCAAGCATAATGGGTCAAGTGGTTACCTCTCGCTAAATGGCAGTATAACACTTCCTTCCATACTGCAGCAAAAAGGACCCCATTTATGGAACTTTATGGATATCATCCACTGTCCATCACATCTTCTCTAAGGGAAAATTATAGGGTTCAAGCAGTGGAAGATCACATTGAGCATCAACAAGAAGTCCTCCAACTCTTAAATGATAACCTAAATTTGGCACAAAATTGAATGAAACAACAGGTAGATCAACATCGCAGCGAGAGAAGCTTTGATGTAGGATACTAGGTATTTTTACGGCTACAACCATACAAAAAAATGTCCCTCAAGAAGCTAAGAATGATAATAAATTATCGCTAAAGTACTATGGTCCTTACAAGGTGTTGCAAAAGATTGGTACAATGGAATACAAATTGGAGCTTCCTACTTCTTTGCGAGTGCATCCAGTTTTCCATGTTTCATGATTAAATAAGGTTGTAGGGGAAAAACTTCTAGTTCAAAAAATATTGCCAGAACTTGATGAGGAAGGAAAAACCATATTGGAACATGAAGCAATCATGGAAACAAGAACTCGACAGCTACAAAATTGATCAATTTCAGAGTATCTCATCAAATGGAAGAAATTACCCATTGAAAATTCTACATGGGAGGATGAGAATTTTATACAGAAGAACCCGAAGCTACTCAAGAGTTGAGGACTACACTTTTTTGAAGGAGAGAAGCATGTTAGGTCCTGATATTACAAGTATAGTCCCTTATTGTTGTTAGGGTAACCCCCTTATTGTTATTGTTGTACCCCTGTAACCCCCATATTGTTATTATTGTACCCTTAAACTATTATTGTTAGGTCAGCTAGGATTACATTGTGGCCCCATGGACTCCTATATATAGAAAGGAGGTTTTTCTATTTGTATCATCCAATCATTGTTCATTTATGTAATGTATTTGAGGTTTCCCCCTCAAAGTGGCTTATTTCTAAGGTGTTGATCTCTCTTTTCTTCTATTTTTGAAGTTGGTTTCATAACACATATTCTTATGATATACATTATAAACTAATGCAGAGGAATGCACTAGAGATACCTATAGTGGTGCGATAGAGTGCAACACATGAAAGAGTATAAACAGTTAAAGGTGACACTTGTGACAATAAGGAAAAGTGAAAATTACACTTAAAAAAGCTAAAGAAAGTGAAAGTGACACATGCTATACTAAAGAGAATGAAAAAGTGACACTTGTGAAAGTGAAATAATGTAAAGACGATAGTGAGGGAAGTGAAAGCGACACTTATGAAATCAAAAGCATGAAAAAGGGTCAGTTCAGGAAACTCACTGGAATGATAATACAGTTGCAACTAAGAGCAAGAGAATAACTGACTCACAAAATTGCATCCTCATTGTCAACTAAGATTGCACATTGAATGTCAAAAAGGATTATGTAGACAATGCCTTTATGAACTATGCAGTCATTGTCAGTAAGGGTTACGCAGAGACTACCATCGAGAGTTGTGTATTTACTATCACGGGGCACTGCACAGTCACTATATCCAAGGACTGTGTAGACACTACTTTCAAAGATTGTGCAATGCTTGTCTTCAAACATGAACATTAACTACTGAGATTGATAAAAGAGGTTGTGCTTGAGAATGCATCCAAGCTTAGGCATGTGTAAGCAAGTGGTTTTGAGAATTAAAACCTTATAATAAGACTTAAAAACTTAGAAAATTATCAATTGATCATTAAGTAACTAAAAACAATCAAGAAGGGAATGATCATAGGATCACAAGTAGGCTTCAAAATTCAAGTGTAGGAAAAATTTTGGAGGGTGTTTGTCACATCGACAACACTTGGGAACACACTTGAATAACTCCATATTCTTTTCTTAGGTCTATATTTAAGCATAGTTTCTAGTCTTTCAGGAAGTATTCATTCACAATCTGGACCACATCATCTTCCCCATCTATCTCGGTTATAAATATAGACTCTCATATTCCCTTTCTCGACTAAACACATTTATAAGACTTACCATATCTCAATTGTTTCGATTTGGGAGACGAATAGTATAAATTCACGAGTTTAATATTATCATCGTTTTATTTCCATCTCTGGTGTTGCTCTGTTACTAGGAAGCCTATTTAGTACCTTAAAGGAGTCACTATTGGAACAAAATCATTTCTTCACTGCCAGAAAACATGTTTAGTATCTCAACGAAGTTACTTGCTTCACCTCTCTGTACCGGAAGCCTTTCTCTTCTTTCACCACTTACTTTATTTTCAGTATGTTTTAGCATTCATTAGACTTTATTGTGCTAGTGTGGAAGAGGGATCCCAAACTATTGAGAGCAAGAGAGGTTCTTCCTTCAGAAACTATTATATACCTCTTAAATTAATATGCTCATGCTTATTTTTCTCCTTTCCCTTTTCAACTTGATTGGATTTGTAAGAAAAACACCACTCAATTACCATACCTATTAAGGGGATGAAGATCCTTAAATAGATATGGGCATCATGGTTTTGATTATGGCTTTCGATTCAAATGGAGCATCATGGTTTTGATTATGGATTTCCATTCAAATGGATCATATTTTCCATTCATACATCATTGGTTTTAAAATATGTGTTGGCCCAAACAAATAAGAGAAAGGCATATTATCCAAGAGTTTCTCATCATTACAATTTCCCTTTTAAAACTTTGCCACATTATTGTTTTGAGCTAGAGAGGAGAAATTTTCATGCATGGTCTTATTGAAAAAAAAAACTAAAAGAAAAGGCATGAAAAAACAAGAAAATAAAAAGCAACGGAATAAATCAAATGTAAGACTTAAAATAAAAGTATCATGCATGATGGGAAACAAGAGACAAAACAAGTATGAAAACTAGATGTGAAGCAAAATGCATGGTCAATGCAATTTTAAGGAAAACTAAATTACAACCAAACCTACCCATAATATTACCAGCTAGAAGCTCAGGTTAAGTGTAGTGAAATTTCCAATGTAGCCACTGAAATTTCTCCCGAACTGCAAATACAAAGATACGAGAAATTAGAAACCATATAAAATAATGTGAAAAATAAAAGGTAAAAACTTCAATTCCTTTCATAAGAAATAGATTGTTTGACCTATAGTCAGAAAAATGTGTCATAACAATTAACTTTATCCAGTCTGCAGCCTTTTTTTATTAAAACAATAGTCATACAAACCTTCAAATATTATTGTGAATTTACCTTCATTTATGTTATTTTTAACAACACTGGGTTAAAGTTTCATGAAATAAAGGATAACATATGAAAAATAAGACCAAGGTCGTGGGATATTTATTCCAAGTTGAATGTTGGGAAAGCACTATAGTGGGCAACCCTTTTGGTTTATTTATGGCTATGGATATTGGAAATGGAAAAGAGGCAATAATTGACATTTAATTATGAAAATTAACGAAAATATGAGAAAATCAAGGTGAAGGGAGACAAATTTTCATGCTAAGTAAATTAGAGGGAAAATGAAAGAAAAAGATGGCATCAAAAATAAAAAGGCATTAGAGGATCATTTCATAGATTTTTGTTATTTTTGGCTTCGATTAGTTTTAAGAGAGAAAGATCTACAAGAGGAGAAAGTAAGCATGAAAGAAAATATAAACAAAAGCAAAGGAAGTGTTAGTGTCAGTCTTGTCATACTGCCATCAGTGATCAAATTTACTCTTTTGCATTTGCATATTAGGAGTCCCATACCATAAATTTTCATCATTCCATTGGGTCATGGATTCATTGATGGTAATTGTCTTTCTTTAGTTTTCCCTCATGTATAACTTGTGGATTATCCTCTCTATGGTCTTCAGTCATGATTCACTTTCACTCCCAATTCATATTATTAGGTCATAGGGTTGGTCTCATTAGGTTACAGGGTCTCATCATGGTCAAATTAATGAGTCAAGTGTCAATAAATATCAGCAAGATCATGAGGAGGACAAATAAACTTAGAAGCACAATATCTGCAAAGTTCAAAGAATTGTTTTATTGAGCTTGATGTGATTTTCACCTCAAAACCATGTTTTGAGGTGAAAACATGGTACTTTACTTTTATTATCATCTGTTATTTAATTTTGTGTCTTCATATGTAATGAGTTCTACTTCAGAAGCTGCTATCTCCAGAAAGCCACCACCCTATCTTTCAGAGGTGTTTTCCATAGAATTTTCAGTATAAAATCATGTTCTAAGTGTGTCCATCAGAAGGATCCCGGAAAGATCTTTCCAATGGTATATTATACTCTCAAAATTGACTCCTGGATTGAAATATATGCCTAAGTGAACAAAAGTCTCCAATAGCCTAAACCTTACCCATTTTCCCTTTTGTCCCTTAGACTTTATTCCACATAATTTTGAAGTTTTTTATTATAAAACCCTTTCCTTTTCGATCTAATTGCAACCTTCAAATGCATGGTCCCGATTGGCCCCCTTCCGATTGAGAAAACCCCGATGCGATTGACCTCCCCCGATCCGATCGCAACATTTAAATCACAACCCTGATTGAGTCACGCCCGATTGAGCTACTCCCAATTGACTCCCTCCGACCCGATCACAAGTCCCCTCCTCTGATCCGATCGCATCGCAATTTTCCAGCATATAAGGCGTCTTTCCCTTTTTCAATTCTCCTATGCGATTAATCGCATATCCCCAATCGCAATCGGCAAATCCTATTATGTAATACACCCACTCCTCCGCTAATTTTCGATTGCGATTGGTTGGGTCCCACCATAAAACCTTCTGCCTTTTCCGAAACAAAACCGGTTTTTCCTTTGTAAAATATGATAAACCGAGTTTAAATATTTCTTAAGTCTTTGCTCCATGTTTTAAACTCCCGTGCCCCTTCCCCGCCGATTTGCGATTGCGATCCATTGCATCGCAAGCCCTCCATCGCATTGCAAGCCCTCCATCACATCGCAACTTCGCAATCCTTAAAACTCACGACCCCGCTCTTCCGATTTTCCAATTGCGATTTCCCCCCGGTCCCACCATAAAGCATTCCGCCCTTTCCAAAGAAAAAGGGCTTTTCCCTGTGTTAAAGCAATTTTTCATTTTTTGTTTTAAAAGGACTTTCTTCCATCGAATCACAAATCATTCCATTGCAAAATTATTTCATCGCATAGTTTTCATTGCAATGTCCACTCCCGACCCACCGATGTGATGAATTGCATGTCGCTCATCGCATCGCACGATACCTCTACCATGTGTTATACCCGCTCCTTCCCAATTGCGATTGTGATTTGTGATTCCTTCCTAGTCCCACCTAAAGCCCTCCGCTCTTTTCAATAAAAAAAAGTGTTTTTCCCTATGTAAATGCAGAAAATTCAATTTTTTTTTTTTTTTTTTTTTTGGGGGGGGGGATTTTTCCATTGCACCATCGGACCTCGCCTATTATCCCCGCACCCCTATTGTATTACCCCCATCGCATTTTTCCAATCGCATCGTAAGTTTTTTCGCATCCTTCCAAATCTACTCCCCTTTTCGTCCCGATTGCGATTTCAATTTCCCTATACATTATTGCATCGCAAGATTTCAATCACTCCATTATATGATACATCCCCTCCCTTCCTCCAATTGCAATTTGCGATCACATATGGGCCCACCATCCTTTCCTTTGCCCTTTTTCACCAAAAAAGGGGTTTTTCCTCATTGAATGGAAAATTTTCGTTTTTATTGATTCTCATTGGTTTCAAAGGCATTTTCTTCAAAGTTGGTTTTTCTTCAAAGAGTAAATATAGAGATAAACAGTCAAGGCCAAGAAATAATTATGAACCAGTCACATCTACAACAAGCAACGAAAAAGGGATCTGTTCTTCGGATTTCCTATTTTCATTTATTCAGTGTAACTACAAATTTTCCAGATGTTCAAAATGTATTGTTTCTCCTTCTTTCCAGGGGGATATTGTTGGTGTCTTTCCTGTGTTTAGATTTCAGTTCCTGAGCTGGTGAAACAACTCCTTCTTTTGTGGATCTACTTCCCTCAAATTCTGTATATTTAATGTAATTTCTTCATCATATGTAAGGGGGGAACAAAGTGTGGAATAAGTTAGAAATCATTGAGGATGCTCTGCACTCCATTTGTAACAATTTGGCAGGGAATTAATAAAGAAATGCAACACTGATTTGTGTGATCCCTGTGGTATGGATTTTAGCACTGTTTTTTCCTTTGTTTTCATTTGTTAATTGTTATGTTTGCCATTCATTTATTCATATCTCTGGTTGAATGCTTTCAAGATAGATAGGTAGAATCCATTGTATAATTCTCTACCTTGGGAAATCATTCAATATTTGATGTTTTCTGCTGTTTGAAAAGGATCCATCTCCTATGCCCTTTTCAGCTCCTCGCGAGTCTCACCATTCCATCATTATTTAAACTAAACTGTTAAAATCCCTGCCTACCTTGCCCCATGAAATACCATGTATCTCTGATTTAATTCCGCGGTTTCAAACTGCCCATCCCCATCTATTCCATACAACCTTGAAATTTATAAAAACATCCCAAATTATTATACCTAGACTAAAATCAGTTTGCAGTTGTAATTCACTGAATATTTTTCCCGGAGAAAGCCCTCTCCTGACCTTGTAGGGCCAACTACAAGGCTGAGCGTGGTTTGAGGTTACCCTAATTTTCCTTCTTTCAGCCTGAGGTTCAAATTAGGTGCTAACATTTCTGGCGACCATACCGAGGAAAAAAGGATCATGTCTTCCCCAGTAAAGAACGACAAAGTTTAGATCTAATTTTTGATGGTGAACAATAGTCGGATACATATGAAGGCTGAATCATTCACCTGGTGACTCCATTCACTGAAAGATCCAGAAATCAACACTTCATGGTGACTCCACTGTAGGAATATCAGTAGCTTAAATAATATTTTTGTTTTAAGATGGCAAGTGTTGCAAGAAGGTATGCTCCCATTAGCCGAGATCACATTCGAGGTTTCCCAAATAAAATTCCTAAGGTAGATTGGCAAAGGATTTTTCCTATGTTCAAAAATGTGAAAGGTAATGATGCTACTCTTCATCTGGTGAAATTTCACATCCATGTGAATAAATTAAAGATTGATTTTCCTGAAGATTGCTTGATGAAGATGTTCATGGATACTCTGGAAGATGAAGCTCGATCTTGGTATGAAAGTTTGCCACCTGCTTGTATTTATTGTTTAAAATATTTTCATACAATATTCTTTGAAAGGTACAAAGAATCTTGTCCATCTTTAATATTAGTACAGAATTGTTGTAAACATGTTAATAGTTTCATTAAAAATCTTGAGAATTTTTATGGAGATGATGAAT
The DNA here is from genome assembly GCA_034641835.2 of Pinus albicaulis. Taxonomy (NCBI): domain Eukaryota; kingdom Viridiplantae; phylum Streptophyta; class Pinopsida; order Pinales; family Pinaceae; genus Pinus; species Pinus albicaulis. The sequence continues at coordinate 831,906,716 of CM076571.1, forward strand.
TCATGGACGAAGAAATCATGGAAGCCCTGTATGAAAATCCATTTCAGCAGCATACAGAAATCTTAGAGGATACTTATCAAGATCAGCAGGCTGAAGATCCTTGTACAACTGAAAATGATGGAAGACAAGGTTTTATCTCAGGTCTGGTTGACACAAAACATGGTATGCAAGAAAATGATGTTCCAGTCTCAGATATTGATAAAGTTAAACTAGATCTAGAGTTAAAATATGATGATGAAGAGCATGTTTTTCCAGATCCCATAAAGGAGAGTTATATTATTGAGGCCACCTCAAATGAACAAAACAAAGTCATAGACCTAAGTTCTCTCATCCTATCAGAACAAATTCTTCACCAGGAGGTAATCCATTCCCTCTATGAAAAACAAGATGAGATCTTTATTCAAGTAAGTGAAAAAATTTCTTTCGATGAATCTTTGGTAGATGATAGAAATGTCAGTTTTGGGTTTCAAGAACCATCTGAAGTTTTTTCTCTTATGATTGATGAATTTGATAAGAAACATGACAACTTGGTTATCATATCATATGAAGATGATCAACAATATATTCAAACTACAGAAGACCATAGCATTCAGAACTGTCATTATGATTCTTCTTCCTATGTCTCATGTTTTGAAATGTTTTTTCAAGAGGAATTCTACTCACCTACTTGCTCAGAATTTTTTGAAGACCAGGAACACACTCCTACTGAGGTACATTATGAAGAGAGGTCAGAATCAAGAGAAAAATACACCTTGTTTCTTCTATGTCAGCAGGGGGTAAATCTTCATGTTTTTCAGGATCCAGTGGCAAATCTATTGTAGTCAGCAGTGAAGGTAATTATTCCAGTATTCATTGATGAAGGAGATCATGGTCAACTATGTTTTTGGATGCCCAGATGCAAGTATCTATTGTTGTCCAGAGGAACTGATCAGGAGAATCAATCAAGGAGGCATTTGCTTGATTGGTCACACTGGCGTTTTGATATCGCCTGATGGTACATTGGCTTTCAAGAAACACAGGTGGTTATCATCAGGATTTGAAACCCTCAAGTCTTATTCATGTACTACCATCAAGCTTCAAATGTTAAGATTTTTCTTGGTTATCTTTGAGTCACTTTTGAGTTAGTTGGTCGAGTAGAGTTTCTTTTAATATTCAGTTTGGTTTTTAGCTATTGATTCCATTGCCCAATGGATAAGGCTACTTGGTCTATGGTGTTCTTGGCACCTCCAAGGAGCTACCATCCCCATTGGAGCTCATTTTAGTGTCATTCTTGTCATACTACCATCAATGATCAAATTTATTCTTTTTCATTTGCATATTAGGGGTCCCATACCATAAATTTTCATCATTCCATTAGGTCATGGATTCATTGATGGTAATGGTCTTTCATCAGTTTTCCCTCATGTAAAACTTGCTGATTCTCCTCTATATGGTCTTCATTCATGATTCACTTTCACTCTGAATTCATATTATTAGGTCATAGGGTTGGTCTCATTAGGTTCTAGGGTCTCATCATGGTCAACTTAATGAGTCAAGTGTCAATAAATATCAGCAAGATCATGAAGAGGACAAATAAACTTAGAAGCACAGTATCTGCAAATTTCAAAGAATTTTTCTATTGAGCTTGATGTGATTTTCACCTAAAAACCATGTTTTGAGGTGAAAACATGGTACTTTACTTTTATTATCATCTTTTATGTAATTTTGTGTCTTCATATGTAATGAGTTGTACTTCGGAAGCTGTTATCTCCACAAAGCCACCACCCTGCCTTTCAGAGGTGTTTTCCACAGCATTTTAAGTATAAAATCATGTTCTAAGTATGTCCATCAGAAGGAGCACAGAAAGAGCTTTCCAACTGTATATTATATTCTCAAAACTTACTCCTATATTGAAATATATTCCTAAGTGAAAAAAAGTCTCCAATAGCCTAAACCTTACCCCTTTTCCCTTTTGTCCCTTAGACTTTATTCCACATAATTTTGAATTTTTTTATTATTAAACCCTTTCCTTTCCGATCCGATCGCAACCTTCAAATGCATGGTCCCGATTGGCCCCCTTCCGATTGAGAAAACCCTGATACTATTGACCTCCCCCGATCCGATCACAATATTTAAATCATAACCCCGATTGAGTCACCCCCGATTGAGCTACTCTCGATTGACTCCCTCCGATCCAATCGCAAGTCCCCTCCTCCGATCCGACCGCATCGCAATTTTCCAGCGTATAACCCCGCTTTCCCTTTTTCGATTCCCCGATGTGATTAATCACATATCCCCAATAGAAATTGGAAAATACTATTATGTAACACACCCACTCCTTCGCCGATTTTCGATTGCAATTAGCTGGGTCCCACCATAAAACCTTTCTCCTTTTCCCAAACAAAACCTGTTTTTCCTTTGTAAAATACAATAAATTGAGTTTAAATATTTCTTAAGTCTTTGCGCCATGTTTTAAACTCCCGCGCCCCCTTCCCTGCCAATTTGTGATTGCGATCCATCACATCACAAGCCCTCCATCGCATCACAAGCCCTCGATTGCATTGCAACTTCGTAGTCCTTAAAACTCATGACCCCGCTCTTCCAATTTTCTGATTGCAATTTCCCCTCGGTCCCACCATAAATCCTTCCGCCCTTTCCAAAGAAAAAGGGCTTTTCCCTATGTTAAAGCATTTTTTTGTTTTTTTTTTTAAAAGGACTTTCTTCCATCGCATTGAAAATCATTCCATCGCAAAATTATTTCATCGCAATGTCCGCTCCTGACCCGCCGATGTGATGAATTGCATGTCTCTCATCGCATCGCGCGATACCTCTACCATGTGTTACACCTGCTCCTTCCCGATTGCGATTGCGATTTGCGATTCCATCCCGGTCCCACCTAAATCCCTCCACTCTTTTCAATAAAAAAAGTGTTTTTCCCTATGTAAATGCGGAAAATTCATTTTTTTTTGGGGGGGGATTTTTCCATTGCACCATCGGACCTTGCCTATTATCCCCGAACCCCTATTGTATTACCCCCATTGCATTTTTCCAATCGCATCTCAAGTTTTGTCACATCCTTCCAAATCCACTCCCCTTTCCGTCCCGATTGTGATTGTGATTCCCCTATACTCTATCGCATCGCAAGATTTCAATCACTCCATTATATGATACATCCCCTCCCTCCAATTGAGATTTGCGATCGCATATGGGCCCACCATCCTTTCATTTGCCCTTTTTCACCAAAAAAGGGGTTTTTCCTCATTGAATGGAAAATTTTCATTTTTATTGATTCTCATTGGTTTCAAAGGCATTTTCTTCAAAGTTGGTTTTTCTTCAAAGAGTAAATACAGAGAGAAACAATCAAGGCTGAGAAATAATTATGAACCAGTCACATCTACAGCAAGCGACGAAAACGGGATCTGTTCTTTGGATTTCCTATTTTCATTTATTCAATGTAACTGCAAATTTTCCAGATGTTCAAAATGTATTGTTTCTCCTTCTTTCCAGGGGCAGATTGTTGGTCTCTTTCCTATGTTCAGATTTCGGTTCCTGAGCTGGTGAAACAACTCCTTCTTCTGTGGATCTACTTCCCTCAAATTCTGTATATTTAATGTAATTTCTTCATCATTTGTAAGGGGGGGAACAAAGTGTGGAATAAGTTGGAAATCATTGAGGATGCTCTGCGCTCAATTTGTAACAGTTTGGCAAGGAATTAATAAAGAAATGCAACACTGATTTGTGGGATCCCTGTGGTATGGATTTTAGCACTATTCTTTCCTTTGTGTTCATATGTTCATTGTTATGTTTTCCATTCATTCATTCATATCTCTAGTTGAATTCTTTCAAGATAGATAGGTAGAATCCATTATATAATGCTCTGCCTTGGGAAATCATTCAATATTTGATGTTTTCTGTTGTTTGAAAAGGATCCATCTCCTATGCCCTTTTCATCTCCTCACTAGTCTCACCATTCCATCATTATTTAAACTAAATTGATAAAATCCCTGCCTACCTTGCCCTATGAAATACCCTGTATCTCTGATTTAATTTCCCGGTTCCAAGCTGCCCATCCCCATCTGTTCCATACAACCCTGAAAATTTATAAAAACATCCCAAATTATTATACCTAGCCTAAAATCAGTTTGCAGTTGTAATTCATTGAATATTTTTCCCGGAGAGAGCCCTCTCCTAACCTTGTAGGGCTAGCTACAAGACTGAGCATGGTTTGAGGTTACCCTGATTTTCCTTCTTTCAGCCTGAGGTTCAAATTAGGTGCTAACAGGAAGGAAAATGACAAGAAAAGGAAAGTGAAGGAAATAAATGAGAAGGTTGGATAAACAACTTCAACAAGAGGATTTTTCAAATAACATGTTGCATGTGTGATTTCCTAGCTGAGGTTTGAATGCATAGTACATGAATTTTTTTCTTGGTTCATTTGATGTCATTGGCATGGTTTTTTCTTGGATTGATAGTTGTTTCAGACTTGCCTTTCCATTTCTTAGATATATATGGTGTGATGGGATTCATTCTTGGTTGAGCTTTGGATATATTGAAGGTTTTGGAATTGGGTGAGGTGGTACCAAGAAAACAACCAATGGTTTGGAGTGGATATGTTTTTATCGAGGAATCCCTCAATAGCTGGGTGGAGACAAGAAAATTTCTCAAGGTATGGTCAGGAAATTCAGAGGCATACAAGCTTGGTTTGGTTTTGTGATCTCGGGTCTAGTTTATATGATATCATGATAGCTTAAGGGTGGACGTTGTTTAACCTCTAGATTCCCTAATTTTTTATGTATTGGTTTATCCCGTGATATCCCACATTCCTACTTTATATATGGCATGAAGGTGATTGTATAAAAGAAATATTTGGTTCATCTCAATCTCTGGGTCGGGTGGTACGTTGAAGTCCCTAACCTAGTTGGCTTTTGCAAAAGTTAATGATATTTGTTTTCCCATTTACCATTGTGATATATGAGAAATTTTAATTGTTATTGTGTGGATTCTATGTTTTTTTTCATGGTTATTATTCTTGTTATATGATGGTTATAAGCATGGTTCTATGATGTTCTCTAGCTATGGATCTGTTTCATGATTTGATAAGTATTTGAATGGTTGATGAATGCATGGGCTAAAAAATGTTTTTGAAGCTATTTGAGAGGGAATTAGATTTTCTTGGTGATTCTCAAATGAAGTTCAAATATTTATGATGACATATGTATTCATGACTAGTAGCTTGCATGTTTACCATATGTTTGATGAAATTTCTATCCTGTTCTAGGAAGTCTAGGTCAAGTTATTTCTTAAAGTTCGAATGTTTGGAATTTTTATCACTTTAATTATGATTATGGATAGTTACAGGAATTTATCGGCAGTGGTCTAGAGGCTATCATAAAAATGTGGCTCAAATCTCAGACCGCTGGCACAAAACTGAGGCATTTAGGTCATAGCCACATAGAAGAAATTGGGGCTTCATAACCACACTCTTGCCTTATTTTGCGTGTGTTTGTGGTGTTAGGTTAGTGAAAAAGGGTTACAGGTCAAGGATTGACCACCTAGGGTGGTTTGCAGCCTCATGAGTGGTATGTGGTCTCTGAGTGTTGTCATTTTGTGGTAAGATTGCAGGCCCCACTTCCATAACTAGAAATTGGAAGTCAGGTCATGTCATAGTAGTACTCAGCATCACATTTACCCTAGGATATTGTAAAAATGGGTAAATTGGGAGGGTTGGTTACAGGGTGTTATCAAAGCTTCCAGGTTCAAAGACTTGGGCTGGATGGGCTAGACGCGATTCTTATACATGCATGTTAGTCAGATGCATGCATTGCAATGGCTATGGTTGTCATGTATGTAGTCAGTGTTACAATTTGAATTATCATGTGAAATAAACCACTAATGATATAGATATAGATATATCGTTCTAATTTGGACTTATTTGTGAAAACGAGATAGCCTCCCTTGAACTTCATTGGGTTGTGATTTTGATTATGTCTATACTTGGTTTATCTAACATGGTATGTTTTCAAGAAGAAGAAGATCAAAGATGATGAGTAAAATGTTGTATCACAATTCACATGACTCCCCTTATAGATCAGCTAATATCAAGGAGATGAGTACTCTCCTGATATAGCAAATACACTCATAAGTTTGAAAGAAAAAATCAGATGTTGCAAGGAAGATAATAATAGGATAATTCAGTCACATGAAAGACTTGCTAGAGCTCAGGAAAATCAAGCCTGGGTTAATGCATTGATCCTTTAGAGCTTATCATATCTGTAGATATAGGGAAAATCGTGAATCATTCAAGGACAAATGGAAAATACTAATGGGGTATATGGTAGTAGGTCTCGATCAGGATACAGATCGGATAGGGATGACACAGTCATCGGTGGCATAAGGTTGGATACACTTGATAGAAGAGGAAGTTATTCTGGGTTCTATTCTAATCCTAGTTAAGAGAGACATTATTCTCATCACCGCCATCATCCTTACAGGAGGAGTGAGAGCGGGTACTTTCCATATGAATTCAAGAAATCCAAGCCTCCTACATTTAATGGAGAGATGCAGAAATTAGAATATGTCGAAACATGGTTGCTTGAGATGAAGAATTTTTTCGAATTGCATGATTATATAGAGAATATGAAAGCCATGATAGTTATTTTTAGTCTCAAAGGGAAAGTGGATATATGGTGGGAAGACAAGAAGCATGGAAAGGAATCAAGGTAGAATAATTTAGTTGGCATGAGTTTAAAATACTCTTTAGAAAGAAGTACTTGTCTGAGAGATACTATGATGGAAATCCTAAGGAAATCTATGAGATAAAAATCGGTTCTATGATATATGAAGAGTACACGACTAATTTTTTTGAGTTGTTGAGGTATGTGCCTTACCTCAAGGATGAGAAGAAAAAGGTCCAAATGTTCATCAATGGATTTCCTTTAGAATTTAAAGATCATATTGAGTATGATGAGCCTCGGTAATTGGAGGAAGTCATTAGGAAATTGAAGCATTGTTATGAGTAGTTGAAGCATAAGTTTGAGCCTAAGCGTGACTGGAAAGGGAATGAGAAGGCCAAGGAAAAATGACCTCTGAAGTAGTAAATGCCTCAGGATGAAGGTGAGAAGGAAAATGTGGTTCCCTATAAGAATTTTATTGCAACCGAGAAGGGACATGGACCTCAGCCTAGCGAGAAGCAGAATAAAGGTAGTGGTAGAGAATTGTTGCAGTGTTTTATTTGTGGCAAGGATTATCACAAGAAGGATTTCCCATTGTACTAGGGTGGTTGACCTCATATCTACAATGCTCAAGAGTAACACACAGTCAAATATGTTGGTTATAGCATTACTCAGATTTATGTAGCACTTGATAACAAGGAGGTGGATCATCAAACATCCTTTATTGAGATGGAAGGTAAGCTTAGTTATCGAGTTACTTCCATTTTGATTGATCCTAGCTCTAATTATAGTTATGTTATTCCTAACCTAGTGGATAAGTGTGGCTTGAATAAAGAAGTGCATGCAGAGTATTGGTTGGTGCAGTTGGCTACATGGACTATGATAAGAGTTCATCATTGGGTGAGATCTTGTCCATTTTAGCTGAATCATATGCCTACATCAACACATATAAATGTGCTTCCTTTGGGTTGATATAGTATGCTTTTGGGTATGGATTGGTTGTTTACTCACATGACGAAGGTATATTTTTATTAGAAGGCTATTATGTTCTGGGATGATGATGGAGAGAATATAATCTTGTAGGGAAAGAAGAATCCTACATAAGTGAGAATGGTTACAGCTATGTAAGCTAAGTGTAGTTGCAGGAAAGGGTATGTATTATTTTCATTGCATGTTTCAAGTGACAAGGGGAAGGATGTTGAGGATGATGAAGTATTTAAGAGGTACTGTACGAATTTCCGTGATTGTAGAAAAAATTGAATTCCTTAGATCTAGTGGCCTGATATAGAACAAAAGAATACAAAAATATTCGAGTTTCCCTTAGAGAAATTGGAGAATTGTAAAGAAGCCTACCCAAAATATGAAGAAACCATTCCTATCCTCCTTACATGGAAGCTCCTACTCTAGCTCCAAGTGTTATAATTAGAACATGCACACACAACTAAAACAAGCAAAGGAACCACAATCCACATCGCATAATCTAAAATATATATTCAATGAATCAACATGGCATTGAAATAAATGAGTGAAAACATAACACGTCAAATATATGAAAATAAGATACTCTTTGTATTAACAAATACAAGAGAGAGTTACAAGAATAAATATAGTTCTAACTTTGTAGATGTCTCTACAAGTTGACTTGTCCTTCCTCTTCACAAAACACACCTAAAAGTCAACCCTAATGCATGAATACGGTGACTCCTTTCGGTTCAAAGTAGCAGTATGAGGGAACTATCAATGTTCAAAATCCAACCCATATCATATGGGAGGAAATAACTTTATAGGAGGAATGTGGTAGTTTAGGAATTCATATCTAATTTCCAATCTAGTCTTGGGATCCACTTAAGAGGGGAATATGAGCTCAAGGGATAATATATAATGTCTCAAATATAGGATCATATAGGAATTTGAGTCTTCTATCAATGGTAAATATTTAAAACTACATTGGAATCTTCTGGAAGAGGAAGCTTCATAATTTTATTTTTTATTTTTCCAGAATTTCTATAATAAATGCACATGTAAAAGGGAGCAACAAGTGCTGACCATTGATGGCTAACAGGTATGCAACATGCGTTGAATGAAAGTGGATAAAGATGAAAGGTGTGCTGGGGCTAAAAAAATGCTTTTGAGATAAATATTCTATAAAATCATACTCTTTGGAGAAGTGATGCCTAGGGATTTCTGAAGGTATTATGACAAAGTGTTCATGGATGTTGATTGATACAAACTACAAGCCTATTCAATATATGTGACAAAATGGCGTGTAATAGATTTCCTCGTGAAGAAAAAATTTAGAAGTAGTGGCTAAGGACTAAAGTGCTCTACGTTGTGACAAATCCGAATCAAGAACAATTAGTCGAGATCATCATCTATTACAATATATTTTCAGCATGATATTATTATTGAGGGAGGCATACCCATACTCAGCATATAAGCCATATTACATGTAATATTATCAAAATGTTTCGTCCACTAATGAAAAAGTGTGGAACCATCCTTACATAATTTTATGTATGATCATAGCCATAATATTTTATTATTTTGTATGCCAATCCTAAAACGGGGCCCGGATGGATGAAATGAGATTCACGATCTTATATCTCATTTACTTGATCGCTTTATGTACGAGTCTAACCATGTGAAAAAGTGAGTTGGAGTCGAACATGGTAGACACCCTCTGATTGCCGACCAATGATGGAAGTCTTTAATAGATGTGAAAGAAACCACTAATGATGTTAAAGGTCCTCAAGGTACTATTGTACAATCTATGTCGTGTGAATGGATGAGTTGAAGTCGAAAACCACACAGAATATTTTGGTCAAAGGCTAATGATGAAGACCTATTACCGAAAGTGAGGAAACTTTCAATTGATGTATGCAAGCCCCAAGGTACCAAATGGAGTTTCTAAGTTAACTTCCTAGATAATGAGCTCATGTCAATAGGAAGTGACCCATCACAGGAGGAACTTGATGTATCCCTTATCAATGACACGAAACATGTGTCAAGATTTGAGACATAATAATGATGTAAGACTCATTCAGGAACAAACATGAATGAAGTCTTAGGAGTATTGTAGCCAATATCAACTAAATGAATTCTATTGAAAATATCAGTGACACTTAATGGAGTTGGCAACATTGACCCAAAAACGAATGTAGAGACTTTTAATATTGTATGATGAACCAAAAAGAAAATCATATTTCCCAACCCAACAACAATGGAGATGAAGTGGAAGAGTTTCATGCTCAAGAGTGACTCGTTTCCATTAATAGGTCAAGTACCCTATTTTCCAAATTTCCCAAACTATTTCTGGTTAGTAGCTCTTTATTTTTTATAAGCTTGAGGAGGATAACATATGCTTGGTCTATAATTTCATCCTTTGGATGAATCACTCTGAGTATTTTTAACAAACCCTGAGAATGATAGGTTCGTTCTTGCCATGTTCAATGAGTCCAACGTTGTTTAATTATTTTACAAGTCCAACATTGTTTAATTCTTTTAAGAGTCCATCAAGGGCATTAGTCAACTCCTTTTTCATGTTTATAGAGTTTGAAAAAGAGGCAAAAAATAGAACTTCAACGGTTCATTTTTGTAAAAAAAAAAATATTTCCTTCAAAAAGGAAGAAAACAATACTCAAGATAACCTCTTAGCCACGTTCAACTAAGGTATTCCTTTTTCATAAAGAGTCTGTCCAAGTCCAAAAAATGGTTAAACTTATACTAATTATACATATTTACATTTACTTTAATGAGTTCAAAAATAAAAGTGCTCAAAAATATTTTCATGTTTAGGGAGTCTGAAAAGAGATGAAAGAGGGCTCAAGGGGGTTCATTTTTCATGAGTTTACAGAGCCCAAAAAAGAAATAAAAGTATGCTCCTTATCAAAATGATATTTTTTCTGCTAAAAAATGTCATTAAATCCTTCAAACAACATTAATATTTCTCATAACACCATCAAAGGATTAAAAAATACATGATACATGGTTAAATTAGGTCAAAGTTAGGTAAAAATAATAAAATATATTAAAATAATAATAAAAATGAACATAAATAGGAAAAAAATAATTTTATTTTACCATTTTCACTTTACCTCTTTGAGAATGAGCTTTGAGCGCTTTTCCCCCCCAAACTTCAGTAGCTGATTGCAGCCAATTCAGTGGACCATTTCAAGTGCCATCAATTCCAGGTAGGAGATCTTACCTTTCTCTTTGTTTTCATGGTTTCCATTTTTTATTTCATGCAAAGTTTTTGGAGTTTTTATTAGCTTTAAGCTTTAATTTTGTGCCCTAGCTCTAGCGTACCCTCTCTATGTCGAAAGGTGCATTGGGCTAGGTTGAGTAACACGAGGAAGTGTATTTCAGTGCACCTCCCAAGAAAGAGGAGTGTTGTAGTGCTCTTTCCCCTTAATCCAGGGTGTGCTTGATGGGTTTCAATTTTTTTTTGTGATTTTTTCTTAAACTTCTCACAATTTTTTGCATGGGATTTGTTCTGAATGTTTTTCTCATTGTGTTGCAAATATCTACCAGAGAAAAAATGGCTTTGATTTGGAAAGAAAGAGAACATGAGTCCCATGACATGGATTCTGCCAATGATCCATAAACAATGCAGGATTTGAGAAATTGTGGACTTTTCAAGTTCTTTTGGTTTCCTAGCATGAGAGAAAAACTGGAATTATTGGAATATCTAGTCATGGAATGGGAGATTCAAGCACAATGTTTTAGGATTGGTGCACATACCCTTAGCATAGAGGTGGAGGAAATTTATTTTTTGACGAGTTTTTCGAGGAGGGGAGCTCATATCTCATTATTTGGCTCGATTAGGGGAAATCAGAATGTAAAATATTACATTGCTACACACTATAGGCATCGTTCCCAACCAAAAATAAATGGGAATATTGGGATTAAGGATGTGGTCGGAATGCCTCTCAGGACAATCCTCTTTATCCTAGCTATATTGGCTAGTAGTGCTACTCTGTACTTGGCTAATAGGACCCGAATGTAATATGCATTAGAATTCATAGAACCAACCGTGTTCAATTGGAGTGAAGGGTTGCTAGTAAACATGAAGGAGTGGCTAAATAATGTAAAGGATGGACAATTAAAGAATTTTGGATATGGTTCCATATTAATATGATTTGCCTTAGAGAGTATTCCACTACTCTTTCCTCAACATATTGTGCTCAAGCTTCCATATCCCAGGGTTCCACAGATGATACGATGGGTAGATCTCATGCTTCGACATGCAGATCCTTCTTCTGTGAGTTTCAATTCCATTTTCTTCTGATGTTTGTGCATTAAATTCATCATGATTGATGACTACCCATATGTTGAGGTGGAATTTTGAGGATACCTAGAGCTCGTTCTACCTGAAGGAGGGAAATGGGGTGACATAGGTAAAAAAAAATAATTTTGAATGTTATTTATTTTTTAGGTTTTACAATTTGTTTGTTATTTTTTTATGTATCCAAGACTAACTATTGATTTCACATGCAGTGTTGGCCTTGTTCGAACATTGGGATCATTCTATCTTCAATGACATGGAGATTCGCTACTTTCACTGATTGGAGCACATGTGGTTACATAAGAAAAGGAGGATATGAAAGATCTACACATAGCTGAAAATATTCCAGAGTTCAAGCGTTACATTACACCATTGGGGTGCCAAACTGAATTAGTCAGTTGTTCAATATTTCTTACCTGTTTTTTTTTTACCATGATCACCACTGGGACTAGTCGACTAGGAGGCCATAGAGCCATATTTTACTACATGTATTTTGATAGTATAGGCTTTGTGGCCATATGTGTCTCAGACAAACTATTTGTAAAACCAAAACTATATATATATATATATATATATACAGCTATCGATGTTTCCTATTTAGTCTATTCTTGTTCAATGTGTGATGTGAATTAAAATGTTTACATATGTTAAAAATGTCTATCTAAAACATAATTCACCAATGCATCAGTTAATTTATTTAGACTTCTAGGAATTTGTTGATATAGAATGTAATCAAAATGTCTTTCTAGAAGGTAAACCCTTAGAAAAATGCAAAGCATAGTTGGACTTCGTACTGATTAGACATTATTCAGATGTAGTACTATGAGTTTTGAATCAACTATGATGATCAAATGGTGAATTCCACGTGAAATAGCATCATACAAATATTCGATCATTATGCTATACTCAGCAATGTTATTGGTATAGATACCAATGAAAATCCCTTGTATGCACCCTAAATCACCATTTATAACATAAATAGCCCACACTATAGAGGAAATATTTTGAGTACTATGGCTAGCGCCATCAACATAACCAACATATGGCTGAAGGGAAATTGACATCTACAAATCAAATGTAATTGAAGATTAATAGAGACAGTAGCAAACTTTGAAAGAAAACACATTGCAAAAACAGTAACACACCTATGTAATATGTACATAATGACTACGTAAAGATGATCTAAGGATATTATTCTTTGAGGTACAACCCATTTCGGGGATGCACCATGGGTATTCGATCAAAATATATGAGCCCATAATCCCCTTTTGCAAGAACATGTTTAACTATATATGAGCCTAACCACATTATCTTATCGGCTTCTTGATCATACAGAAGGACTATATCGACTTCTGAGAAGGCATAAGTTTTAACACTTATCATATTATGCTTTGATACGTCTCGTGTGCTCCTCTTTGGTCATTGCGACACCACACCGGGTCTCATCTAAACGTGTTATATGAAAGAGAGCCTCTTCTTGCGGGGAGGAGTTCAAAAACAAGCTTTAGAGATGGAATATTGAATTTGATCAGAAGGATTTCCTCTAGACTGTACACCAATTTAAAATGAGTGAATCTAGTTGCAGCCCTGAAAGAGGTTCGATATGCCCACAGAGTTGCATAAAGGATGAGGTTCCAATCCGATTTGTGTATCCCTATCATGCATTGTAGAATTATTTTCAAAACTTTGTTAATATATTCTAATTTCCCATTTTCCTGTGAGTAATAGGGAGTTGAGATGTCATGTTGAAGGCCCAAATTGGTAGTAAGCTCAGAAATCATGTGATTTCAGAAATTTTTCCCATGGTCTGCAATAATGGCTTATGGTACACCAAACCTAGAAATGACATGATTAAAAAGAGAAAGGTTAGTTGTTTCGTCAGTGTTATTATATGCAGGGATCGCTTCAAGCCAATTGGTAAAATAATATACCACCACAATGATGTATCCAAGCCCTCCGATCGAGTGAAGGTTACATGTCATAAAATAAATTCCCCATTTCGCAAAAGGGCCAATAGCGATAACAATATGTAAAGAAGTTGGTAAACCAGCACACAAAATATTTTGGGCAGTGGCATAACCAGACATATTTCCACCACATGCCCCAACATGGCATTCATTTATAGCTTTCTCGGCCTCCTCATGGGTGGGGAACCCTTAAAATATGGTATTGATACCACAATGATAAATTGTGTCACCAATTATAATGTAACTTTTAGCCTGGTATAGAATATGTCGTTGATCAGAATGAGAGGTATCGAGCTAGAAAGTATGGGTATGGAAATATATGATAATATCCCCATACTGAGGATAAAATGAATCTATCAGAAAAAATGACTCGTCAAGAGTATAATCGTTATATGTAGACTTAATTTCAGGCGAGGGAAGGTCGAAGATCAGCTCGACAAAGACTAGGGATTTTCGAGATTTGGATTTGAGGAATTCCAAATAAAAATCCTAAAAAATGAAAATCCATTTAGAGTAATTTCCCCCTAACAATTTTCTTTATAGAATATATTTCATGGCATTGCAACCAAACAATACAATAGTCTTCCAAAGAAGAATGTAGTGTTGAAACCTTTGGACAGTGTGAAAAACTGCAAAAGCTAACTTTTCAAAGTGATGATGTTTGATTTCGTTGTTATTCAAATTCTGAATCAACTTCAACTTCTTTCTCCTTTTTCAACTTCTTCCTTTACATTGACCTTTCATATTTTAATTTCATTGTATATATACAAAATATTATTACAACATCATCTTCATCCTTCACTTTTATTGTACTATATTTTTATCTTTTTGCGAGATTAAAGTATTCTTCAACAAATTCATTTGTATCATTGTATATATATATATATATATATATATATATATATATATATATATATATATATGTCATATTTGTTAGCTGATAAAACCATGGGTGGCCTTTTTTTCCTCTTATATTTTTCCATGTCAATCATTTCCTTGTGAAGGGAAAATTTGTCACCATTTATTTCTAAATAATTGATGCTCCACTATAAGATTTCACTTTTATTTCAATAATTTCCTCATTAGTGATTGAGATATTCATGAAGTCATTGAGAGGTGGTTGATATAAGGTTATAGATGCATGTATATATTATGTGGTTGGGCTAGTTGATGGTGAACAAGTGGTGAAGGTCATTTTTATGCTAAGAATAGAAAAGGTGGTTGTTGTTTATGATTATGATTACCACCATCTATAAATACTAGCTTTGGTTTATCTAACCTTATGAGAAATGATAATAAATTATTTCTTTTGTTTTAGCAATTTGTTTCTATGCTCATAAATATTGGAGAAAAGTATTCCTCAATATTTGTACTTTTGAAGAGTATCCTTAATGGAATCAATATTATGTGAAATGTCTACCTCATTTATTCACAATGGTTTATAAATTGTGTGCTAGCCTCGGTGTTAACTAAATTTTGAAGCAATCTTACGAAGCCTCTAATTTTTCATGTTAATTTTATTTTGATTTTACGTAAGGTTCGTAGTCACAACCATACTCTCAATGGAGGAAATACCAACTTCTATGAAGGGGATGAAATATTTCATACTTCTAATTTTGATAAGAATAAAGTTATAAACACTTCTCCCTTTTTCAATTATTCCTCTATAATTCTCTAGAGATGCTACAACGCTACACTTAACATTCATATAAGATAACTAGAGCATTGAGAGTGTGAAATAGGACCTTCACTTTCTCTTATATAGCCTTTTTTTTGTTATATTTTATTGACGTGGACAAACTAGAAATGAATTTTTTGAGTTTTAATTCCTAGTTGATTAGAGGGGGGGTGGGGGGCGGGTGTTGCTATACACATACAATTAATTTTAAGGATAATATCATAACATGAAGGGTGGTTGTAGTGTCTCTCTTATCTCATGAAGTAACTAGGAATTTTCCAAGATTTATATTCTTGGACATGTATACGAATAAACACTGATGAGATAAAGCTTGTGATAATTATATTTTAAAAGACCATTTACACCAACTTTATGCGTGATATTATCAATGTAGAGGAAGTTAATTCATAAAAATATCTTAGATTTGACCTTCATCACAATATTCATTGGAGCTCTAGCATTGATAAACGATTAATAAAGGATGGAAAGCTTCTTTGATCTTGAAAACTATAAACAAGTGCTACAGGGTAACTTAGTCCATACCACCTGTTAGAAATTATGCTCTCATAAAAATTGCATATAATATCATTGTGACCAAATTAACTTGGAATCATTTGATGTGTGGAGAATAATTTGGAAGGGAAAATAAGATTGAGCTATAATTGATAGAAATTTGGAAATGTTAGGGAAAATGGATACTAGATGAAGGCTGGAAAATTTACACTTAAGTTTGAAATTATTTCATCAGTAAAATTGCCCTTTTCCAATTTTTCGGAATAGATTTTGCTTTATGAGGCATAAAAATCCTTTTACGTTTATTTATAGGCCCCTTCCTAACCTTGTCTCATATAATATCATGTTGAATAAAGTAAATATTACAGTTGCTACCATAAGAGTTCCCCATGGTATCTCTAAATATTGAATTAAGGTTGATATGTCAGCTAAAATAATTATTTAATAAATCCTCAACAAAATATCCAATTCTCTCCTATAAAACAACGTAAAATTGTTATGTTAGTGAGTAGCTTTATTGATATATCTAATTCGTAGCTCTGCTTTAAACTTGTTCATCCAATGGAAAACTTCCTCTGTCACAAGCCAATCCAAATCCCCAAAAGAAGTTAAGCAAGGACAAGCAATGGAAAATCCAATCACCTTAATAGAAAGTGGTAAAATAATATAAGATTTTGAAGTGAGACAGTTCAATATTCAAAAGGCGCACTTTTTTAATCGAATATTTGGTATTGGAACCTGAAAAACCGTCTTTGAAGATTGTGAGGAAATCTATGTTGTAAAGGCTATAGAATCTGTAAATTTGGCATAATCTAAGTGATTTCTCTTTATCTTATAGCTTTGAATGACATTAATTTAGTGCACATTTTTAATCAAATATTTTATATTCAAAGATTGAGAGACAATCTATGTTGTAAATGTTATAGAATATGTAAACTTGGCATAATGTCTGTAAGTGATTTCTCTTTATCTTCTAGCTTTGAACGACATTAATTTTTTCCTTACGGTGTTTCCTTTGCAACATCTAAAACAATTGCTAATTAAATTGATGTTATTATACATATTTCTTATAAGAAATACCACTCATTAGTGTATAATAACACTATAAACTCAACATAATTTACAAGAAATATTAATAATATATATTCTCAATAAAAAAAAATTATATATCTTTATTACAACGATAAAATTAATATCCCTACACTTAGCAAACTATAAACTCAACATAGGTTATAAAAAATATTAATAATATATATTTTCAATCATCTTTATAACTATCTTCATTACCATGATAAAATCAATATACCCACAATTAGCAATATGGAAACAACGTTGTATCATTATATTTATTTTTTATTAATTTACAGTCCATAAATTATAAGATTGTAAAGGTTGTTTTTATATCAATATATGTCCATATATAAATCACATTCACAAACATATCACTTAGTTAAAATTCAACCATAATAATGTCTATGCTAACAATCCAGTTCCACTAACTCTAAAATATTTTTGACTTTTTTATATTTTTCTAATTAAATATATTTTACTATCAAATAACATGCTATCATTTATTTATAATAATAATTTTACTCTCAAAGAATTTATAAAGTGGGAAAGTATGATTCATAGAGTGAACCACTTGATACAATGAAATCTTCCCTCGAAGAAAAGTTTGATTTATAGAGTGAAAAATCTATAAAATCAAATCTTCCCATCCAAAAAAGTTTTGT
Source organism: Pinus albicaulis (assembly GCA_034641835.2). NCBI lineage: Eukaryota > Viridiplantae > Streptophyta > Pinopsida > Pinales > Pinaceae > Pinus > Pinus albicaulis. The sequence continues at coordinate 831,924,541 of CM076571.1, forward strand.
CAATCATGACATTTGGTGTCATTTCCACCCCTCAATTTCCACCGATAGATGAACATGAAAGGTTGTGCATATGCTTCTCATGTGGCACCGACACTTTGTGTGGCTCGTATTTGACTCCGACATTGTCGGCCTTTGAATTGTTAGGCAGAGGGAGTCAATAAGTGATTTGTTGCCATCGCTTAAATGAATAGTAGAGTGGAGTGTCGAGTTGATAATGACTCAATTTTTTTTCCAAAAGATTGAAGGACAAATAATTGTTATTTCGAAAGGTTAGAAGTGAAGGACAATAATTGTACATGTAGTATGAAAGTCCAACATTTACGGATAGATCGATATGGATTGTTACACAAGTGTATGGTCTTCGTAACATGGAGCGTCAACTCGCTCCACAATTTTTTAAAAAAAAAATGTCAACTAAGTCGCCATAACTAGGTGTTTTTCTTTTTCTTTTTCAATTTCAAATGGTTGAAATTACCCATGAAGCAAATTCTACACATTTTAAATATGTCGTGAAAATGATAAATATGTTGTGGAATGAATAGAGAAAAGTTGATTATGTAGTTTCACTAAAAATTTATAATTTATGTTGAGAAATTTTGTTACAAGAATGGGACCTTACAAAAATAAAAAAAGATTAAGCATATGGAATAAAATAGACAATATATTTTGAATAAGAATTAAAATGTCTAGAAGCAAATCCCAATATAGATGAATATAGGGATTGTAGACAAAATTCAAGACTGCTATTAGGATTATTGAAGAATGTCCAACAATAGAGGTATAGTTGAAGCAGTTGAGATAAAAAAGGATATTGAAGAGTTTTACTAAACAATGGGAAAGTTAAAGGATAAAGATAAAAATCAATAACAAGTATCAGTTAGCTAAAGGTAAGGAAATTGAAAAGAAAGACATCGGCATACAATTTATTATATATTTGTAAAAAGTAGCAAAGAAATGAAACAACAAAGTAAGTGAACATAAAAAACACAAAGTTTCACAATGAGATGGAATAAAAAATATAAAAAAACCATGGCCAAGAGGCCATGATATATTTTTATACTGTGGGGATTTGATGTAGGAGCATAAGGTGGATGTGTTTTTTTATAGATAATTCTAGGCCCATATATGTATGGAGGGAGTTGGTTGTTCATAACCTACTAAGTAATGGGCTAAATAAATATGATGTATCTTTTATAGCATATGGTTAGGGGTGTTAGCAAAATAATAGGAGTAGTTTGGATTTCTTATCCTTTGAGAACATCTCAACAATGTCTGAGTCTTATTTATATAATGGGTTTCAAGCATTGTAATAATCAAAGATTAATTGGTGCGTAAGAATATGTATGATATCCTATGAATCCAATTATCCATATATTTTTCTTTCATTGTGGATTTTTTCTACATCACTTAGTCTACCCCCATATATATGCATTTATTTAGTGGGAAATGTGGAAATCCATGTTGGATCAAGAATAGGAGAAATTCCTACCTTCCATCGAGAACTTTGTTCTATATTCTCAAGAAAAGTTGACAAGGTATACAACTTTTTTAGAAGAGATCTAGAACTACATGACAGGGGCAACACGACCCGATGGATTAGGTTGAAAGGATAGCTTCCATGCAAGGCTAAATGGTATTCTAGCAACATGGTAGAGAAAACATTTTCTCACCTTATTCAGTAAAATATGTTGGAGATCCAAAGCCTCCAAAATGAGGGAAGTATGATAAGAATTGGATCACTATATAATTTTTCATCCATCTCAATTATTTTAGAATGAAAATTTGAACGAATCAAATTAAAGGAGTTAATATCCTATTATATTAATTCAAATATATTAATTTGTCAAATTCCTCTTAGGTTTTGAGTTTTTAGTTTTGTTGAAATTGGCAACAAGAAGAGGCTTCTAATTTAATTTAACTTAATTAAATTAGAAGGAAATTGTAATTCCACATCACATGATAGCTTGTATGATTTGAATGAGTTGGGAAGACATAGTTAGCTCAGTCAATTCAAGTTGGGAATCAAACTGGAGGAATGTAGAGTTCACTCTAAGTTTTAGGGGGTCCACTTGTAGTTTATTTTGAGTTTTAATTGTTTAACTTAATTATTTGAGTTAAAATCAGTTTAACTAGTTCTAACTGATGGATGAGCTAGTGAGAGGTCCAATGAATTAAATCTGATTTAATTCATGTGTAGTGATAAATTAGATAACTAATAATTCCCTATAGATATATGTTGCATGTCAGTTCTAAGGAAGATCCAGTTGAGATTGAAGTTAAAGGGAATTATACTATCAGTTGTATAATTAGAAAATTGTACAGGTCATGCACGAGGTTAGTAGGATGCCTTGGATGTATTGCGCAATAAATTATTGGAAATTTCCTAATTAATAGGGGCTCAATTCCCTCAATAATGTGTAAGCAAGGCTGAGCAACCCGAAGGCAAGAAATTTGTTAAGTATTGGACCAAATTTGTTGGGATCAGAGTGAGACAGTCAGAGATAGTGCATAGAGCTCTCAAGCATGAGAGAAGTAGTATAATGTTTCATATTCTTGATTTAATGAAATATACATATAGAGGGTTTTTTATCTAAGGCTTTCCCCAGATACATCTTTGTGTTGTGTGATTGAAATTATTTATCTTTCTTATTCATGTGATTGTGCAATCGTAATTGATTTTCGCAATTTGTAGAATAGATTCAAGTATTTTTTTTAGCATATTACAACATCAATTGAATCTATGTGGATTTTGTACATGGTGTCAGAGAAGGAATCACTATAGAATAGAATAATATGAGGTTTTTTTGAATAGGTGAATTGGATTTTCATATTTATTCTTCAGGACCAGTAGTAGATCAGGATGTCTTTCTGTGGATTGAGACTCGAATATTATCTTGAGGGTAGTTAAAATTACATAGCTCGAAAGGATAGGATGGAGGAAGTGTTGGAGGACAACAGAATGAAGGAATTCATAGTCAGTGATATTCCCAAGCTCGCATCAACAAATGCTCAAAATCTTGATGCATGGAAGAATAATGTAGCAAAGGTGAGAAGGATTCTGTTAGAAGGAGTTTGAGATCATGTTGTCTCGAAACACCATGGAAAGGAAACTCCATTTGATATGTAGAAGGCAATAACATATTTTTTTTTTCAAAATAACAGCAACCACAAGAATTTGGCGCTAATGGACAATCTCAGAAAGATCAAGATGGAGAAGGGCAACACGATACCAAAATACTTGAAGAAGTTCAATCAATGTCGAGATGAGCTTGGAAGTGTTGGCGTGACAGTTTTCGAGGATTATTTGGTGAGCCTAGCACTTCTAGGCCTACCAAGAACTGGCACAAGTACCAGGATTCGGTGAATGGGAGGGAGAAGCTACCAGAGTGGGAGCTATTGTGGTCCGACTTGGTATAAGAAGAAATTCGGCGGAACACCAAGATCGATCCTCATCAAATACTAATGGTGAGGAGATTTATGCCTTGGATGGAAAGGCGAAGAAAGGGAAAGGGAAGGCATACCATTTCAAATCATATTTTGTTCAAGGAGGAAAGAAGCGTGACTTATCAAAGATAAAAAATTTCCATTGTCATGAGCTTAGACACTATGCTACAAAGTGTCTACACAAGAAGACCAGAAAGAAGCCCTTAAGAGGAGTGGAAGGTGAAGAAATTGCTTCACAGTTCGAGTTGGATTTCACTCTCATCACATGCATGGTGTCATCAGTGATGGGTTCGGTGTGGTACTTAGATAGTGGACCTTCATTCCATATGAATAGCAACAAAGAAGGATCTCCAGATGCACATCAAGATGGGAGATGATAGGAGGTATAGTACGATCGACATAGGTACAGTTACCTTTCAGAGGGAGTCTAGTACTCCTCTCACATCATAATATGTCATGTATGATCCTGGTTTAAAGAAGAATTTAGTTTCAGTTTCTATGTTGGAAGACCATTGCTATGATGTGATATTTAGCAAAGGAAAGGAATTACTTCGTCACAAATCCATGAGACAGGTGAAGAATATTGGGGTTCGACTAAATAACCTTCAGAAATTGGATGTAGAATATTATGCTTCCTTGAGCATGAAAGAAGAGAAGGTGCAGGGCCAAGACAATGGTGAGTTATCGCATAGAATATTGGGCCATCTACACCATGGCACTTTGAAGATAATGCAATAGATTTCTACAATACTTCCCAAGGGTTCACTTGAGCAGCGAGATACATGCAAAAGGTGTACATTGGGGAAGTACACCAAAGCCACCTTTCACGACAAGGAAATTCAAGCAAAGGTGATCCTTGAGATACTTAACTAAGATGTGTGTGGACCATTCTTGACAGCCTCCAAAATAAAACACATGTATTATGTCATTTTTGTAGATGATTTTTCATGCAAGTGTTTAATATTATTCATGTAGAAGAAATATCAGACGTTCTCAAAGTTTTGTGAGTTAAAATCACTTGTCGAGAAAGATACATGGAAGAAGGTGAAGGCTTTCAGAAGCGAAAATGGTGGAGAATATGTCATGAATGAATTCAAGAAATTTTTTTCTTTAAAATGAATTCGATGGGAATCAATCACGCCTCAAAACCCATAGCAGAATAGGGTTGCAGAAAGGAAGAAAAAAACTATTATGGGAGAAGAATGAATGATGTTGCATGATCAGGACCTACCATTGCATCTATGGGCTGAAGCATGCAACACAACATTATTTGTGCACAACAAAAGTCCTCATCAGATACTTGGGATGAGTAAACCAGAGGAATATTTTTCAGGTAAGAAACCAGATGTGGCGCATTTTAAAATTTTTGGTTCATCATTTTAGTTCCATGTTACCAAAGATGTCAGGAAGAATCTAGAGCCAACAACTAAGTTGGGAATATTTGTGGGGTACACCAATACACCTCAAAACTGTCGGGTGTACTTTCTAGGACACATGATGAAAGTGGTCAGAAGAGATGTGAAATTTAATGAAGAGAGTCCCATGCGAATTTCCCTTGAGAAGAAGTTTTAGTTGCATGAAATTGAGTAGATATTGGATCCAGGAGAAGAACCTCAAGATGTGGAGCAGCCACAAGCAGAGGAACAAAGAGTGGAAGCACCCACTCATGTAGAGACATCCCGAGAGAGAAGGAAGTGCACCAGATATGTTGAAAGTTTGGTGCTTGATGCTAGAGAGAATGTGGGAACACCCACATCACAGTGCAGGCATAGAAGTTCCCCAGAGCGGTAGAATGGCTACATGGCTCTTATGAGTGAGATTTTATAGATAGATCCATCCTCTTTTGAGGAAGTAGTCCAACAACTAGTTTGGGTTGATGCCATGGTTGAGGAGTATGTCTCCACTATCAGAAAGAGTGTATGGGAACATTTCCCAAGACTATAGGGGAAGTCATTTGTAGGATCCAAGTGGATCTACAAGGTGAAGAAGGTAGTAGATGGGAGTGTGGAGAAATACAAGGCCATATTTGTGGCTAGAGAATTCTCTCATGTGGATGGGATTGATTACAATGAGACCTTTGCACCAGTCACAAGGTACTCCTAAATTAGATCTATCCTTGCACTTTCAGCATAGATGGGGTGGCAGATACATTAGATGGATGTAAAGATATCCTTCCTCAATGGATTGATTAAGGAAGAGGTGTATATTGATTACCCAGAAAGTTTTGAGACCTTCAACAGAAAGTCGCACGTGTGAAGACTCAAGAGAGAACTATATGGACTGAAACAGGCACCTCGTGCTTGGTACACCAGGATCGACAACTGCTTCACCGAGTTAGGCTTCAGCAAGGGTGATGCATATGCAAACCTTTACCATATTGTGGTAGAAGGTAAAATTTTGATCATTATACTTTATGTCAATGATTTGATACTAATAGGTGACAAGCATCTCATCAAGTCTTGCAAAGAGGATCTTCCAAAAATATTTTATATGGAGGACATGGGGCTCTTGCACTATTTCCTGGGATTGGAAATTTGGAAAAGAGATGAGGACCTATTTGTATCTCAGGAAAGGTATGCCAGCAAGAAGAAGTTCCAGATGGAGGGCAGCAAACCCATGGAGACTCCTCTAGCAGGAAACTAGAGGAAGAAGGATGCTACTTCAGGAAAAGTAGTAGATGCTACCATCTACAAAAAGCTTGTGATTTGACTCATGTATTTGGTGAACACTTGACCAAACATATGCTATGTGGTTAACTAGCTTAATCATTGAGCTATGGTTAAGCCTACCAAGCTCTTTTGGAAGGCGAAAGCATGTGTTTAGATACTTCAGAGGCACTATACAATTTGGGCTATGGTACAGACAGACAGATGGAGTGAAGCTTCAAGGCTTCATAGATGAATATTGGGTAGGGATTCCATCCGACACAAAGAGCACATCAGGGGGAATCTTCAACATTGGTTCAGTGGTAGTCTCCTAGTACAGCAGGAAGTAGAGATCAGCTGCATTCAATTCAACAGAGGAAGAGTACATGGCAGCTACTCAGGCATCATGTGAGACCATCTGGGTGAGGAAGATACTTGTTGGTTTGTTTTATCAACAAATGGATCTGACGGTGATTTATTCTGATAACCAAAGTTGCATCAAACTCTCGGTTAATCCACTTTTTCATGACAGGTCGAAGCATATTGATATTTGATATCACTATCTCAGAGATTGTGTACAAAAGAGGATTATGTCATTAGAGTACATTCCCACAGAGGAGCAACATACAAACATCTTAACGAAGGCATTGTCAAGAGGAAAAATTGAGTTCCATAGAGGTAGGATCAGGGTAGCAGACAATCCATTTCTTGTAATCCCTTTCTTGTTGCGAGGAAGTATTGAAATTGGCAACAAGAAGAGGCTTCTAATTTAATTTTCCCTTAATTAAATTAGAAGGAAATTGTAATTCCACATCACATGACAACTTTTATGAGTTAACTGAGTTGGGAATAATTAGGTAGCTCAGTCAATTCGATTTTGGGGTCAAATTGGATGCATGTAGAGTTCACTTTAAGTTTTAAGGGGTCGAGTTGCAGTTTATTTTGAGATGTAATTGTTTAACTTTATTATTTGAGTTAAAATAATTTTAACTAGTTTTAGCTGAGGGATGAACTAATGAGAGGTCCACTCAATTAAATTTTATTTAATTCACATGAAATGATCAATCAGATAACTGATAATTTGCTATAAATAGTTGTTGCATGTTAGTTCTAAGGAAGACCCAATTGAGATTGGTGTTAAAGGGAAGTATACTATCAGTTGTATAATTATAAAATTATGCAGGTCATGCATGAGGTCAACAGGATGCCTTAGATGTATTATGAAATCAATTATTGGGAATTTCCATACTAATAGGGGCTCAATTCCCTTGGGAATGCGTATGCAAGGTTGAGCAACACAGAGGCAAGAAATCGGTTAAGTATTGGACCAACCTTGTTGGGATCAGAGTGAGACAGTCAGAGATAGTAGAGAGAGCTCTGAAGCTTGAAAGAAGAACTTTCTTGTTTCATATTCTTGACTTAATGCAATATACATATAGCGGGATTTTTAGCTGAGGCTTTCCCCAAATACATCTTTGTGTTGTGTGATTGATTTTTTTTTTCTTTCTTGTTCATGTGATCATGCGATCGTAAATGGTTTCTGCAATTTGTAGAACAGATTCAAGTATTTTGTTTTAGCATATTACAAGATCATTTGAATCTATGTGTATTTTGTACAGGCTTTCCACCTCCCCTCATCTTATTTTTTTCCTTTTCCCTTTTATATATTTATACCTTTTCATCCCTCCTCTTTCTCTCATCAATTACTCTTGATGATGGGTCTTGATCTAGACTTGAAATGTCGATTAAAAATGTTCACTATGGATAAAAATCCGCAAACAAATTCTTCAAAATTTGACAACCATAGAAACAACGATAAATAAAATTATTTATACATATAATATATAATAATTTATATTAAATAAAATCTTAGCATTGTAACATTTATTAAATCTGTAAATATATATAAATATTTTATTATTGTTTTAAACTTTTATCTTATAATTTTATATCAACTCTAGTTTACATGGAAAATATTATTAATATAATTTTATTAAATATAATTTTATTAAATATACTTATAACTTAGTATGATGTGTCATGCATTGATTATAGTAATCATTTTCCTTACTGATCATTATTAGTTCAACATTGACCAATGAAAGTTATAATTTTTAACTTTGAAAAATAAATATTTATTTTTTAATGTTATTAAAAGTATATATTTCTCAAAAATTTGGTTGGAAAATTGAAGGATTTATTGTGTCATTCACATAATATAATGTCATGTGGATTACCACCTCAGAGATTTTCTGCCACAATTTTTTGATACATTTGCAATACTCATAACATTATTTTTTACTATACATATTCAAGACTGCTAATTTGTATCTCATCACCTTGACTTGCTGGCATATACAAAGTAATATGTGTCTTTCAAAACATGAAAATTATGAAACAAGTAAATGTAGGGTAGGTTGTCATTTATGGTAGAGCTAATAAACTGACCACAAATTATATATGAGTCACACACTGGAATATAGATTGTTATTTCTCACATAGATTTATTTGTACAACATGAATGGATTCCCCTGAAATTTGTTATCAAAATTGTGTGTGATCTACTCATTTTGAGGAAATATTTTCTTGAATATCCAACTTTGAAATCAATTATTTTCCAATACATTGGTGAACCAAGGACTAGCCACAATGAACTCCAAGGGAACAAAATTGGTAGTTATTACTTAAGTAATTTATGTACTTGAGTAACATGGATTTCCATTTATTTAAGTACTCAAGTAATTAAGGGGAAACTTTAGGTAACCCATCTAAAAATTCAAGAATGAGAGTATGTGTATTTTTAGAGTATGGAATCTAGAACAATGCGAAACTCATTAAGTATAAAATACTAGTAATTAATTTTCCAATTAATTTGGGCTAAAAGATCAAATATTATATATTCATTTATATTAGTATATTCTTGTATCAAAATGGCATATAAAATATGGCACTCCACTATTATTCAAGGATGAACAATTTGAAAATGTTTGCACTGAATTTTCACTATTCAGATTTAACTACACTTATTATCCATAGGAAATAATGAAGTACCTACAATTAGTGAATATCGTAGTAGACGATTCCTAGTATGTTAATTTTGGAAGGTTGCAAGTTTATTCTCTATAGATATTAATGTAATTACGAGATTTTCTATTACAAACTTGCTAAAAAATTTATCCTCGAGAAGGTGATAATGGTTATTGTAGGTTATCTCATTTTGATGAATGTTAGCACTCCCATATGACATCATTCCATATGAATTAATTCCATACACCATTTGACAACATCCATCATCATAATTTTAGTTTTGGGAAAGTTGGAAATTTTTCTAGAAGGATTATTATCATCACTTGATCAAAGAAACTTGATTTAAGGTAAACATGTGTTATGTGTTTAAATACATACTATATTTATTTGAAGAATTCAAGGATTGATAAAACTTTAAGCGATGAGAATACCAAATAGTCTAATTTTGTGAGCTTTTTATTAGGATTTATCACAAGTGTATAGAGATGGACCATACCTCTTGATAGATTCTCATGGAAGACGTCTCAGATATAAAATCAAGTAGTGGGAATTAGATTCAATATTAACCAAGGAATAAAGGCTAAATTATTTCTCTGATCTCGGAAAATGTGACAACTGCAATGAATATTACAAGGACTGTATAAAATCATAGCTCATGGACAACATTTAAAGTTCCAAATCTTGCATTTTCACATGATCATTGGGCTTCATAGACCATTTTCTAAACTTTCATTGAGCATATTATTAATGTGAATATATATATAAACCATTTTCTTTTCATATATATATATATATATATATATATATATATATATATATATATAGATATATATATATAAAGGTTGTTGAGATGTTAATCGTGTAGAAACTATACAAATAATATATATATCATGGATTCAATCCAATCTAACAATGTACTAAATCTAGATATTGAATCGCTTCTACAAATCAATTGCAGAAATTAAACACAATCACCAATCACATGAAGCAAAGAAAGAATCAAATCAAACCACAACACAGATAATTTTCTCAGGAAAAGCTTGCTGCTCAAAACCCCTCTATCATATATTGTATATTCCACAAGGAATCATGAAACAATTACAATCCACTCTTCTCACAAGAGTCTCCTACAATCTGCCTATCGTCTCACACTGATCGAGACAAAATTGGGCCAACACTTAACCAATTCTCAGCCTGTCTTTAGCCTGCCTTTCTCATGCAATTCCTGATGAATGCAATCCTTATTATGAATTTCAACCTTCCTTAACTATGTTGAGTATCATGGGCATCATGTGGTGTTTTAACTGTATTTGGGCAACCTGCTAATATCACAACTGATAGTTAGCTTCCCTTTAACCTTTGTCTCAACTGGGTCTCCACTAGAACTGACATGCATGCAACTATTATTAGTAAATCATCGGTTGCATGGAATCTCACTGATTTTTAATTAAATATGATTTAATTCACTTGATTTCTCACTAGTGCAACAAATAGTTACAACTAGTTCAACTGGCTTTAACTCACCTAATTGGGTTAACTGATTACTCATGCACTAAACTCATGCACTTAACTGCAACTTTAACTCTAAAACACATAGAATCATTTTGCATGCCTCACCAACCACCCTCAACTTGAATTTCATGAGCTAGCCGAGTTTATCACACTCATTTAACTATTGCAAGTGATCATGAGATAAGATAACATTTTATTGTCAAATTTAATTAAGGGATAATTAAATTTGACACACATCCAATTTATTAAATAAATTGAATTTCACACTAGTGTATCGCTAGGACCCATCACTACATGACCTGTGGTCCTACACTAGTGTAGGTGTTGTCATGTTGTTTCTAGATTCCAATTTCACTGTTTCTTGTTGCAAACTTCAACACTCCCTCTCAATAAGAAAGGAATGTCTTTGCATGTGCACATGCACCTCTTTCATGCAACATGCAACACTTCTCTAGTGTTTCTCATACATGCAACTTTTGCATGAAACACTTTTGAAACTGAATGGCCTCCAAAAAACAGAATCAGTATAATGCATCTGTCATCGGAGTCTTATGACTGCTGTTACCCACTGCACATGTGTACTAGACTCTCTGCACTCTTGACATCTGCATCCATGCACTTTGCACTACTGCCAACTCTAATCTGTGCTCTAGTATTCGACACATGTCACTTCGATTTCTTTCCTCCTGACATCTGACTGCATCAATCTAACTGATCATGCTACTGTTGTACTGTGGGCTCCTCATAGCCATGTTTGATCCATGAGACACACCATCTCTAGGATCCTACCCAAATTTATTCTTGGGATTAATCTTGCACAACACCCCACCTCACACTTGGAGGTATAGCTGCATGTACTCCCTATGATCATCTGGCTCGAAATTTCTCTGCTTGAGTGGTTTCTGCCACTCCATGATCCTCTGCATGTGGCTGCACCACATCTTGAGGTTAATTCTTCAGAACCAAGATTTCCTCATCTGAATGCAAATCAAGCTCCCTCTCAAGGGACAATTGCATGGCTTTCTCACACTTCCCCATGGTTGGAAGCTCTGTAGAAATCACATCTACAACAATTTTATACATATTATTCACACGAATCCCAATATTCTTGGCTTGACTTGTTGCTTTGTGTCGAAGGAAAGATTTTCCTTCACTAAAAACAACATCATAGCCTCTATCCTCCAACATTGCGACTGAAACTAATTTTTTCTTTAAGCCTGGTACATGCATTACATATTTTAAAAAAAATGGTTTACCTGACTATCTCTGGAAAGTAACTGTACCAATCCTAGTAGCATTATACCTTTCATCGTCACCCATTTCGATATGCATCTAGAGGTCCTTCTCGTCCAAGCTACTGAAAAGTTCTTTGTTTCCAGTCATGTGGAAAGATGCACCACCATCCAAGTACCACCTTGATCCCATCACACTTGACACCATGCATGTGATCAGTGAGAATTACAACTCAAATTGTGAGGCCAAAGCCTCACCAGCTGCATATCCTGAAGACTTATCGTTCTTCTTCTTTTGTGGACAATTAGTGGCATAATTTCCATGCTCATGAAAGTGAAAACATTTCACTCTAGACATGTCGTGCTCCTTGCCTTCTTCACCGGACTCAAATTTGGAATGAAATTTCTTTCCTTTCGCCTTCTTCACATTGGCAGCCAAAGCACAATCTTCTTCATCTTCATTCTTAGATGAAGATCCATCCTTGGTATTCTGCCTAAATTCTTCTTGCACCAAATCCGACCAAAGTCGTTCCCAATCTAACATCTTTTCCCTTCCATTGACAGAGTCTTGATAACTATGCCAACACTTGGGAAGTCCTAGAAAATCTAGGCTCACCAAGTCATCATCTACAACAATAATTCCTACACTCCCAAGCTCATCTCGACATTGGACAAACTTGGTCAAGTATACTGGAATAATGTCTTTTTTCTCCATTTTGATCTTCCTGAGTTTATCCTTCATTGCCAATTTTCTATGATCACTGCTGCTTTGATATAGATCTATCAAAGGTTCCACATTTCATATGGTTTCACTTTACCATGGAGACTTGACAGAATGTAGTCTTGTACTCCCTCTAGTAAAATCCTCCTCACCCTTACAAATTTCTTTTTTCCATGCATCAATATTTGCAGCATCTGTCACAGCGGGTTTGGGAACATCATTTCCAATGAGTTCCTTCAATTCATTATCCTTCAGTACTTCCTCCATCCTTTCTTTCCAATAAATATAGTTAGATTTTCCCTCGAATGCATACTCCAACCTCAAGACATTGAAAGCCATTTCGATCCTAAATCACCTGTAGCACCAAGAAAGTCTTCTGTAATTCGAATTCTATTCAGTCACAAACTCAGCTTCTCCTCCACTATTGTGATTTCATGTGCTCCGATACCACGTAGAAATTATACAAACAATATGTATGTCATGGATTCAATCTGATCTAACAATGTACTAAAGCTAGATATTGAATCGCTTCTACAAATCAATTGTAGAAATTAAACACAACCACCAATCACATGAAGCAAAGAAAGAATCAAATCAAACCACAACACAGATAATTTTCCCAGGGAAATATTGCTTCTCAAAACCCCTCTATCATATATTGTATATTCCACAAGAAATCATGAAACAATTACAATGCACTCTTCTCATAAGAGTCTCCTACAATCTGCCTATCGTCTCACACTGATCGAGACAAAATTGGGCCAACACTTAGCTAATTCTCAACCTTTCTTCAGCCTACCTTTCTCACACAATTCCTGATGAATGGAATCCATATTATTTAGGAATTTCAGCCTTCCTCAACTGCGCTAAGTATCATGGACATCTAACTGCATCTAGGCAACCTGCTAATATCACAACTGATAGTTAGCTTCCCTTTAACCTTTGTCTCAACTGGGCCTCCACTGGAACTGACATGCATGCAACTATTAATAGTAAATCATCAGTTGCATGGAAGATCACTGATTGTGATTTAAATATGATTTAATTCACTTGATCTCTCACTAGTGCAACAAATAGTTACAACTAGTTCAACTGACTTTAACTCACCTAATTGAGTTAACTAATTACTCATGCACTTAACTACAACTTGAACTCTAAAACACATTGAATCACTCTGCATGCCTCACCAACCACCCTCAACTCAAGTTCCATGAGCTAACTGAGTTTATCGCACTCAATTAACTATTACAAGTGATCATGAGATAAAATTACATTTTATTGTCCAATTTAATTAAGGGATAATTAAATTTGACACACATCCAATTTATTAAATAAATTGAATTTCACACTAATGTATCGCTAGGACCCATCACTACATGACCTATGGTCCCACACTAGTGTAGGTGCTGTCATGTTGTTTCTGGATGCCAATTTCACCGTTTCTTGTTGCAAAATTCAACAAAAGGTTGCAATAGGACATTGAATTTATGTAATGTAATGGGCACCAAAGATATTGATCTTGTTTCACTTTGTTTGATGGTTGATATTATATCACATATTTTATATTATGCTTTTATATATCATGTTAGGACCTTCTATATGTGAATTGTTTGAAAGCATACTTTCTAACTTAAGTGATAGGGACAAAACTACCCGACAATACTGATTATTTTATCTATTCTTAAAATTCTCATTTTAAATCTCCTTTTTAATATAGCAAATCTACTTATTAAATATATATATATATATATATATATATATATATATATATATATATATATATATATAAAGGTTGTTGATGTATTAAAGGCTGCAATAGGACATTGAATTTATGTAATGTAATGGGCACCAAAGATATTGATCTCTTTATTTCACTTTGTTTGATGGTTGATATTAAACCACACATTTTATATTATGCTTTTATATATCATGTTAGGACCTTCTATATGTGAATTGTTTGAAAGCATAATTTCTAACTTAAATTGTAGGAACAAAACTACCCAGCAATACTTATTATTTTATATATTTCTTAAAATTCTCATTTTAAATCTCCATTTTACTATAACAAATCTACTTATTAAATTAATATTATGACACATATTGTTGGTAAGAAATGCTACTCATAAGTGTATAACAAACCTATAAACTCAACGTAGGTTATAGAAATATTAATAATATATATTTTCAATAATTTTTTTAACTCTCTTCATTACAATAATAAAATTAATATACCTACACTTAGCAAACTATAAACTCAACATAAGTTCTAAGAGATATTATTAATATATATTTTCAATATTTTTTTAACTATCTTCGTTACAATGCTAAAGTCAATATACCCACACTTAGCAATATGGAAAAAAGGTTGTATCACTATATTTAATTTTTATTAATTTACATGCCATAAATAATAATATTTAGATTGTAAAAGCTGTTTTTTATATCAATATATGCCCATATATAAATCGCATTCACAAACATATCACTTAGTTAAAATTAAACCATAATAATATCTATGCTAACTATCCGGTTCCACTAACTCTATAAACTATTTTTGACTTTTTATAATTTTCTAATTAAATATATTTTACTGTCAAATAACATGTTATCATTAAATTATAATAATAATATTACTTTCAAAGAATTTATAAAGTGGAAACTCTCTATAAAATGAAAAATGCATTCCCATTCAAAAAAGTATGATTCATATAGTGAACCACTTTATAATGAAATCTTCCCTTCAAGAAAAGTTTGATTTATAAAGTGAGAAATCTATAAAATCAAATCTTCCCATCCAAAAAAGTTATGTCCATCATGACAGTTGATGTCATTTCCACCCTTCAATTTGCAGAACACGAAAGGTTGTGCATACGCTTGTTATGTGGCACCGACACTTTGCGTGGTTCGTATTTGACTCGGACATTGGGTGTCTTTGAAATGTTAGGCAAAGGGACTCAATTAGTGATTTGTTTCCATCGCTTAAATATGAATAGTTGAGTGGAGTGTCGAGTTGATAATGACTTAAATTGTTTTCCCAAAAGATTGAAAAGGACGATAATTGTTTTTTCGAAAGGTTAGAAGTGAAGGGCAATAATTGAACGTGTAGTATGAAAGTCCAACCTTTACGGATAGATTGATATGGATTGTTAACCAAGTGTTTGGTTTTGGTAACATGGACCGTCAACTCCGTCCACAATGCAAAAATAAACAATAAACAATATGTTGAAGATCTTTTTATGCTTTTGCTTTTCATACAAAATTATAAACGTGTAATATATATATATATATATATATATATATATATATATATATATATATCCTTTTTTATTATAAATGAGAATTTTGTTTTTAAATAGTATTCATACAAGATTTTAAATGATTTAGAAGTCATTACAAGATATAAGTATTAAGTGTTAATATGTTAGAGAGGAATAAAAGTTGTGTATTTTAAAGTGATATGTTTTTGTTCATATAACACTAGAAATGTGGGTATGATTTTGATAAAATTTGATGGGTTTTTTTGGAAATTTGGATTATAATTGTTAAGTTTTAGGATTTTGGTTGCCTTCGAGATTTTTGATGGTGCACAGATTCTCACAATTGGATTTTTTCAAATAAAAAATTACAAGATTCTAGTGAGAAATAGTTGTTTCACTGAAACTGACACCTCGATAAACAACACTAATCAAATTTGAATAATAAAAATAACAATATTTTTCCCAAACACCCAAACTACTTCCAATTAATATAATATTAATTTAATAATAATAACAAATCTATAATAAGATAATCCAAGTTCTTCAGAGTAATGTTGTTTCTCGTCTTGATTAAAGATTTAAACACCTTGATTATCTCTATACATACTTGCCTTGTGTGTAAAAATTGACCGTTATAGTGATTCCGTTAAAATTGTAGTAATAAAGGAATTTGTCACTAAAATCTAGTTTAAATCGTTGATATAATTATTATTTTCCTCACTAAATTAACTTTTTATTTTATATAGACTAATTAGATGCATTTTTTTCATCACTTTTATGAAATAAATTTAATTTTTTTTAATAATTATAGATATATAAACAATAATAACAATAAAATAAAATATTTTAAATTTAAGATTTGTAATCTAATTTTCTAATTTTTAAATTAAAATAAATTAAAATAATATTTTTTAAATATAAAATAAATCATTCATTTATATAAATACCAGTTTGCATGAAAATATCACATCGCACAAAATATAACTTCTCTCCGTACATCAAAAACATGAACCATATTACCATATTTTATTGATGAGATGTTTTACTTTAATAAAAAAAGTCCTCAATTTCCAAATCATTTTATATTGTGAACATGGTAATCACTTTTTACTCCAAATATCTATATTTTCAAATTGTTACTAAACTTAGTTAAACTTGGGATGCTTTGAAAGGACGTATAAAATGAGAGCAATCACTATTGCCTATCTAATTTTCCCTTCACATCAAAAGGAAGTGTTTTTTTCCTAAATTCATTGTCTATGTTCTATTCGTAAATATCATTTATTATTTCTAAATATTTTTAAAAAAATAAAATTTAATTTAAACTTTTAGAATATATATTCTACCTAACATTAAAGGAAAAGTAAAAATTATATTAAACATTTTAAAAATTTAAAAGACTATTAATAAAATTACTTTTCAATTTAAACATATTTTATATTTCATTGAATGCTTTTCTTCTATGACATTTGTGCCATTTTTTATTTAATACTTTTTGGAAGGTTCACTTTAATGTTTTGTAAAAAAAAAATAAAAAAATAAAAAAAAAAATATATATATATATATATAATTTTTCTAATAATAATAAATATAAATATATATAATCTGTATATAAAATTTTAAAAATCTAATTTAACAAAATTATTATAATTAAAAATATTAATTTAATCAAATTTATGTAAAATATAGAATTTATTTTAATTAATATTTTAAATTAAGAAATACAAACACATCAATATATTAATATATTATTGATGAGAATTAAGTTTTAAAAAGTTTTGAAAACTATGGTGGAAAGTCAGTGGTTTGAATGCATCTAGGTTAGTTGAGGTGAGTTTGTTTTTTTTCTCTGGATATGTTATGTGTTAGATAAAAAAATTCTTGATACAAAGGGATTTAGTTGCAAAGGACATAGAATTGGGGTGAAATTTTGTGGAACTAGGACGGAGATGTATTTTGGTAACATAGGTGCTAATTTGGAAGTGTCAATGCAAAGAGAAATGAACATGACCTCCGTCAACCATATTCCGTTTATGGTTAGAAATATGTGATGTATTACTAACATACTAAATGTCACTTACTCTTAGAGAGTGGGTATTCTTCCAAGTGATTATAACGAATGGTCGTGGGTTCAATGGCTCCGTTAATGCCACATTAATCAATGACTGACATCGTGTGGTCTCTCTTCTTATTTTTACTAATTCATCAAACAACCTATCTCTCTCAACCACTTTTACTATAAGAAATATTATTAAAAAATAAAATATATTTGTACAAAAATATATGTATAGATTGATACAATTACCTAATATGCTAGACCTAATTTTAACCATAAATCAGGTAATTCACAATATTCATAATAGTTGATTTAAAAATAGCACACTGCATAAAAAGAAGTCTACAAAATAGAGAGGGTGCAAGAGAATAGGAAATAAATAATTAAAACTAAAATAAGCAAGTAAGATAACTTTCAAATTATTTGGATGAGGCGACTAAGGTGTCGTGAGGGGCACGGGGAGGGGGGTGGAGAGTGGGTGGGGTGTGGGGAACATGTTGTGACCACCCCACCAACCAATGTGTCAGTGGGACATGGAAACATGCACCCCAAAGATCATTTAAGTCTTGCATAATATGTTAATGGTTGGCATAGTGTGCCAACTAATGGTCTTGCTTCACATTTATTATCCTGGTCGACGACCTACGGAAACAAGAAATTTGGGATATTTGCATAGGTATGTTATGGATAACAATATAGTTATCATGCATTGGATTGATCAATGCAATCATAACAAGCCATCAACTATGAATGGCGGGCCATAAATGGCCATATCGTCGGGATTCTAGATCCTGTATAGGTTTTTTGTAGCACGCACAGAGGTGAAGGGAATTATCTCTGAGTGGCCTAAGTTGTTCCTATCCTCACTTATTTAGCATAGTATCCCCTTGCACTCAATAGGATGCAACTAATCATAGGTTTCATTGTGCATCCTAAGCTTCCTGGATTTTTCAATGAATTGGCCTTATTTCCAACCCTATGTCCAAGAAGGAAATGTTGGCACAACAACACTATTTCCTCTTCCCAGAAAGAGGGAGGTGCTAGTTTGCATGGAACTTTAATTCTTTTGGAATTTACTCTTGTGTCGAGTCACACAATGCTTCACTATGTCGATTAGGTTTAGTTGAAAGAGTAGTGATGCCCTCTAGACAAGCCCTCTTTGGAGCATGATCGTTTGTGTAAGCTTAGGTATGTCTAGATTCATTGGGTTTGTAGTTTTAGCACGAATCCATGGCCTACTTTCAATTATTCTTGTATAGGATGGTTTTCCTCCATTGGTTTTAGTGTGTTTTCTTCCAATCTCTCATTCCTCTTGCTAGTTGTGATGCCTAGGAAATGGACTAGGGTTCAAAGAGGAGTAGCCTACTATCAGAAGTAAGGCCATTCTAGAGCTCAAACTTAGGATGAGAGCTCAGATGCATGCTATAGGGAGTTAACCCCTTTGAAAATTCAAGAAAAAATAACTTAGGTTGAATGAGAGCTCTCTAGACATCAACAAAATCTCACAAACATTGAGGTGCTAACTAAGGTGAAAAATACGGTTCCTAATGTTGGTCATACAAGTGGTATACACAATCAATACATGTATACAGTGGATATCTATTGGCAACTCAAATTCCTCTTGGGAAGAGTGTTGGTAGAACGCAATGAGATCAATAACAACGTCATCATATCATTGAATCATATGCAACATTTCCTTATGGCAATGGATTGTAGTCTTGCAGGAATTGAACGAAAATTAGGACCTCCTCTTGATCCTAGAGGAAAAAAGTAACCCAAACCTATCAAGAGCATAAATTTTGAAAAATACGGATGCATGTGTATTTTCATCTTTAGTTCTCCTTTTTTTAAATTATTTTCTCTTGTTTTAACACCATGTGATCAGGTTTTCTGTAGGAACACAAAAAAATACAGATATAAATATAAACATAGAGATGAAACAAAAATAAATCTTCATTTCATTACTATCAAAGAACTGAAATATCCTAACATACAAAATTGAAATAAATTAGCTCAAGCAATATTATCTTATCTCTGAGAAGAGATATGGTGGATACATGCCTCTGAAATGTGTTAAAATGAGGCTCAAAGGCCTATTTATTATTGAGAAACAATGGAAAGCCCTAAGCATCCAAAAGCCTAACCCTAGGAGATGAATCGCCAAAATTGTGGGCCCCGTTGGGATAAATTGGTACACCAACTTCCTGGGGTTGTAACTTTGACATACGATCTTCGTTTGATGTCCAAAATACCTCGTTTGAAATATATATCTGAGTACTACAACTTTCTACTGCAAGCATCTATTAAAAGCTTTTGTTTTCCTGTTTAGAAAAAAAAACGTTGTTTAGGGCCTCAAAAAAGCTTTGGAAGTTGAGGACCTGAAATTTTTCCAAAAATAGTAAATTGTGCTACAATTTAGAGAAAAAATGGTGGTGGTCCAAACGGACACCAATATACACCTATATCATTCCTCCCAATTTAGGAAGCAATGGTCCCCATTGCCTTGAGTGCCTCCATGAGATGGGGAAACATCTATTGAACTTGGTCCTTGATGGGCCACTTGCCTTGGTGCAGGATTTAGCCAGCTTTGACAACCCGATATAGTTGGATCCTCTACTGGTGATTTTTCTTGATATAAGTGTCCATGATACGAATAGTTGTGACATGTTCCATGCAGTCTGGTTTTAGCTCTGTTGGTATAAGATGATCTGCAATGTTTGATGTGTCCATTAATGGTGTACATTTTGGTCGAAGGCAGTCCAGATTGAATATTGGGTGTAGGCCAAGGAATTTTGGAATTTTGAGCTCGAAAGCATTTTCCCCTACATCCTTTGTGATGGTGTAAGGCCCATATCAAAGTGGGTGAAGCTTGCGGTGGGGTCAATAAGGCACACATTTCATAAATGTAACCAAAATTTGTCACCCACCTAGAAATTGTGTGGCACTCAATGTTGATCATGTCATTACTTGTACTTACCATTAAATCTTTCCCATATGTCATGGGCCTGCTGGTGGATGTGTTGAATTCACTCAATGATGTTCTTAGCCCTATCATCTTTGGACTAGACATGAGTTGAATCTTTCTGAGTATGTGAAATTGGTATGGCCACATCAATGGGACATACTGGCTGGAATCCCAACCCCACCTGAAAGGGGTTACAGCTAGTTGAGATATGGAGAGCTCTATTGTAATTTCGCTCGACATAGAGGATTCTTTCATCCCATATGCGTGGATGATTTGAGTTTTACATGTGTAGAATGTGTACAATCATCCTTTTGATGACCTCTATTTATCAATAAATTTGGGGGTGGAAATTCATGGACTTAGTGAGCTTGGTGTCCAGTAACAGCCATAGGCTTAACCAAAATGTACTCAGGAACCTATTGTCCTGATATGAGATAATGGACTGTGGGATCCCAAAGTGCACCCAAAATCGCTCAAGGAAGAGCTTATTAGTGGCTTCTGTTGTGATACTCTTCTTGCAGGCCACTGGAATGCCCATCTTAGAGATTCTGTCGATGACCACAAAAACACAGTCGTTGCCATGCTTAGTAGAAGGAAGACCCGACATGTAATCCATGGATATGGATTCCCAAGGTCAACTAGGAATATGAAAAGGAGTATATAGGCCTTGCTTCTTTATTGTTAGTTTGGAAATGGCACAGGAAATGTAGGATCCTATGTACTTCCCAACATATTATCAAAGGTTCGGCCAATAAAAAAACTTTTGCAACACTGCCACTATTTTCTCTACCCTGAAATTTTCAGTGACCCAACTGTAGTGCGCCTCCCAAATAATATTGGCACGCTCGCTTGAATGAATATAAAGGTGTCCCAAGTTGCATAACATTGCATCTTAGAGGTGAAAGATTGGAACTTTATTTCCTTCCAAGAGTGTCTATTATATGTTGTTGAATTCAGGATTTCTCTTGTAAAGATGCGACCACTTTGAAGTCTCGTGCCCAAAACAGTCTACAACATTGGTCAATGCCATGATCAACGGTTGGATGAGGTCTTTTTCAACATTTTTGGTGTTTCCCTTCTTGTACTTTGAAAGGAACTGTTGATGGTATGTGGACCATTTCTGATGACGATCGTTTTGCAACTTCCCTTGTTTCTGGATGAACTGCAGGGGTTAGTGGTATGTGTGTATGACTGTTTCCTTCCCTAGAATGTAATGATTCAATTTTCGGTATGTCTGAACAATGGAATACATATCTTTGTCATAGGTGGGATACTTTTAGACCATGTCTGAAAGTGTCTCACTATGATATTTCACTGGATTCCCATACTGAGTAAGAACTACACCAATAGCATAGTCAGAGGCATTTGTCTCAATCAAAAATGGTTGTTTAAGGTTTGGTAATTGAAATATTGGTGCAGAGTATAGGTGATGCTTCAACTTAGTAAACACCTTGTGTTGGGATTCAAACCAAATAATTTTTCTTTCGCTCCCCCCTTTTTGACTTGACTCAAAGGCCAAGTGATATGAGAGAACCCCAACATGAACCTACGGTACAAGTTGGCAAGACCCAAAAAGTTGTGAAGCTCTGTCAGAGTGGTTGGGATTGGACAATCTTGAATTACTTGTATCTTGGCTAGGTCCACATGCACACCCTGCTCATCAATGATGTACCATAGATACTAAACCTAGGTCATACCAAAAGTGCATTTCTCCAAATTGGCACACAACTTGTGTTGCTGCAAGGTTTGGAGGAACTGTCGAATATGGTGGAGGTGCTCTCCTAAATATGGTTGAAGATCAGGATTTCATCCAAATACACCACCATGAATGAGGTTGTGAAGGGTCATAAGATGCCTCCCATCAACCTCATGAAGGTTGTGGGGGGATTCGTCAACCTGAAAGGCATGAACAACCATTCGAAAAGGCCCTCCTTAGATTTGAAGGAAGTCTTCCACACATTGAAGGGTTTGATTGGTACCTCGTGATAACTGTACTTCAAGTCAATCTTGCTAAAATATTTGTCCCCCATGAGCTGGTCCAAAATTTCATCAATCCGTGGGATTGGATATTGATTCCAAACAATGATCAAGCTGAGTGCTAGATAGTCAATACAAAGTCTCCAAGTCCTCACCTTATTCTGTACCAACACGATCGGGCTCCCATATGATGATGAACTTTGCTTGATGTGCCCTTTCTTAAACAACTCTTGAATTTTCCTCTTGATTTCATCATTATCCATAACAGAGCCTTGATAGATCTTTCCATTGGGTAGCGGTGTGCTCGATGTTAGATCGATGGAATTCTTGACTTGACAGTGTAGAAGTACCCCTGTGGGTGAGGTGAATATTTCCTTGTACTCCTCCACGACATTATCCATATTTTTTCATCGTGCAAAGGAGCCCTGTTTGGAGGTCATCACCACAATATTCTTCTTTCCTTGAGGGAAAATCATAAGGAAAAAAACATTCTTGGCCTGGGAAATTATCTTACCGCATCGCTTCACATGGAAGTAGGTGGCGCTACCTTTGGTATCCTATACAATTCATTGCCCAAATTAATGATAACAATGTGAGGCCCAGATTCATAAACAACATGTCGCTTCCACAAGTATGCTTGGCCTAATAATACATCACAGACTTCATGAGGAGCAACATCACATAATACCTCATATTGGAAGGGCTTGATGCTGTATGGAAGGGGACACTGCTTTTCAACGCGGAGATATCGTCCTTGGTGAAGCCACCCAATGATGTACGGTTGCGGGTGTGTTATTCTCGGTAGGCCCAACCACTTCATGACCTATGCTGAAATGAGTTTCTTTTGGCTCCCATTGTCGACAATGAACTACATCGAAGAACCCTTCACCCACATCTATGAGGGGAAGCGGTGCTCCCCTCCTCGGGAGCTCATCCTTCTGGATCTTAGTGGTGGCAACAGTGGTGTTAGGATCCACGTTAATAATCCAACTCCCTTTGTCATTCGTCTTGTTGGGTTTTGACTCAAATTTAGAACATGCATCTGATTCGGAAGCCTTCATCTTGACCACCTGTGACTACTTGTCCCGAATCTCACTTGTGTTGTGCATGGGACTCTTATGGAACTCATGCCATTTTTCGGTGTCCTTCTTTGTCTTCGTGGTGTTATTCTTTGCTTGCGGCTTTGACGGGTTTTCCTGGGTTGCCCTACCTTACCTTTGTCCTTTGTTCTGTGGCTTTGGGGCACCTTTCCCTTCCTTTGGGTTCGCAGATCCAAAGTCTCTCTTATTTTGTTTAAAATTATTCTCTATCTTGAAAACATATCGATATGTGGCACCAAACGAGGAGATTTTCAAGAGCTCCATTTCATCATAGATGTAATTATTTAGAAAATCATGGTACTTGAGTACCAAATGATGCTCATAATCCTTAATACCCATCTTTGTATGAAGGGCATGAAAACCATTTGTGAACTACGAAACATTTTGGTCCCTTCCTTGTCGCAGTGTGGTCCACTTTATGTATTTATATTCATAGTTCCTGACAAGGTAATATTGTTTGTTGATTACGTCTTGAAAATAATTCCAGGTGGGTGCAGTCAAAAACAGTGAGGATTCCCTCTCATCATTTTTCTCATAGTAGCTTTCCCACCAGTCCTTAACATGGGGGCCGGCTTAAAGGAGTGCAAAGGTAATTTTTTCCGGATTGGAAAATTCATGCACCAAAAAATATCCTACGAACATATTTAACCATCTATCTACAGTGTCTGCATCTATCTGGCCTTCAAATATGGGAATGTCAAAATTAAATTTTACATTAAAAGGAGTGGCACCTCCAGCGTGGCTGCTAGATGAAAATGCATCTCTTGTGGGTATTCGTCAAAGGATCTGGGCAAATTTATCCATCATCGCATTCCTCTATCGCTTGAGGGCCTCCTCGAGCAATATTTCGAAATGATCTCCTCATCTCTCATCTTTCTTTTCTTCTGTCATGGGAGGTCTTTAGGGTTCGCGAGGTTGATCCTATAGAGGGTCAACCAGTTCGAGCCCTAAATCCTTATACCCTGACCTAGTTAGGGACATGCAAAGAAATAAATGGAAAGGGAAGACCACTAAGATACCATTGATCCGAACTTATGTAGGAACATAAAAAAATACAGATATAAATAAAAACACAAATATGCAGTAGAAATAAAGCTTCATTTCATTACTATAAAAAAAGAATTGAAATATGTTTACATACAAAATGGAAATAAACTAGCTCAAGCGATGGTAGCTTATCTCTGAGAAGAGATGTGGTGAATACATGCCTATGAAATGTGTTACAATGAGGCTGAAAGGCCTATTTATTATTGAGAAACAATGGAAAAGCATAAACATCTAAAAACCTAACCATAGGAGATGAATTGCCAAAATTGTAGGTCTAGTTGGGGTAAATTGGTACATCGACTTCCCAGGGTCGTAACCGTTATCACTCTAGTAATTTCTTAAGTTGTGGGATTTTGAGTTTTTAGTCCAAGAATACTGGAGGTAACCACAAACATACTTCAAATTCTAGAATCTAGCCTTCCTAGAATTCAGACAGGGCTCTCTCTTTAAGATTTATCTTTGTTTTTTCATTTATGTTTTTAGGCTAGTTATGATAGAACAATTGGTTTTGTTTTTAAAGGGTTTGGTGGGAAAAATCACTTAGAGGTAAACTAGAGAGAAATCAACTTGTCCATTGGACTATGGAGTCTAAATCTATCTAGCAACAGTAGAAGTCAAGGCCAAAATGGTACAAATGTATTCAGGGCAAGATAGATAACCCTCAAAGATTTGGGAAAGTGTTTTTTGGTGAAATGGTATGATCTAGATAAAGGGCAATGAAGGATCCTTTGATCCGGAAAATGGAAGAAGGAGGCAGGGGTCAAACGTGAGTAGGAGCAATCAAGGATTCCTAACACAGGAAATCAACAGAAAACATTAAAATGGTAACTAGTTAAAACAAGGGAGCACTAGACTAACCTGTAGTAATATTCCTAGTTGCACATTCAGATAGAACAAACTTATAATGAATTGCATGAAACTCAGAAAAGAAAACAATTACAAGAAGGGAGTACTTCACTCATCATCTTATCACAGGGAACCTCAATTATGATGCCAGTTTAGCTTTGTCCAGTCTACTACTTCGAAATCAACACACAATAGCCTCCAATGTTCAGCAAAAAGTCTATAGTACGTCCAAAAATTTTATTCCACCCAGAATAATTCTAATGTAAAAGTATTTATACAAAATGTAGTTACAAATATCCTAGGAGAAATCTAGGAATATCTTTAGGAAATAGAAAATATCTTTACAAAATAAGAGGGACGGCTACTTAACAAATCAACAAGCTGTCCTCTTATCCAAAATAAATAGAACTACTTTATCTAACAAGGAGCTTTTGAGTGATTAGTTGTCCTGCTTTGCTGGCTGCTAGAAAATATCTTCATTTGAGTTGCCTTAACTGATACTCTTTCATCTAATACTCTTTAACGCTGCTATTTAACGCTGATACACTTTTGACTGATATTTCCACTGTTTACTGCTGTAAAAATATATCTTTTTGCAGTAAAAATCAGCAGACTGTCCTTTTATTTAACTGTTTCTTTTTTACTATTTTTCAAGGTAATTTTCTTCGTTGTTTTACCTCTTATTGTTACATTAAATCTGTAAATGTTTGCCACTGTTATTCATTGGGAATTTTGACATTCTTTAGCTTTCTAAAATTCTCATCAGCCTCCGTGTATTTAGCAAAAGTGGGCTTGAACACAAAGAGATGTTTAATCTCATGTTGTAGAAAGAACAACTATTCAAAATGCTTAAGGACTTTTCCTGTGGGAGTGCCTTGTGGTAATGGTTTACTGACTTGATCTGGAAAATTCCCTGATCATTTTATCATAATCCTTCAGGCATTAGTTTTTCATTAAAAACATGGATGTCTAGCAAGCCCCTCTATCTTTAAGCTTGTGTATTTTACCATAAACTTTGTTATGGAAATGTTCATTGATTCACATTTCTCTTGCAAGTTGTTCATCAAATTCTTCTTAGTTACAACCTTTTTAATTTGTAATATTGTTTCTGTTCCATCCAATACCTGTAATTCATCCAATTCTGCCCTGTTCTTATTGTTCAGGAATGTGATGAGTTTGTTGGGTATGTGTTATATTCTTTCCATGACTAAGCACACGCGGGGAGGTAAGAGGGGGGGTGATAGCCCCCCCTTTGCGCTGGGCGCAACGGGAGGGTCACAGGGGGGGTGGTAGCCCCCCCTGTCGGGGTCTGTGGCAATGCTCCGACGAAAATTTTTTGTCCTTAATTTCTGGTGGGTAGTCTGTGCCCATGGTTTTGTGCATGGTTTTGGGGTACGATGGTTTTCGTCCCTAGGTATTTTTGTAGATCCGGTCAAGGGAAATACAATTATGTTCTAATCCAGGGTTAATGGATTGGGGTTTATGTATGCTTCGGCATGTATATATATGTGTTGTAACACTAAAAGGAATATAATGAAAAATCAAGCTGGTCGTCCCAATTTGGGATCCAGGGGAAAATCTCTGTGTTTATCTGTTTTATGTTTTATGATCTTGCTATTGTTTATTTTCTGTTATAAGATTCGTGTGTAGATAATTTCTGTTCAGGGTTAAAACCTACATTTGGTATCAGAGTTGTTTTGGCTTCAAGGGGACGCCTTTGCTGCTGAGGGTTTTTTGCTTGGGCCTGAGGTAGACCCTGTTCAGTGGGAGATCTGCAGGATCGATTCTTGCTATGAAAGAAGATGGCGAGCGGCGGGAAGATAGAGATCGAGAAATTTAATGGTCAGAGTTTTGAGTTGTGGAAGCTCAAGATGGAGGATCTGCTGGTGGATAAAGATCAGTGGATCGCGGTAGATCCAGGTACTAAACCAACGACAATGTCAGATGAAGACTGGAAGAAACTGGATCGGAAGGCTAAGAGCACAATACGATTGTGTGTCTCAGATTCAGTATTGTTGAATGTATCTGAGGAAGCTACGGCGAAGACCTTATGGGACAAGCTAGGGACTTTGTATCAATCTAAATCTCTGGTGAATAAGTTGTTCCTGCGGAAAAAGCTGTATAACCTGAGGATGAAGGATGGAGACTCGGTGACAGAGCATCTGAACGCCTTCAATATTGTGGTAAGTCAGTTGTCATCTGTTGATATTAAAATCTCAGATGAAGATAAGTGCATCAGTTTGTTGTGCTCTCTACCAGACTCGTGGGACAGTCTGGTTATTGCAATAGGTAGCAATACAACTACCTTGAATTTTGATGACATTGTCTCAGCCTTGCTGTCGGAGGAAATGAGACGGAAAAATATGGAGGGTCAGAATGGAGATGCCTTATCTGTACGAGGAAGGTCCCAGAATAGAAACAAGAATAAGGTTTCGAGTGGGAGATCTAAATCTAGAGGGAGATCTAAATCTCCTGGAAAGTTTGTAAAGGTGTGCTGGAAATGCGGAAAGGAAGGGCACTACAAAAAGGACTGCAGATCTAAAGCTCTTGAGAAAGGAAAGGGATCCGATGATGCTCCTTCTGCAGAGGCAAAAACCACCTCGGATGAAGGTGGGGATGTGTATTTGGCTTCTTCTTCAAATACACATGTAGATCATGATTCATGGTTGATTGACTCAGGTGCATCCTTTCACTTCACTCCCCATAGGGAGTGGTTCTGCGAGTATGAGAAATATGATGGTGGTGATGTCTTCCTAGGGGATGATAGGAAGGCCAGAATCATCGGACGTGGAAAGGTCAAGCCGAAGCTGCAAGGTGGAAGGATTAGAACACTTCCTGGTGTTCTGCATATTCCTGCATTGGCCAGAAATCTGATTTCTGTAAGCAAGATGGATGATGCAGGTGTAAAAACAGTGTTCGAGAAAGATGTCTGCAAGATGGTTCGGGGAGCACTGGTATTAATGCGGGGAGTTCGGACTGGAACTCTGTACAAGCTACAAGGTAGCACTGTTATTGATGGGTGTAACAGTTCTATGGTTCCTGAAAGTGGAGCAGAAAGCCTAGCTGTCTCTGGAGAAAAGACCATGCTATGGCATCAAAGGCTTGGACATATTGGAGAGAAGGGCCTTCGGATACTCCATAGAGATGGTATGGTAGAAGGTATGTCTAATTGTTCTCTGGATTTCGATTTCTGTGAACATTGTGTATATGGGAAGCATAATCGAGTGAGTTTTCCTTCTGGTGCTAAGAGGGAAAACAAGATATTAGAACTTGTGCACAGTGATGTGTTTGGACCTGTGTCAGTTCCATCACTGGGAAAGTCTGTGTACTATGTTTCATTCATAGATGAATTCTCAAGGAATACATGTATATATTTCTTGAGGAAGAAATCTGAAGTCTTTGACAGATTTAAAGAATTTAAGGCTCTGGTGGAAAACCAGACAGAGAAGAAGATAAAAGCGTTGAGGACAGATAATGGTGGGGAGTTCTGCAAGAAGGAATTTGAAGAGTTCTGTAAGAAGTGTGGTATAGCACGGTAGAAGACTACTCCATACACACCTCAGCAAAATGGAGTTGTAGAAAGAATGAACAAAACATTGATGGAAAAGGCAAGAAGCATGCTCAGTGGTACCGGGTTAGGACAAGAATTCTGGGCGGAGGCAGTGGAGACTGCATGTTACTTAGTTAACAGATCACCTTCATCAGCGTTGGAGGATAAGACCCCACATGAGGTATGGACTGGTAAGAAACCCTCTATTTCACATCTAAGGGTATTTGGATGTGATGCATATGTACATGTTTCAAAGGAGAAAAGGACCAAGTTGGATAATAAATCTGAAAGGTGCATCTTTATTGGGTATAAGGATGGTTTAAAGGGTTACAAGCTTTGGAACCCAGAAACAAGGAAGGTTGTGTATAGCCGAGATGTGGTGTTTAGAGAGGTGAAATATGTTGTTACACATGAAGTCCTACCAAAGGAACTTGAGAAGATATATTTTGAGCTAAAGGAGGATGAATCAGACTCTATAGCAGAAGAAGATTCAGAAGAGGAAGAGCCACAAACTCCAGCTTTGAGAAGATCAGTTTGGGAAAGAAGGCAACCAGAAAGGTATAATCCATCTGCTTTTTGTTCAAATTTTTCCTTAACTATAACTGATGATGATCCCAGAACTGTCAGGGAGGCAGTAGATTCAGAGGATGGAAAACTCTGGAAGGAGGCCATGGTTGATGAAATGGCATCCTTGCACAAAAATGAGGCATGGGATCTGGTGGAGTTTCCGGCTAGAAGGAAGCCCATTGGGAGAAAATGGGTGTTTAAGAAGAATATGAATCTAGAAGGCAAGGTGGAGAAATACAAAGCTCGGTTGGTAGCAAAAGGTTATTCCCAGGTGCCGGGAATTGATTTTGGTGATATTTTTTCTCCCGTTGCCAAAGTTACTTCTATTAGATTACTTTTATCTGTTGCTGCTGCATTTGATTTTGAGATAGAACAGATGGATGTGAAGACAACATTTCTTCACGGGGATCTAGAAGAAGAGATCTACATGAAGCAACCTGAAGGCTTTATGGTGAAGGGTAAGAAAGAACTAGTATGCAGGTTGAAGAAGTCTCTATATGGGTTAAAACAGTCACCAAGGATGTGGTATCAGAAATTTGATACCTATATACGGGGACTTGGCTTCACCAGAAGCAAGGAGGATCACTGTGTTTATTCTAAATTAATTGGTGACCGTGTTATTTATTTGGTCTTGTATGTGGATGATATGTTGTTGATTGGAAATGACAAAGAAATTATCCAAGATTTGAAGACCCAACTGTTCTCCAAATTCGACATGAAGGATCTTGGTGCCGCAAACTATATTTTGGGCATGGAAATTAAGAGAGATCGGGCAAAGAGGAAGCTCTGGTTAAACCAGAGGAAGTATGTCGAGACTATATTGCAGAGGTTCAATATGCATGATAGTAAACCGATGAATGTTCCTATTCCTGTAGGTGTAAAGCTGTCTACTGAACAGTGTCCCAAGACACAAGAAGAGGAGGAGTATATGTCCCGTGTTCCATATGAAAGTGCAGTGGGTAGCCTGATGTATGCAATGGTCTGTACTAGACCAGACATTGCACATGCAGTGGGAGTATTGAGCAGGTTTATGTCA
This sequence comes from Pinus albicaulis, assembly GCA_034641835.2. NCBI lineage: Eukaryota > Viridiplantae > Streptophyta > Pinopsida > Pinales > Pinaceae > Pinus > Pinus albicaulis. The sequence continues at coordinate 831,955,523 of CM076571.1, forward strand.
AACCCAGGGAAGGAGCATTGGACAGCAGTGAAGCGGGTTTTCAGATATTTACGTGGCACTAGTGATTATGTCTTGTGCTACCAGGGAAGACCAGGATTGGAAAGAATGTTGGACATTCGTGGTTTTGTTGATGCAGACTGGGCTGGAGATCTGGACCAAAGAAGATCTACAAGTGTGTATGTGTTTAGCCTATTTGGAGGCGCAGTCAGTTGGATGAGTAAAAGACAGTCTGTAGTGGCTCTTTCAACTACAGAGGCAGAATACATAGCAGCCACTCATGCAAGCAAGGAAGCAATTTGGTTGCAGAGATTTTGTTCAAGTATGGGGTTGGTACAACAAGCTATAAGGATAGACTGTGATAGCCAAAGTGCAATTTTCTTGGCTAAGAACCCTTCTTATCATTCAAAGACAAAGCACATTGATGTTCAATATCACTTTGTTAGAGATATGGTTGAGGCTAAAAGGGTGTTGCTGGTAAAGGTGGACACTTTGAAGAATGTTGCAGATGCATTGACGAAGTCTGTGAGCACTCAGAAGTTCTCTTGGTGTAGAGAAATAATGGGTGTTGAAGAATTGGCCAAATGAGTAAGCTCTCCTGTGGCCCCCCGTGGAAAGAAAAAAACAAGTGGGAGAATGTTGGGTATGTGTTATATTCTTTCCACGGTTAGCCCCACGCGCTGTATGTTGCATCGGGCGTAGCTGGGGGGTCACGAGGGGAGAAGCAGTCCCCACCGTTGGTGTCCAAAATTTGTTTTTTGTGTGGACCCACTCATAGGCGGATCTGCCGATGGTTTTGTGCATGGTTTTGCACATGGTTTTGGGGTTCGATGGTTTTCGGCCCCTGGTATTTTTGTAGATCCGGTCAAGGGAACTACGGTTATGTTCTAATCCAGGGTTAATGGATTGGGGTTTATGTATGCTTCGGCATGTATATATATGTGTTGTAACACTAAAAGTAATATAATGAAAAATCAAGCTGGTCGTCCTGATTTGGGATCCAGGGGAAAATCTCTGTGTTTATCTGTTTTATGTTTTATGCTCTCGCTATTGTTTATTTTCTTTTATAAGATTCGTGTGTAGATAATTTCTGTTCAAGGTTAAAACCTGCTGCAGTTTTAAAGCTTGATCCTCGTCGACGCTAACCTATCCTTGGTCCTTTGAATCTCTTCCTATGCTACTAACAATAAGTCTTTCTCGCTCATATATAACTTGAATTAAATGCCATTGAGTGTAACTACTTCAATTATGTTTGTCCATAGATGATTTTTTATAAATGAAATTTGCTCAAGGAAAGTTAGCTCTTTATTAGTATGCCTCTGATTTGTTCTCCAAGTCTAATTGCCTTATGTTCATGGGTTTTAGCATTTATTAGAGATAATTTATTTGTAGCTTCAAGATTATAAATTATCTTCTTTAGGCTATTGATTTCTTTAGTTTTCAAAGACATTTCCTCCATAGCTTTAACAATTTGACCTGCTTCATCTGTTGGTTGAATCTGTGTTGTAGAAGAATCTGTTGTTGAAGTAGTAGTTGAATTCAATGGCACTGCAGTTTCCAGTGGTTCTTTTGGTGCTAGTTTCTCTCCTAATGTGGAAGTCACTGCTATGGTAATCACTGGTATAATTGAAGGAATGATAGGAGTGTCAGGTTCTTTCACAGTTTCTTTCTCTTGGACTAGCTGGTCCATTTGGGATTCCATTTCTTTGATTTGAGCAGTTAATTTGAGGATGAGCTTCATCATCTCTTCTTTTTCACTTTGATCTTGAAGGATTTCTATGGTTTGTGGATGCTCACTTTGAGGAAGCTTAAGCTATTTCCTCAAAGTTGCAATATCATCATTCTTTTTCTTTATTAACATTTCTGCTGCTTGAATATTTGAGGGATCATATCCCACCTATAAAACTAAATCTTCTAAGGCTTTAATCCTTAGGTCTTTTACATACAAAGATCCCTTGTATAGCTTCAATTGATCTTGCATATTCAGAATAGTATTCTGCACTTGGTATCACTCATTGCCTTTGTCACCATAGTTGAATACAACATTTTAGAGCCATGTCTATGAAATTCAATTTGGTCCAGCTCATGAACATTTTCCATGTCTACCTCAAACTCCACCTTTTTATAATCTGCCACTGTTTTTGGTGCTGAGGTAGTTGATTGCAAAAATGACATAATCATTTTGTTTGTAGAATAACCAAAGGTTGTCAGTAGCCTATTTTGATTCCCAGGTTTTTGCTTGAGGGATTGAGAATATATTTCTGATTTAATTTCCTCATTCTTCTGCTTTATATGCTTATATTTCTCTTTGATATCTAAATATTTTTCCTCAGTTGTTTTTTAGGAAGATGCCTCTATATTTTGTGGCTTTTCAATCATTTGATTATCATTTTTACCTGTTATTTGCTCTTTTTCAATCTCTGTAAGAATTCCATTGATTATCACTGTAGCTTCATCATTATTTACCTCTGTCTCATTTGTATCTTCAATGTCAATTACCTTTTATTTCCCAATTGAATTGAATTTAAGCCTTTTATTATAAATCAATTTGAATTTAGTTTCTGAAGTTGTTTCTGCTGTGTATGCTCCTTCTTTTCTGTTTCTTTTGGTTGAAGTCTCTAGCTGCTTTACAACTTCAAGGGCTTGTGTTGTAACCATTTTTCCTGTTGTCTCTTCATTAGTGGTTGTATCTATCAGTGTGTTCTCCGCCCATTCTTCTTGATTGGAAAACTTCTCAATTTCTGGCTTAAGCTCATGTATGAAGGGAGTTAGTTTACATTTTACCCTTAAATTGCTCAAGATCCCTACAGGATCATAGTTCCATGGAAAACTTTCTTGAAATTTGAACTCTACTAGTCTCTTTGAGATTTCTTTTTCTGCCTCTCTGTTGTTTATGATGAAAGGACCAACCTAATTATTTATCTTGAATCGAGTCTTTTTCCTGGTAGCTAAGAAGTTAATAGAGTCAGAATTGAGAATCTGTCTTAAATACTCCAGTGCAAAAATTCTCATGTTCATATATTTTGGCAACTTATAAGGTAATAAGTTGGACCCAAAAATTCTTATCTCTGTATGTTTTTCATAAAGAAACCAGTCTCCCATTTTATTTTGTTCTGATAATTGCAAGATTATTTTCATTTCTTCATTGACTCTGGGTTGCTCTACTTTGTACGAAATGTTCATTGCTGGATGCAGGAAGAGGTCTGAAAAATATGTGTAGGTGAATTCACTACCCTCTTTTCTGAGCAAGGAAGTCAAGAAGATCATGGATAGAGGCTTTCCCTCTAAGTCCATATTTTGCGATGCAATTGGAAAATTATCAGCTTGGAAGAATAAAAATAAGTGAAACAAGTAGGATGAGTACCTAAAAACCCCTTCAGTGGGTATTTTCATCAGCTCATGATGAATACTGTCTAATATGAATCTGGTATAATAAAAAATGATTGCTGTTGGTTGGCCTAGAGATAAGGTGGATAGAAAGCCAAGAATGGATTCAGTAGTGAATCCATTTGTAAAGTATCCTAGTATAAAAGATAGCATTGAGAAATATGTCTAGACCCTTCAGGAAATTTGGTAGTATAATAAGGAGGGTTTAACTTTGGAATGTCGACATGGGAAGGCAAAATTTTTTGAAATCTCATAAACTTATTTGGGAAATCCAAGCCTAAGTACAACTGGGTCAAAGCTTCTATAGATAGGGGGACTCATTGAGGATCATACTGTAATTGCAACATTTGATTTATTGACTCTATTGTGATAGTAAAAAGGATTTCTCTGTCAGCATTAACAATGGCCCTTTGGTTTGGTTCATAATGTTCTTGAAATAATCTAACAAGGTCTTCTCCAAGGTGGGTCAATGGAACTACATCTTTGGGAAAATGAGTCTCCCAAATAGGCATTTCATATTTTTCCAAGTATTTATCATAGCACCAATTACGTATTTCTAAGAGGTTGAATTCTACAACAGGATGAACAATCTTGTAGTCCATTTCAGTCAATGGAAGGGTTTCTGCAGCAGCTACAGGTGGCTGGAGGGGATTTACTGATAGAGTGGATTTAGCAGTGAGGACTGGAGTAGATTTAACAGCTTTATGTGTTACAGCACCTTTAGGTGTTACAAATTTAGAGGCTTGGATCCTCCACCCCTTTGGTTCGTTTTGGAACCCTCTTGCCTTAGCTGTGATCTGTTTTTTGGTCATTTTGGAATAACTACTACAAGCTTAAATTATTTGCAGAAGTTGTTTTTCTTTGTTAGAGGATATAAACTGGGATAAGACAGAAAACGAGGGTTTCCTGAATAGGTTGGTTTGCAAAAAAGGAGTTTTTAAAGATATCTGTAAGCTTTAAACCCTTTTTATGTCTTTGAAATTGATATTTAGAGGTCACAAATTGAGGAGATTGGCTTCAAAAGTGGTTTTTTCGGACACGGAATTTTCTGGGAAAAATTGGCCAGGGTTCACCCTGTTTTGGGCGTTTTTGGGCAATTTCTTTGGTGAGTTCTTCTAATTAAAAGATTATTTACTTATGGATGGTTTAGAACTGACTTTGCAGGGTTTAAATCTGATGAAAAATACCTTAAATCACAAGTATTTGGATGCTTGAAATGGTTTCAGAGGTTCGGGGCCGAATGTGAGGTTTGGTCCGACTTGCTGAAGTAGAGAATGGCTTTTTTGGTCTTCAAATAGGGAATCTGAAGTCAAATTTGATTTTCTTTGGGTATAAATCGACAATTTGGGGACAAAGGGTTCTCACACAGTTTATCGGAGCATTTTATAGTTTGAAATGCGCAAATAAACATCAAAAGTGATATATCAAAGGTTTTAACCTTTGATATGAATCACCATATAATGCATTAAATGCAGGTCTAATCCACTGGCGGGAGTGGTTTGGATTTTCAAAAAACAAAACTATCGGTAGTTTTCGCGTTGAGCTCAAGAGGTAAGAGGTTTTTGTTGAAACGGATGTGATCCTATGAGAGGATGCCACGTTGCAGGAGGTGGAATGGGTAAAACAACCCATTTTGCGTCTATTTGGGCTTTGGGCAGATGATTAGTTTGTGAGCACGACATCAATCTTGCACCGTCAGATTTGGAGCATGGGAGTGAAAGGCCAAGGTTAACTTGGAAGATGCGGCCAAAAATATGGTGGGACCGAGGTTTAAATGTATAATCGGGGGTTTAAAGTTTAAAACCTTAATAAAACATGACTTTTTAATCAAAGTTTCAATATAATGGCGGATATAAGGATGGTTAAATGATGGTTTTTATATATATAAAAGAGTTTTACATATATGGGCGGAGGCACATGAGGCGGGGATATATGGCTAATTATAGTTTAGCCTATGTAAAGCTTGGGGCTTTACATAGCAGGGATAGGATACAAAGGGAATGTTTAACTTCAAATGGAAATAAACCTTAGTATTAATCGTGATAGCACCTTGGGTTAAAAGCTTATGTGAGGAAAAGGTTGGTAAGTGTTTTTCAAAGGCATGGGGGTTGAACCTTTATAAAAGACTTAATCCGTCTTTAGCACTTAGAATAAAAATGTGGTGGGCGGGGCAATGTTTTGGCGTTTTCCAAATACATAGGATATGCGTGGAAAGCCATATTTTCACTATTTATTTTATTATATAGTTTTTAGACTATTGAAGGGTCTAATAACCATAGGGGGCGGGGTATTTAATTAAGGTTAGTTTTAGACCAAAGGGAGCATTATTTGGGTGTTTAATTTAGCATGTGGATAATATCTTTGGTCTAAAAACTTTGTAATAGTGGGTTTTAGGAGGTTTTTAAATAAAGGGAATTATATAAATATGATAAGGTATTTTTAGGGAATTAATAGCATAAGTTAAAAGTTAATATGACAAGGGGAGATGGAGATTGAATAAATAAAAGAAAAGCTTATTATTTCATCATTTCACCACTTTACTTAGGATAGAGTTTTTTTTTAGGGCTTTTGTATTCTTTACGAATGAAAGAATTTAATTAAATGGGATTTTAGGTTTCATTAAGTAAGAAGGATTCTTTACTTATGAAGATGAATTAAATGTATGAAGGAGGGATAAATAATGGTAAAGGGGATTTTATCATAAGAATTCACCGTTTTCCACTATCCAGTCATCAAGCCTTGGGTCCAGTCCCAACAAAAGTCAGAGAAATGCTCTGAGCCTTTTTGACTGGTAGTATAGAATACTAAAGACTTTACAGGGAAAAGGAAATTAGTGATTTTTTTTTGCCCGGTGATGAATATTACATGATTTTTCCCACTTCTTTCTACCTACTTAACATTAATCTAACATTTTTTATTCCTTTTAGCAGGTGCATCTAAGCTTGCTACCTTGAAAAATTTTATTCTTTTGAAAGCATAAAACTATCTAATTATACCTTATTTCATTCGAGGGCTCGGATTAAATTGATGAGCTCCTCATTATTCTCTACCTATCTACTGATTAGTCAGGATTAAATTGTCTGACCAATCTTTATTCACTATCTAAAACAAGTAAATTGAAAACATGACAAGTCAAGTTTAAACAGTTTAACTCATCATGGATTATGGCATTTATTGACACTGCCATAATCATTTGCAAAAAGTAAAAAGTAGTGGCATTTGGAATTTCACACTTTTATGTTTTATTTTCATCTTTTTTCTTTTGGGGTCCATATTTTTAAGTCCTTTGATCTTTCTTTTAGGACTTTTTACCCTCTTTTTTATTTTTTATTTTTTGATATTTTCAATATATGGAAAAACAAATTGCAGAAAGAAAGGTATGTACATATTTTAGAAGACTATCAAAAGTCAGTTCAAAATTATGAATCCTATATTTATAGGACCCTAACAGCGGCTTCACATGGGGATGGCATCTCCTTGTGAGATGTCAAGAACTCTAAGACTAGTAGCCTTCAATTTTGACCATGATGATCTAGTAATTGTCTTTTGTTTTCTGCAAAACTCATATTTATGACATTTTACTCTTCAAATCTTAGGGCCTTCTCTCCGAGCTTCAACTTTGGAAATAAAATACCCAATCCAATCTAAAAACTTCAATGGATATTTATAATGGTGTACAAAGTAACTGGGACTAACTATTGGTTAACTCAGAAGAATAGTAATGTTTGAGCATTCTAGCATTAATTGGTCCTTTTGGAATATCTGTTCCATCCAAATATTTGATGAAGAAAGCATTGTTATCCCTATAACCATAAATTACACAAGGTCCTTTCCATAGAAAATCAAACTTTCCATGCTTACCTTTGTCCTCTCTCCTAGAATCCCACTTTAACACTTGCTCTCCAATGTAAAAGTCATCTTCTTTACTTCTTTTATCATAAATTTTCTTGATTTTATCATGAATGACTTGGGATTTCTCATAGACTTCTTCCCTTATTTGTTGTAGATGAATAGTTTGATTTATCCTCCTTTGTATATCATTGATTTCCACTTGTGATTCTTGAATGATCTTCATTACTGGAACACCTAAGGATGATGGGAAAACTACATCCATCCCATAAACAATTTGATAAGGGGAAGTCCCAATTGACTTTTTGGTAATAATTCTATCAGCCCATAAGGCATAAACTAACTTTTTATGCTAATTTTTTTTTGTTGTCTTCAAGTAATTTTTTGATAATATTTACAAGGCTTTTATTTGAAGATTTAGCTAGGCCATTACCCTGAGGGTAATAAGAAGTAAAGTGGCCTAGGGCAATATGGTACTTGTGATAGAAACCAATCATTTTCTTATATTTAAATGCTACTGCATTATCAGTAATTATTTTCTGAGGGCATCCAAATCTAGATAAAAGGGTGTTTTCTATGAAAGAGATAATGACTGTATCAGTGGCTTGTCTGGTAGGAATGGCTTCAATCCACTTAGTAAAGTAATCTGTGGTCGTCAAAGTCCACTTATGTTGGCTAGAGGATGGGGGGTGAATTTCTCCAATGAAGTCTAAACCCCATTGTTGAAATGGAATCTGAGTTGAAATTGGCTTTAAGGGTAAAGGTAACAATTTATTTTTTCCTTCAAAAATTTGACATTTATGACATGAAGTAACAAATTTATTAACATTAGAAAATAAGGTAGGCCAGTAAAAACTAGCTCTAAGGATCGTATCAGCAGTACTTTTCCAATATAAATGCCCTCCACAGTCACCTGCATGAAATTCTTCAATAATTTTTTCAACTAATGCTTTCAATAAACAATTTAGTACTATCCCACTATGTTCTTTCCAAAAAATCACATTATCTAAAATACAAAATCTCATTTCTTTAAGTTTAAGAAATCTGTCTTTTGTCCTTGATAATCCAGGAGGAGGTTGTAAGTTTGTAAGTACAAAGATAATATCTGAGTACCAAGGTGAATCTAGAAAGGCTTCACTGATCATTGGAGTCGCCATCTCTTCCTGGTCATCAATCTGAGCAATAAAATTTATGTCTAATGCACTGCAGTTGGATTCAACCATCAATCTGGCTAATCCTTGCCCTTTAATGAGTTTTTTTGGTTTGATCTCTATGTAATATTGTAGGATAGTGGAAATCCACTTACCTCTTCTTCCATCAGGGCCATCCTGAGTAAGAATGTCTTTAACTACAGAATTAGGGACATAGGCAATTATGTGGGAATAGAGAACGTAAAATCTGAAATCTTTTATGGCCTTAACCAAAGCTAAGGCTTGTTTCTCCATTATGTTATATTTTATAGGTGCATCTCTAAGGTTTTTACTGAAAAAATCTATAGGTTGTTCAAAACCTTGATCATTCTTCTGTAGTAAAACTACAACAATGGTATGCTCTGATGCAAAATAAAAAATTATAAAGTCTTTTTTGAAATCTGGATTGATTAAGACTAGTATTTTAGTTAAAGCATGTTTTATGGATTCAAATGATTGTTTGGCTTCAACAGTCCATTTTAAAGTTGAGTCTTTTTTAAGCATATTGCTCAGTTCTCTAATGATTTCAGCTAAGTTTGAAATAAATATTCTCAAAAAGTTAATTTTATCTAAGAAATCTTGTAATTCTTTGATATTTCTAGGTGGATGAATGTTCAAAATTGCTTCTATCCTAGCAAGATCAATTCTAATTCCTTCTTTTGAAATTATATGTCCTAGTAACTTACATTCCTCTAATCCAAAGAGAGTTTTCTTGGGATTTAAAGAGATGCCAAATTTCCTACATTTAATAAAGACCTGTCTCAAATGATCGAAGTGTTCATTATTTGATATGGAAATTACAGTAATTTCATCTAGATAAATTACCAAGAAGTCATGAATCTCCTTAGTAAAGGCTCTGTCCATAGCTCTATGAAAGGTTGCTCCTGCATTCATTAGACCAAAGGGCATTTTCACATACATGAAAGTGCCCCAAGGAGTGATGAAAGTTGTTTTATCCTGATCTTCCTTTTGGACTAGGATCTAGTTGTATCCTAAAAAACCATATAACAAATAAATTCTAGAGGAACCAACTACTCTTTGTAATATATGATCCATCTTTGGTAAAGGGTAATTTTCCTTTCAAGACACTTTGTTAAGATTTCTAAAGTCGACACATAACCTAATTTCTCCAGTTTTCTTTCTTGTTGGAACTAGGTTTGAAACCCAATTAGAATATCTAATTGGTGCAATAATTTGAGCATCATACATGCATTTTACTTCCTTTTCTATCAAAGGTAATAGAACAGGATTAATTCTCCTCAATTTTTGTTTGAATGGCTTTTGATCATCTTTTATGGGAATTTTGTGTTGGATTATGTTTGTGTCATAAGCTTTGAGATCTTCATAACTCCAAGCAAACACATCTTGATATTCCTTTAAAATATCAATGTATTGTTCCTTTTCTTGTGGAGGTAAAGATTTAGACAGTTTAATCATTTTTGGTTTTAATTCTGCCCAATGTTACATTTCTCAATGTCAGACCTAACTGGTTCCATTTTTGGATTTTTAGGCACATTATTAGAATCAAAAAGGTCTTCCAAAGGGGTTAAACCTTTAGGCAAAAAATTATCTTTTAAATCTAACATGTCAATTTCTTCTTCAATGATTTCCTCAATATCTATATTCTCTAACCTATCCATATCAGACTGAGTAAATACAGTTGGTTTGTTAAATTTATGTCAATCTATGTTGTCTATTTCACAATCAAAATCCGAATGTATATTACAGTCTGTATCTATTTTACAATTTTGAAATTCTTCCTCATTATTTAAAAAATGGTAAATTTTTCATCCTGAGAGAAAATCTGCGAGTACTTGAGGTTGTCTGGGATAATTGGTCTATGTTTAACCTCAACAGTATACCTATGAGTTGGTTGGAATGGTAAGTTACAAGTACTAGCAAAAGTTTCTAGACAGTGTGCTTGAATGTTTTGTTTTCTGGGTATAGAAGCAAAGTTGCATTCCAATAAATCATCAGTTAAATCAATTGTTGTATCTCTGTATCTCGCTAGTCTAGGATTATAAACAGAATAATCTCCATTTATTTCCTTGGTTATTAATGATGAATCTCCCATGATTAGTATTCTTTTTCCTCATAAGTTTCTGATGATCTGGAGGCCTAGAATGAGTGCCTCATACTCTGCCATGTTGTTGGTACATTTGAAGTTGAGTCTGAAGGCATGTCCTTCTGAATGATTAGTTTCCATATTTGTAATCCATACTCCTACTCCTTCTCCTGATTCTTTTACAGAGCCATCAAAGTCTAAGTGCCAACGGGACTCATAAAATATGTTGTCATTTTTTGGTTTTGGCTTTTTATCAATCAGTTCAGTTTGGATTTCACTGTTATCAGAGTTACATAAAATAAAAGAGTCAAGGTCAGTTGGTGTAGAATAAATGGGGTAATTTATGGATCTCTCAGCACTACTGACCATGAATTTTATTAAAGTTTCCCTATATAGCATTTTGGGTTGACCAACCACTAATATTGTAGCATAGCTCATGTCCAATTATAGAGATCCCTGCAACTTTTCTCCCCATGAGCGAGAAAGAAGCGTACCATATTTTGGTGGGATGTCAGCTACTACAATGTCCATTACCATACTCTTACCAGGGTACTGAACTAAATTCACACAAGTATTTAATTAATCCTAAGCACTTAACTTTGCTTGCATCAAATGAAAACAAATCTTTGTAAGGCCTGGTTATTTCTAGATTAAGAGTTTCCATGATAGCTTTGGGCATTAAATTATGGGAAGCTACTGAATATAACATAGCGTTGTGTAAAATGTGATCATGGATGGTAAGATTGATATAGAAAGGAGGGACTGATCCATCTGAATGTTTTACATTCACATCAGTGCCGAAAATCAACTCTGGTTGATCATCATTCAAATTAATGAAATCTTCAACATCATTCGTATTCAAAGTTTCAGCTATAGTGGATTTGTATAAGTCATTTTTAATCAATTCTGTTAAAGGAATAGGTATTTTTAACTTAGGAATTTCAGATTGAATATTGAATGAGGGTTGAGATTTACTAATTTGAACTAATTCATCTTTAGTAACTGTAATCTGAGTTGGTTTTTTATGATTTTCAATAGTTTTATTTTTATCTTCAATTGTCTTGGCATTCTCTGTCTAAGTTTCTTGAGTTTTGCTGCTTTTAATTTTCTTTTCAGGGACTGTTTGTGTGGCAGAAGAAATTTTATCAAACTTAGAATTATCAGCAGGTGTTCTGGGATTATCTGTTCTAGGATTTGCTGATTTAGAATCAGCAGAAATCTTTTTAGGATCAGAATCTGTTGTTTTTACTGAATTAGAAGCTTTAGGAGTATTAGCTTTCTGTGCATCTTTGGAATATTGAGTTACTTCATCAGTAATATCAACAATTTTGGGACTTGTTGATTTTTTAGGACTAGAAGGATTGGAATTTTGCTTATTTTCCCTTGGGAGAATTTGCAAAAATTTTGTTTTTGGGGCTTCTACATTTTCCTTATTTTGATTTTGGGAATTGTTTTTAGTAGAAGACTCGTTATTTTTCTTTTTCCTAAATTTATACTGACTGTGAATTTCATTTATAGCAAATTCATAACCTTGTTTGTATTCAAAGGATTCACTGGAGTTTAATTTGAGTTTTTGAAGCTCAAATAGTTCCAGATCTTCCTGAGTGAGGAAAATGGTGTTGTTTTCATCTATTCCCATTAGATGATTGATGTCATCCTCATCTTCATCATTATTTTGAGAACTTTTAGCATAGTTCTCTTGAAATGGGGGCCTAATGTTTTGGTCTGGAGATGCTTCTTTAGCTTTTCTAGAATTAGTTTTTTTTTTTTTTAAATTGGGATTTCTAATCTGAGGTTGATTATCCCATTGAGGGATTTCTTTCTACCTTCTCAACATTACTCTAACATTTTTTCTTCCTTTTGGTAGGTGCATTTAAGCTTTCTACCTTAAAACATTTTATTCTTTTGAAAGCATAAAACTATCTAATTCTACCTTATTTCATCCGAGGGATTAGATTAAACTGATGAGCTTCTCATTATTCTCTACCTATCTACTGATTAGTCAGGATTAAATTGTCTGACAAATCTTTATTCACTATCTAAAACATGGAAATTGAAAACATGACAAGTCATGTTTAAACAGTTTAACTCATCATGGATTATGTCATTTATTGACACTCTCCCATAATCATTTGCAAAAAGTAAAAAGTAGTGGCATTTGGACTTGCACACTTTCATGTTTTATTTTCATCTTTTTTCTTTTGGGGTCTATATTTTTAAGTCCTTTGATCTTTCTTTTAGGACTTTTACCCTCTTTTTGATTTTTTTTTTTTTTTCAAAATATGGGAAAACAACTTGCAGAAAGCAAGGTATGTACATATTTTAGAAGACTATCAAAATTTAATTCAAAATTATGAATCCTATGTTTATAGGACCCTAACAATAACTTTGACATACGATCTTTGTTTGACATGCACAATACCTTGTTAGAAATATCTATCTAAGGAATACAACCTTCGACTACAAATCATATTGAAAGACTTACATTGTTCCCATTTTCCAAAAAAAATGTTGTTTAGGGCCTCAAAACGGCTCTAGAAGTTCACAATTGAAAATTTCCAAAAATAGTAAATTGTGCTACAATTGAAAGAAACAATGGTGGGTGTCCAAGTGGAATAGGCGGGTGGCCACCAATATCCACCTAGATCACCATGTCAAACAAAGGCCACTATGAACAACTAGATAATATAGATATTTTGCATTTTGAAGTAAAAAAATATTTTCTGATTTTTAATATTTTGGAACAATTGAAGTTATGTGTATGGTTTGGTTTTCCTAATCACAGGCCAACAAAGACTTCCTATGCTTACAATGTAAATATATATTAAGAGACAATACAAATCTTTACCTCACAAAATAAAGATTACTTTCAAATTCAAAATAACAATAAATCAATGAGGCTCAAGAATTTTAACAACACGATATTCAACATGTTGGCCCCAAATAATTTATAAATAAGATTTTGTATAGTTAATTTTTTTTTTTTGGCTTGATCCATGGGGTATTTGAATCTTGAATATCATGCTTTAGATAATATTTCATAATGTATAAATCACCATTTGAGCTACCTCTCATGAGTTGAATATATATTTTTAATATAATTAATGATAATAATGATAATCATTACCATTATTTTTGAAATATTTGGAAGGGAGATGGAGGGTGACTAAGTCTATAATACTAGTTGGTAAAAAAATATTTAATGAAATATAAACATTTTCTAATATGTTAATCTTGAGTCCCTGGTGATGAGTGGTGAGACCACATGAAACCTTTAGCACCTTAAAGATGCACACATCGAAATTCCATCAACTTTTTCTAATTACTAATGGATTTTTTTTTTATTAAAAAAAACTTATGAAAAAAAAAAAAACTTTTCCTATACTAGAGGAATTGGCAGTTGGGTTGGCCTAGTACTTGCGTGACACAAGGCCAATTCTAAATTCTATCACTATAACCCCTAGGTGAACCATGTCACCCCCATCACATGGCCCATGGGTAAACCCAATGGATTTGAACCTAAAATCTTGTGGTACATAGTATTTTATTTTCATCGCCATCACCAATTGAGTTGCCTCAAAGGGTTATTTAAAAGTTCATTAGTATTACAAATAAAACCCTAAATTAATTTTAGAAATATCTATGCTTGTAGATTAATTTATCACATCAAATTCCATAATAAAGGGAATCATCCTTTTTCTCTCAGCCGAGGGTAAAGATCAATACAACAATATTTAAAATTTCATTATCTTTACAAACAAAACCATAAAATTAACTTTAAAATATCTATTCTTTTAAACAAGTTTATCACTTCAAATTCGAAATATTAAATAATTACATAATAATTCTGTTTTGAGAGAAATCACCATCTCTCTTAGAGCTTGGGTGAGGGTGAGGGTGAATACAACAATTTTCATTAGCCATTACATCAATATTTCTTATCATCATATGACTAGTAGAGAATTGAATCTCGATAGAAGAACAACGATTTTACCCAACCACTCAAGATAATCCCAACTAACTAAACAATTATATAAAATGTAAATGGTATTAAATTAAACAAAAATCTATAAAAATTTATTATTTCATTATCATAAATAAAATAAATAATACTTCACCTTATAACTGTTTACCATTTTCAAATTGAAAGTGGAAAAGCGTCTAATAATTATTTTGGAGGTTGATGTTCGACTTTTATTTATAAACATTCTAAGCTTTTATGAACGTATTTGAAGGTGTCCATATATGATAATAGGGACGAACAACACAATGTACATACGTATAGTTGGCACATAGATTATCATTTAGAAGTAAGAAGAGTATCGTTGACTAATTCATATTCTTTATCTTTATATATATATATTTTGTAAGTTAAAGTTAAATTTAAATGTGTAAATATTAATTTTTAAAACTGTAAATTTTTAATAAATTTTATTTTTGAAAAATGTAAATTTTGATTTTTAATGTAAATTTATTTATTTATTTATTTTTTAGATTTATGAAAATTAATAAATTTAATTTAAAAATATGAAAAAATCAAATTTATATTTTTTTATAACAAAAATATCTTAACTATTAAAACTCAACCAATTAAACTAATTCTTTTAAAAATATTAATTTTAATTTTAAAATTATAAATTTAATTTTACTTAAAAAAATTCCCCATTACTCCATTCCCTCTTTAACATGTTTCGATAATGCACAAATAAATGATTTACTGATTGTCCATCTATTATATTCATTATACATCAGGTTGACCCATACTAGTTGCTCTTTATTCCATTATCTAGGTAAGTTTTTAATTAGAAATTATAGATTTTCAAAGGAATTCTAACTTGAAGATTCTTCCCACCACCATTTTGAAAGGAATTCAACTTTGAAGTTTCTTCCCACCACCCTTCACCATTCGTTTATCTTTTAGTTTTTTTTGCAAATACTAATTTAATTGTGTAAATACTTGATTTTTCTTTTTAATAGAAACTATATATTTTAGTTTGATAATATAAATTGCATTAGAAGCTCAACCATCATAATATGTGATTTACTAAAAGATATCTCAATAATTATAATATATATCACACAATTTTAAATTCAGAAAATATGAATATACTAAATATGTTAGTTTGATTCATTCGAGTTTCTTTTTATTCTATTATCTAAGCAAATTAGAAAGTATAGTTTTTGAGAGGGAGTTTTAACTTCAAGATTTTCTTCGTAGCCTTTATTTTGAGTACTTTATTAAGGTTACATATTTATAGAGAAAATTAGTGAAAATTTTGACATGTTTTTGGTTGAATTCTAGTAGAAATTTTGGAAAATCTAGATTTTGGTTATTATATTTCATGATTTTGGATGTTCAAGAGATTTTCATGGTGTTGAATCCATTTCCACCATAAAAAAAAATTCAAACTTTTCTATAATCAAAATTTTTGAAAGATTAAATCATCCAACTCCAATAAAAAATAACTTTCCATATCCTCGATAAACAATCTCGTTATCCTTTACTTATTCCTTTTTAACCATTTTGTTAAATATACTAATTATTGTAAAAAATTTATTAAAAAAAACTCACATCTTAATCAAGGCAAGAGAGTGAAATTGGATTTCAATAACATTTCCTATAAAACATAGCTTTTAATTAAAATCATTTAACTCACTTGATAAAAATAAAATAAAATATATAGTAAATGAAATTTATAGGAAATTAATATATATATATATATATATATAACTCAAACAAAATAATAATTATACAATAAACCTCATCATTACTTATATTCCAAATACTAAACATATTTATATATAAATAAATAATATAACTTAATTATTTTAATAGAATATGAACTCTCAAATTATATATAGATATTTAGAAATAAAATGGAAAATACACCTAGTGTTTTATCATCTAAACATATTTGGAAAAAAGAAAAAACTTAAAATAATGATTTATTTAATGACACATTGATATTTATAATTTAAATGAAAGTAAAACTTTCAACTTTTTAAGCACGATACAAATATAACATAAGAGATTTTTTTAGTTCACACGCATGTTCAAGAAGGTGATTTCATCAATGACTTATTTTACCAAGGGAGGTTTCACACACACAGAAATTACGATGTTTAACACCGCCTTACAAGATGAGTCACTAGAACCACACAACCATCCTCACCGAGACCCTACAACACAGTGATTACAGAGGAGCGTTTAGGTCCCCTTGAGGGGGAGAACTAAATCGCTTCTTTTCCACATTTTGTACATTGTATTATCATTGTTTCCATTGGTAATGAAGCTAGAGAAGTTGTCGATGTAACTGATAAGGATTTCCTCAACGAGGGTTTGCCCACGAATGGAATAAAATTTGTAGCTACCAAAAAACAACCCTGTAAAAAATAAGATGAGGTTACGGTGCAAGAG
Organism: Pinus albicaulis; assembly: GCA_034641835.2. NCBI lineage: Eukaryota > Viridiplantae > Streptophyta > Pinopsida > Pinales > Pinaceae > Pinus > Pinus albicaulis. The sequence continues at coordinate 831,972,429 of CM076571.1, forward strand.
GTTGTGGCTGCGGAGAAAAAGCCCTTACCAAAAACCCTAGTTGATGTAGAAGCTATGTTTCAAAATTTCCATATATGTAAGAGTCCCTTCCATATCTTAGCCAAAATGGTGTCTTAACACTCTTCATTTTTTGGGGTTATACCTACAGGTCTCATAAGGGACCTCAAACTTTTGCAGGAGCTCATATAAGGGTTTCCTCCTGGGTTTCAATGCCTCCTTTATGAAGGTAAAAAATTATAAGATCCTCTTCCAATCTCTGATTATCATATTTGTAAGGATTCCATGGTGCTTTTGACTCTCCTCCTCTGAATGGGTGCTTTGGGGGAACCTTCCTCCTCCCACTAGAAGGAAAATACCCTCTAGCAGATGTTTTTGAGGAACCCTTTATAAAAATGCACCATACATTGGTTTCTAGCAGAGGTTACTAGAGGAGGTTGGCGGGCAAAGGGTTTTGCGGATGTTTTCCTCTTGGTGTGATTATATTTCCAAATCGCACTGGTGTGCTCTACAAGAGAAAGCACCAATGCGCACAAAACATTGGAACGCCGGACACCATGCGCTCCGTACACACCCACCCGGTGCGTCGTATTACTTTAGAGCACCGGTGCTTCACAACTCTTCCATGCTAATGCATCATAAAACACCGCATAAAACAATGTGCCCAAACAGAATTCATCATAAAACGCCACGCCAAAACAGAAACTGACGAGTGTGTTCATAAGAAACAACATCGGTGCACCTATAAACCCCACGCACCGGAATAGGGTTAAATAAAAAAAAATTACAGCAAAAAAACCGCATTTTTCACTTTTCTCAGTGCTTCAGAGCTCGCAATCATCGGTGCACTATACAAGAAAAAACATTGGTACGCACAAAACATTGGCACACCAGACACCGTGCACTTTTTACACATCCACCAGGGGCATCGTATTACTGTAGAGCATCGGTGCTTCACAACTCTTCCGCGTCGGTGCATCATAAAACACCGCGCCAAAACAGAAATCGTCTGGTGTGGTGTTAAGAAACCGCAACGGTGCATCATAAAACACCACGCCAAAAAAAAACCGACTGGTGCGTTCATAAGAAACAACACTGATGCACATATAAAACCCCCACATCGAAATAGGGTTAAATAAAAAAAAATTACAGCCAAAAAACCACATTTTTCACTTGTCTCAGTGCTCCATAGCTCTCAAGCATTGGTGCAATTTATCCTTGTCTGAGCCGCCCTGACATCGGTGATCCCATTGCACCCATTGCACGCACTATTGTTGTGCATTTCCCACCAATCTCCAGCTTGCATTTTTCAAAATGGTGGGAAATTTTTCTTTTGCAAATTATACAACCAATATACCTCCTCGATGGCAAAATGTACAGGTATTTTTCTTGCTTTTCCATAATTAAGCTTTTTGGTGCATTATAATTTCAAATAACCTTAAAATTAACCATTTAAAAGAAAAAAAATATTTGTTGCGTGGTGCGCACAAGCCGTTCGGCTCGTACCAGTAAAATTTATAGGCCACATCGCAATCGGTGCTAATAGTATCCACACCGTGGCCGGGGCGGTACCGAATGGCACCTAGCGTTATTTTAAAATTTAAAAAAAAAAGTGTGGTGCAGTAATTTAGTTGGTTGCACCGTTGACCATGGGAACAGCAACACGGTGCGTTGATGGAAATATTTGCCCCGGTGTTTGTCAGTGCATCGCATACGGCATTCTGACAGACTCAACAGTGCGGCCTAGTAAAAGACCACACCGTCGACTATGTAATTTGTCAGGAAGTCAGTGCACTGACACAACTATATGTGTCGGAGCATATATTTTAGTCAGCGCACCACTCTTCTGACACCATACATAGTCAACGGTGCTTTAAAAAAATTTAGGTGCACCGCATACAGTGCATTGAATGTCATCTGGGGCACCGCCCCCAATGCACGACAAACAAACAACGCACCGGAACCGGTGCATGACTGTTTTTGTGGCGCACCGACTGGATTGTTTTTTTTTCAAAAAAAATTATATATGTATATCTCTAAATACATGTCTCATTTAATAAAAAAAAAATATTTAATATGTCAATGATTTAGAGAGAAGAGGGGGAACAACAGCAACAACAAATGGAGCCAATTGACATGGTTTGCCTGTGGGAGGCATGAGAGAGGGAGAGAGATGCGTACTCTTGCCCTATTACAATAGCTACCCAAGGGCTCCTAAGGCAGGTAGACCTCCTCAAGTTCTATGAGGAGGCTACTTCTCTAAAGGTCCATAGTGTGTTTTTGAGACATCTTATCTGCAGGTGGAATGCCCACTAACAAGCTTTCCAGGTTGGTCCTAACTAATGATACACACCCACTGAGGAGGATATATATTTCATTACAGGGCTATCGAGGGGAGGGGTGGAATTTCCCTTGTTCTCGGAGGTTCTAGTTGGTTGTGTAGCAGGGAGTCAGTTATTTTACTCCCAAAGATACATTGGAGCATCAGTACGGTCTCCTATAGATTTTCAGGTCGTTGGAGGTCAGTTACGTATTAGTGCATTTGGTAGTTAGGAGGTGCAGTGCCTCTCACTTCTCATTTCGACCAATTCACACAATGTCAGTGACGCACAACGCATTATTTTCTCGCTTCTATATTATGTTGATTCTTTAGTACAGGAGCCATGACTTATCAGGTGGTCTGCCATTTTTTTGTGATAGTTCGATACAGCCTTAGATAGATGTCGTGCTCATGCACAAGGAAGGGTCAACTTCCCTTTTTCTTCAGATATTTTTTGTTTATTTTTTGAGAGGTTTCCAGAGATGAGGCCTACTTTTGTTCGACAACCTCGTAGGCCAATGTTGGAGGCATGGATGCACATGTGGGGGCAGATGATGCCCAAGAGGGGCAAGACTATGTTTGCAGCCAGGATATCACATGATGCACTGGACTTAATAGCCAGTGTTGACGAGCTGCATACCTTCATTTTGGTCCCCTATCCTTATGCTGGATTGGATTGGCGAGGGTGTGCCAACATCCTCTTCACATACGATGAGGTGGTAGATGATAGAGGCAATATTACTTTTTTATTTAAATTTATTCTAACATGTTCTTTAACTTGTTTTTATTAAATTGTGGAATGAAACTATCTAATTATTGTTATGTACTTGTATATATTATGCAGACATTGGCTCTTTTGATGGCGAGGAGATGCCGTCACCACTACATGATCTAGGTGTGGATCCTGATGACGATCAGGGCATGCCAAATGCCAAGGATCATCAGGAGGCCAGTGTAGAGAGACATGCTCCTGCTGGTGCGCTGGTACAACCTTTTGCTAGGCGCGGTCGACTTGATACTAGATATAGGATGGAGTTGGGTGACCAACTCAGTGCATTGATTGTTGAGGTGGGCATCAAGCCTGCTCATTACAGATACATACAGGCTAAAGATAGGCTATTACAGATGTGGAGAGGCATGCCGCATGACATGTACAACCTGATGCCGCATGTCGTAGGAGCTACGATAGCTGTTACGCGACTGAAGAGGAATGTTGATCGTTATAGGCGTGGTTGAGCCGCAACACATTATGGACAGTCCACGAACAATGACTCATCATCTCATGATCATTCACCTCGCGCCGCGCCATATGAGCATGAGCCTCCACTAGCATCTAGCAGCAATCATCATGGAGATGAGACTGGACCATCGGCCACGTTCAGTCGGCAGCCTGCAACATCCATCAGTACTCATAATCATGAGCAGTTTGGACCATCGACCGTCGAGGCTGCACCATTGACTGAACATGCCTCCACTAGTACTGCTATTGATGTTGTACTACCACCAGCTGATCCATGAAATTTATATTACAATTGTATATTTTTAACATTATTCAGTTATATATATATATGGTCCATGTATTTTATGTTCATGTTGCAGTTGTACTTAATTTACATGTTGGTGATCATGATGATGTGTATATTGTTAGGTCATGTTAGATATGTTCATTTAATGTGCAACTTGCAGATAGATGTGTATGTGATAGCATGAGTTATTTGACATGAGATGTATATTTTATGTTTGTGTTGTGATGATGTTAATATATAATGTTAATTGTGTTTTGTTAGATGATCATGATCACGATGATGTTAGCGATTTAATTGAATGTGATTTTTAGTCAAATATGATGTTTGTACGATGGTTATCATGATCGTGATGTTTATTAATTAATTTAATATTAAATGACCATTATATTTATTAAATATTATGTTGTGATTGTAATTGAAATTTTAATTTTAATTTTATGTAAAATTGTAAAATTGTACTTGTATTTGTAATTGTAATTTTAACTGTAATTGTATGTAAAATATTTAATGTAAAATTTTAAATGTAATTTTAATATTTAATTTATTGTGAAATGATTGTAATTGTAATTTTAATTGTAATTGTATATATGACAAATTGTAAAATTGTAATTCTAATTCTAATTGTATGTAAAATTCTAAAATTGTAATTGTATTTGTAATTGTAATTTTAATTGTAATTGTATGTAAAATATTTGTAAAATTGTAATTGTAATTGTAAATGTAAATGTAATTCTAATTCTAATTCTAATTGTATATAAAATATTTGTAAAATTTTAATTGTAAATGTAATTGTATGTAAAATTAAAATTCTAATTCTAATTCTAATCGTAATTGTATGTGAAATTGTAAAATTGCAATTGTAATTGTAATTGTAATTTTGAATGTAATTGTATGTAAAATATTGTAAAATTTTAATTGTATTAATGTGAAAATTTTAATTGTATTACTGTGAAATGATTTTATTAAAATATTTAAATTTGTAAATTTGTAAATAATTGTAAAATAATAAATCTAAAATAATATGAATTTTTGTAACATAATAAAGTTTAGAAAATAATGCAAATAAATTCATGTACTTTAGAATTATCATTATTTTACTATGATCTTACATACAAAAAAAATAACTTTATACAATCTGGTGTGCTTGTCATCATAACATTCACCGGTGCGTCTTAGTACTAAGACACACCGGTGCTTCACAACTCTTCTACCCCGGTGCGTCATAAAACACCGCGCCAAAACATAAACCTCCATCTTATGAAACTGCACTAGTGCACCTATAAAACTCCGCGCACCGGAACATGGTTATTCTGTAAAGTGTAGTATTGGAGCAGCGGAGGGTTCGAATCACTGGCAATAATTTTTTTGAGGAGATGAGGGTTTGAAAAGATGAGAGTTCGAATTTTAGCTGATAATTTTATAGCAGAGAAAATGAGTGATTCAAGAAAAAAGATGGACAAAGACACTTACAGGGATGCAGACGGCTACAAAGATCGACAGAGTACAAAAGGAGAAAAGGAGTACAGGTTGACACAGGCAGAGAGCATTCAGTTGAGGCCAACGATAGGGTTAAGAGGTCCCATGATGGAGAAATGGAGAGCAGAGTTGATGGCAGAGAAAGATCAATCAAGGAAGTCGATAAATCCAAGAGGCACCATGAAAGGAAGGATTCTCATTTCCTTAAGGACAGTAGAGAAAGGTCAATTGACATTGTTGATCAGGCTGGTAGGTCCCATGAAGGGAAAGATTCTCCTAAATGCATTTAAAATCAGCTGGGAGTATTGTTTGAGCTTCGGTTGGCTTACATAAAATTTTACCGGCAAAGCTGACGTTGCATAAAATCACATCTTCAGCTTTCAATTGAACTTGAATGGAAAGTCTTATCTGAGCTGTGGTCCTGTGGATGAAACCAGTAAAAATTCTACTTGTATTATAAATGGAAATCCAATGACCATTTTTGTGGGAAGAAAATCATAGATACCTATAGCTACCATATTTCCACCTGCAAATCGATTTCACATTGGAAAAGCTAATGTAATAGCCCATTTTGCAATGTATTTCCGCTGCTCAACCCTATACTCATTTTCTGTGGGAAACCATTGCCTCCACATATAATAACTGCATTGTCTAGTCGAAAATCGATCTTCTTCTGCTAGCAAATGCAGAATGAAGGACTCTTTGTCATTGTTCCCAAAAAATTCAAGGTGAGTTTCTTGTAAAACAAATATTCTATAAATTTTGTTAAGATCAAGATAGAAATCAAAAGGGAGAAAAGAGGAAATTGGATGCCAAGATAGAGGAGGAACTTACAAATGAGCAAGCAGATCATGGGTCAACAAGCAGATCATGGGGCACATTTTCTTGTTGCAGGTTATGGAAAGGTTCAAGTTTCTTTTTCTAAAAGAAGAAGAGGTGTAGTTTCGAAAAGAAATGGCCAAAATATTTTCACAACAAAATGCACATTTCCAACATGTTTAAAACCTAAAATATCTCCAACTTCAATAAACTCTTCAAAAACAAAAATCTCCCAACCGTTTGTGAAAATTTCCCACGTCTTAACATAGCAGAGGTTCACATGCGACAATTTCCCATTTGGGCCCTGTAGTATTGCATCTTCACATGCCCCATATTGCATTCTCTCCACATAATGAGTGGAGACCTCCTGCAAAAAACAAATTGCATTGGAAGAATAGTTATTTCCATCAAGAATTTATCCAATTCCAATTCTCAATTCTAATTCTAATTCTAATTCTCAAGAATAAACAAAATTCTAATTCTCAATTTCTATGGTTGGAGTTCACTAAATTTTGGTGTACACACCTAAAATTGATTTTGGTGCCTTAACTACAAATCGGTGCTACTGTACAGATAACCGCATTGGTGCATTTTAGTTACTGCACATCAGTGCCGGTGTTACAAATGGACGCACCGGTGTGGTGCTATTAAGTGATGCACCAGTGAGGAATAAACGCAAATAAAAAAAATTGCAACTCTATTTTCTTTAAGTGAAAAAAAAAGAGGCAAATTGAAAAATGGGCGGCAAAATATTTTCAAAAATCTAATTTCATAAAATAATTCTTTAAATACTAAACACTTTTCATTATTTCACTATTTTTGCTAAAATTTTAAGCCAGAGATTTGCAGGAGACATACCTGGAGCAAGAGAGCACGAGAGCATTGTGGAGCAGCGAAATATGTTCGAACAAAAGTATTCAGACAATCAGAAACCAAACCTCTGGAGATTCAAACCTTGTATCATAGAATTTCAAACCATCTCGTGATTAAATTTGATTATTATTATTTTACTTTTTCTGCAATTTTATCCATTTTTACCCTAAACCCTTCATTTTTTTTGTTTATGCCCTTTCTTCTCCCTGTTTCTGTGATTTCAGAATTAGGGCTTTTCATTTTAGATTGACATCCAACCCACGGGACGACTTGCATAGTCAGATCCCAATCCATTCGGCCCTTGCATGAATTTTTAGAAAAAAATGTATTTGTTTTATTGGTGCACCCTACGTAACCTAGTGCACCACGCAAGTATTGTGTAATAAAAAAATCGAAAACAATTTTTTTTAATTAGTGCGCCATATCTAAGATAGGGCATCAGTGCTCTATGTTACGAGGATATCACTATACGATCTATTATATTGTTTGTGTCGTGCATTTATAATACCCCCACGCACTGTACGGTCTATTATACTGTTTTTGCGATGTGTTTTTAATACCCCCACACACCGACATCGGTGTGTACAACATGAAAGGCGCACCGGTTTCTTGAGATTTATTTTTTACCTGAAAATTTGACAATTTATTTATAAATATATTAATAAATGATATGGTACAGGTTCCAGATTGACAAAGAAATGACTAACAAGAGATCAAGTAACAAAAATACTGATAACACATCAAGAAAAGAAAAAAAGGCAAGTTCTTTGTAAATTATCTGTAAAAAATATTATTTTTAACTATATGTAAGTTTAACTAATATGTATTGTTTATTGTGTATCATGCAGAGCCACAAAATGACGAAGCTCGATAAGATTACTTCTGATCTAGGACAAGAAGAGCGTAAAATCTTGATGGAGAAATTGCGAAAGGATGAATCAGGTGAATGAAAAAATACTATCAATCCAATATGAGCTTCTTTTTTTAATTTTCATTAATAATATACTTAAATCTATTAGATAACATGTGTCAAACAGTCTATTAATTCACATCTGTTTAATGTTCTACAGGGACCAACAACTCAGAAAAGGAATGTTGTTCTAAGAAAAGAAAAAAAATGGAACATGCAAATGAAAATGAATTGCTCCTTATCTCATCTGGAGTGGTGCAAGTTAACAAAAGGGGGAAAATTTTTTACAAAAGTTTGAGGGATCTAGTGGAACAAATGTATAGACATTCTTTCCACTTACAATCCAAAAACAAATCCAATGATTCCAAGAACCAAATTTTATCTAAACTACAGGAAGAGTTTCCAAAGAATTGATCAATGACACATGTCAAACTTTTAATAGAAAAAATGTACAACAAAAGAAAAGAAGGAAAGAAAAAGTAACATTCCTTTAAATGTTTGTCTAGAAGTATTTATAAATATCACTTTTGTTATATTTAGTTTTCATATATCAATATAAAAATTAAATATTTTATTTTCATGTTACATTTTTAGGAAGATTATGAAAATCTCAAAAGATGAACGAGATGATATCAGAAATATGCTAGTAGGAATGTCCAAAAAGGTATACAAGGAGATGGTCAAAGAAATGGACAAAATTGCATCGTAGGAGGAGTCATCTCAACAACAACGTGCTTCAAATGTAATATGTAATCATTGAATTTTTTGATCATTACGTACAATAAATAAACATTTTAGCATTAAATATTAATTTTCAATATTTTTCTTGTAGAAAAGAAAAGAAAATGGAACCCATTTAGCACATAAAATAGGACGACAAGGAAGAAAAGGGTTGATATTTAAGTTTGTGAGTAATTGTTACTTCCTTATAACAACTTAACTAGATTTCATTTTTGTATTTTTTAAGTTGTTTTAAAAAAATCATCATTGAATGTCTTCAAACAGGGGTTAACATACAAAGAAGAACCATCGAATGAATTGATTGAAATTGGGTTAAATATGGGTTGTGAGTATATGTTGGCATATCAGAAATTAATTGTGGAATTTGTAAGCATCTATCAATCTTGTTTTACTTAGCTCCGTCTATAATTAATAGAACAAAAAAAATATTTTATATTAAATATATGATTTTTTATGGGGTATAAAACTTGCAGGAAACAAAGTATGGAACTGTGCCAATAGATGAAATTTTGAAATATGGCATGGTACATGGTTTTGAAAGAATGTGTGTAGTTTATGAGTCAATTTTTGCTATGGTACATCATTTTTCTTTTTGATTTACATTGATGTATATTATTTGATATTGCAATTTTCATTATTCTCACCAATGTATATACACTCAATTCAGTTTATCTTTATGTTTGTAGATGGAAGGTGAAGAAGAAGAAAATAATCAACACCGTGAACAAAATATTCATGAAAATAACCCAAGTCATGGAAGTAGCTCTAGCAGTGATAACAGTTCAAGTGAAGAATGATGATCACTATGTTTGGATATCAAAGCAAGGCATTGTATTTTTTGAAATGTGTCTGTGAAATCAGACATTTTGTTTAATGTAATGGACATAGTGTCCCAATTGAAAGACAAAGGGATATCAATAACTGTCCCATTTTGGATGACAAAGACTGTCTTATTCATATATATATATAATAAAATATGTTTTAATTTATTCTATTGCGTTCTCAATTTTCGCTATTGCGTTCTCCATTGTCGTTCTCAAATGCACTAATAAAAATTTAATTCATATGAATATTGTTATAAGATATATATGTGTCGACTTTTGATGAATAATGAATTTTAAAAAACCACAATAATTATGATATGATATAACAAATTAATCCAAACATCACATTCAAATGCATTAATAAAAATTTAATTAAAATGAATATTGTTATAAGATGTGTCGACTTTTGATGAATAATGAATTTAGAAAAATCACAATAATTGCACTGTCACAGGTCGATGTTTCTAAAAAAATACAAAATAAACACCAGTGCATGTCGGGTACTGTACACTGGTGCTTTTGTATGCTGAAGCGCACCGGCGTGTTTCTACGACCTATGGGCATTGCACAAATACCAAAACCAATTAAAAATCTCGGTGCATTTGTGCGATACTGTGCACGGGTGCTTTTATGTGAAACTACGCGCCGGTGAATTTGTACGACGTATGGGCACCGTAGAAATACCAATACCAATTATAAATATTGGTGTGTTTGTCTGATACGGCGCACCGGTGCATTGAGATGACCTATGGGTACCGAACGAATCCCAAGACCAATTGGTACAGCCCCGTGCGTTTTATCACCATCGCTACGCCCGGTGTTATTTTATACCTTGACGGCCTGGTGTGGAACCTTCAACCGCCCCGGGGCCACCATCTAGATGACACGCACCGGTGCATTGAAACCTTAGTAGCACACCGATAAAAAAACATTCGTAATAACCTTCGGCCACCCAGTTTTTATATTTGTGTTGAATTTCTGTTAAAAGCTCTGCCAAAACCTCCGTAACCATAAACGGATGTTGTAGGAAATTTTTTTTTGGCAATTTTGGCCAATTTTATAACACTAAAAACCTCCTTTATTATATCCACTAGAGGGACTTTTCCTTGTAGTGTCCCAAGCTCTCCCATATAAAGATGCAGTTCGTAATCAGACTCCTCATGGTTTTTATCCTCCTTCAACTAACCCTCAAAATCCAAGTAAAGTGATTCCTTCCCAAAATGCACTTAGTCCATTTATTGTGGAAAATTTGGAGGATATTCCGTTTGTTGACATTTCCCATCCATATCTAGAAGATCTTCACAAGCTACTGGAAAATTTTGGCTTGATATTCTGTTTCAATGGGTTGTGGCCTCAAACACCAGATCTATATAAATGGATATAATCAAATTGGACCAGTTCTCGTAGGGTTATCCTATGTTCTAAGGGCTCGTGGTTTTGGGGAAAAGTGGGGATTTTCATGACCCCTTGGTTCTCGGACATCGATTCCTCTACGACAATAATCATAAAACTCCCCATTTGGGTTTATCTTCCAAACTTGTCGGCTCATCTATGACATGATTCAGTTTTTACAAGCATCGGTAACACCCTAGGTTGCTTCCTCGCCATAGATATTACGTGAGACCAAAGTGGAATTTATACTTCTAGTAGGATATGTGTATAACTCGACATCAATAAAGGCTTGCCAGAAAAAATCAACCTGAAAGTAGGTCATTTCCACTAGACCCATCTCCTAGAATATGAGAACAAAACTTTTTGTTGTCACCTTTGTTATCAAACAAGACACCTACATAACTCCTACGCTCAAAATCCAGTAAAAAATAAGACTAAATCTAAGGCTTGGAAGCGATGCCACCCTCCCCCTATGGAGGAAGAGAACTCCTCATCTTCATATCAGGAGGACAATGATTATGATAAAATAACCTCTTCAGATGAGGATTGCGAGGAGAGTAGGGAGAATAAAATTTTAGCACTTCACACAGGAATAGATAGTACTACTGCTTCATTGGGAGTGATAAAGTGAGCCCGCCAATCCATTTTCTCATAATTAGAAAAAGATGCAATGGAAGCCCATCAAGAAATTCTTCAGAAGTTGTGGTTACTCCTTCGCCTAATGAGTGGGTGGAAGTAACTAAAAACAAAAGGGAAAAAAATAAATAAATCTAAAAACCAACCCAAAGTTGGGTGATACTTTTGTTTCTTTTACTATGTTTACCTTGATGTCTCCTTACAGTTTGGTTTTGGTCTCTATGTGAAAACCCCTCCTTCAAGTGGGTATTATAAATTCCATGTAAAATCTTTTTGATCATTGAAATCCTATGCAAAAATTTACAAAATAAAAAACATCATACAAATAGGTAATATGAATTTCAGGGTTCAAAAGCATAGGTATCGTCATTTTCCTATCTCTAAATTACTCAAATATTTCTTTTTGATATTTTGAAATTTACTAATTATTCAAATATTTCCCTTAATATCTTGAAAATTTTATTCGGAATTGAATTCAAACGCACTAAATGTATTGTTTTTGGATGATCCTTTCTCTATTGTTGTTTATTTTTTCATCTCATATGATTCTATGTAATTTTTCGACCATCCAAAATATAAAAATAACTATCTAATGAAATGACTAATTTAACATAATAAATATATGAATTTTGTAGGGTTAGAATTATCTTCCATAAAAAATATATATATATAAAGAGAGGAAAATTATATATCATTTATGTGTTTTGGTTCAAACAACCTTGAGATATTTCACAATACAATTATAGTATGGTTTCAAAGAAATGATTTCAACAAGTGTGGCTAAATATAAACGTATTATAATTTCAATAAACTTGGTATAACAACAATTCAACAACAATTAAAAGAACATGTACACATTAATTTTCTTAAGTTATCAAAACCGGTGATATTTTTGGTTTTTTTAAACTAAATGATTGTTATTCAATGTAATGTAAGCCTGATTATAATAATCTCTCGATAATAAAACCACCATTTCCATGTGGATGAATATTTTCATTAAAAATTGTGAGGGTTTTACCTAGTAAACTCTATGCATCATTAATTTTTCTATCATTATTTCTCAATTGTTGTATGCTTGAATAGACCTTGAATACCAACTGGTGGTATCAAAGTGGAGAGCTAAAAGATAAAATAGGACTATATGTGAGGTGATTATTTTGAAAACTAGATTCAAATAGAGTTGAGTTGAGGAAGGAAGCTGCATTTGCAGTAGACACAAAATTCAGAGGAACCCTCATTGTAATGAAATCATTGATGTCATTTCCACCGAGGAGATGAACATGACAGGTTGTGCATATGCTTCTTATGTGGCACCGACACTTTGTGTGGCTCGTATTTGACTCCGACATTGGCCGTCTTTGAATTGTTGGGCAGAGGGAGTGAATAAGTGATTTGTTTCCATCGCTTAAATGATTAGTTGAGTGGAGTGTCGAGTTGATAATGACTCAATTCTTTTTCCAAAAGATTGAAGGACAATAATTGTTCTTTCGAAAGGTTTGAAGTGAAGCACAATAAGTCCAACCTTTACGGATAGATTGATATGGATTGTTAACCAAGTGTATGGTCTTGGTAATATGGACCGTCAACTTCCTCCACTATTAAAAAAATATGTTAAGATCTTTTTATGCTTTTGCTTTTCGCTTTTGCTTTTCATAAATAAATAAATAAAAACTTCTAAAAAAAAACTTATAAACGTGTAAAATATATATATATATGATATTATTATTCTTTTATATTATAAATGAGAATTTTGTTTTTTATTTATCTATAAATTACATTATTGTAGAATAAATATTTATACAAATCCTTATACCAAGATCTTAAATGATTTAGAAGCTATTATAAGATATAAGTATTAAGGGTTAACATGTTATATAGAGAAAAAAATTTATGTATTTTAAAGTGTTGATGTTTTCGCCTATACACCAATGGAAATTTGGAGATGATTTTGATAAAATTCGAGGAATACTTTTGGAAATTTGGGTTACAACTGTCAAGCTTCAAGATCTTGGGTGCTCTAGGGTTTTTTCATGGTTCTCAATCCATTTAAACCATAAAAAAATTGATTCAAACACTCTCACAATTGGATTTTTTCAAATAAAAAAATGGCCAGATTCCTACCAGAAATAGTTGTTTCAGTGAAATTGTCACCTCGATAAACAACACCTAAAATTTGGGTGGTAAAAATAACAATATTTTTCCCAAACACCCAAACTACATCCAATCAATATAAAAATAATTTTAATAGTAATAACAAGTCTATAATAAGATAGTCCAAGTTCTTGAGAGTAATATTGTTTCCCATCTTAATTCAAACACCTTGATTATCTCTATACATACTTGCCTTGTGTGTAAAAATTGATTCTCTATATATACTTGGATTGGGTGTAAAAATTAAGTGTTATAGTGGTTCTCTTGAAATTTAGTCTTAATATCAAGCAATAAAGAAATTTGTCACTAAAATCTAGTTTAAATAGTTGATGCAATTTTTATCTACTTCACTGAATTAAATTTTTATTTTATATAAATTTGTTAAATGCATTTCTTCATCATTTTTATGAAATAATTTTTTATTTTTTTTAATAATCATAAATATATAAACAATAATAACAATAAAATAAAATATTTAAAATTTAAAATTTAAAATCTAATTTTCCAATTTTTAAATTAATAAATAATAATAATAATAATAATAATTTTTAAATATAAAATAAATCATTGATATATATACCAGTTTCCATGAAAATATAACATCGCACAAAATATAACTTCTCTCCGTACATTTAAAAAAACCATGAACCGTATTACCATATTTTATTGCTGAGATGTGTTACTTAAATTAAAAAGTTCTCAATTTCCAAATCATTTTACACTCTGAACACGGTAATCACTTTTTACTCCAAATATTTATATTTCAAAAATTGTTACGAAACTTCAAAAATTGTTACGAAACTTGCGATCCTTTGAAAGGACGTATAAATATGAGATATGAGAGCAAACATTATTGCCTATTTAATTTACCTTTCACATCAAAAGGAAACGTTTTTTTTTTTTTTTTTTCTAAATTCATTGGCTGAATGTTCTATTCGAAAAATTCATTTAAAAAAAAAAATTTAATTTAAATTTTTATATACATATATATTTATATTTATTATAGGAAAAATAAAATTATATTAAACAAGTTTAACACACTTTTAATAAAATTATCTTTTAATTTAAACTTTATATAATATTTTATATTTCCGTGATTGTTTTTCTTTTATGACATTTATGTCATTTGTTTATTTAATATATATATATATATAATTTAATTAAATTATTATAATTAAAAATATTAATTTAATAAAATTTATGTAAAATATAGATTTTATTTTAATTGATATTTTAAATTAAGAAATACAAACATATCAATATTGATGAAAATTAAATTTTAAAAAGTTTTGAAAATTATGGTGGAAAGTTATTTGTGTGAATGTGTTTAGGTCAATTGAGTTGAGTTTGTCTTGTTTCACTAGATATGTTATGTGCCAGATAACAAATTTCTACATACAAAGAGATTTAGTTGCAAAGGACATAGAGTTGGGGTGGATATTTGTGCAACTAGAACGGGGGGCGTATTTTGGTAACATAGGTGCTAATTCGTAGGTGTCGATGCAAAGAGAAACAAACATGACCTTTGTCAACCACATTTCGTTTGGGCTTAGAAATATGTGATGTATTACTAACGTACTCAATGCCACTTACTCTCAAAGAGTGGGTATTCTTCTGAGTGATTTCAACAATTCGTCGTGGCTTCAATGGCTCTGATCATGCCACAGTAATCAATGACTGAAATCGAGTATGTGGTCCCTCTTCTTATTTTTACTGATTCATCAAACCACCTATCTCTCTCAACCACTTTTACTATAATACATATTAATAAAAAATAAAGTATATTTGTACAAATATATATGTATAGATTGATACAATTACCTAATATACTAGACCTAATTTTAACCATAAATAATGTAATTCGAAATATTCACAACAATTTATTTAAAAATAACATACTACATAAAACTAAGTCTACAAAATAGAGAGGGTGCAAGAGAATAGGCAATAAATAATTAGAACTAAAATAGGCAAGTAAGATAACTTTCAAATTCTTTAGATGAGGTAACTAAGGTGGCAGGGGGTGCAGAGTCGGTGGGGTGCAAGGAGTATGTTGGACCACCCCACCAACCAATGTGTCGGTGGGACATGGAAACATGCCCTCCAAAGGTTGTTTAAGTCTGGCATAATATGTTAATGGTTGTCATAGTATACCAACTAATGGTCGTGCTTCACATTTATTATCCTAGTCAATGACTTGCACAAACAAGAAGTTTGGGATATTTTCAGAGGTATGTTATGGATCAAAATATAGTTCTCATGCATTGGATTGATCAACGCAATCATATCAATCCATCAACAATTAATGGAAAGTCATAAATGGTCATATCGTTGGGATTCTAGATCCTGCATCGTTTTTTTGTAGCATGCACGGAGGTGAATATCATTATCTCTGGGTGGCCTTAGAAGTTCCTATCCGCTTATATAGCATAGTATCAACTTGCACTCAATAGGATGCAGATAATCATCATTTTCATTGTCCATCCCGAGCTTCCGGGATTTTTCAATAGATTGGACTTATTTCCAACCATGTGTCCAAGAAGGAAAGGTTGGCACAACAACGTTATTTCCTCTTCCCAGATTGAGGGGGTTGTTGGTTTGCATGGCACTTTGATTCTTTTGAAATTTACTCTTGTGTCGAGTCACACAGGCTTCACTTCGTCGATTAGGTTGAGTCAAAAGAGAAGTGATTCCCTCTAGACGAGCCCTCTTTGGAGCACGATCATTTGTGTGAGCTTAGGTATGTCTAGATTCATTAGGTTTGTAGTTTTGGCACTAATCCATGGCCCGGTTTCAATTATTCTTGTATAGTTGTATATATGGTTCCTCCAACGTCTCTGCTTAGCCATTAGGATGCCAAATCATAGATCTGAGGCTATGTCGAGCATATTTCCCTCTCTTTGGTTTTAGTGTGTTTTATTTAATTCTCTCATTCCTCTTGCTAATTGTAATGCCAACGAAATGGACTAGGGTTCAAAGAGGAGTAGCTTACTATCAAAATGAGGCCAATCTAGAGATCAAACTAAGGCTCAGAGCTCGGATGCATGCTATAGGGAGTTGACCCCTTTTACAATTCAAGAAAAAATCGCTTAGTTTGAATGAGAGCTCTCTATCCATCAATGAAATCTCACAGACACTGAGGTGCTAGCTGAGGTGAAAATTTTGGTTCATGATGTTGGTCATACAAGGGGTAGACACAATCAATACATGTATATAGTGGATATCTATTGGATACTCAAATTCCTCTTGGGAAGAGTGTTGGTTGACCACAATGAGCTCAAGAACAATTTCATCCTATCATTAAATCATATGCAACATTTCCTGAAGGAAATGGACTATAGGCTTGTAAGAATTGAATGAAAATTGGGACCTCCTCTTGATCCTAGAGGAAAAAAGGAACCCATACATGTCAATAACCTACATTGTGAAAAATATGGATGCATGTGTATTTTCCTCTTTAGTTTTCATTTTTTTTTTTTAATTATGTTCTCTTGTTTTAACACCATGTGATTAGGACTTATGCAAGAACACAACAAAATAAAGATATAAATATAAACACAAATATGCAGTAGAAATAAAACTTCATTTCATTACTATCAAAGAACTAAGAAATGGTTACATACAAAATCAAAATAAACTGGCTCGGGTGATGGTAGCTTATCTCTGAGAAGAGATGTGGTGGCTACATGCCTCTAAGCTATGTTACAATGAGGCTCAAAGGCCTATTTATTAATGAGAAATGGGGGAAAACCCTAAACATCCAAAAACCTAACTGTAGGAGATGAAACACCAAAACTGTGGGCCCCGTTGGGGTAAATTGGTACATAAACTTCTCGGGGTCGTAACATTGGCATACAATATTCATTTTACGTGCACAATACCTCATTAGAAATATCTATCCGATTAATAAAACTCTCGACTACAAACGTTATTAGAAAATGTGTGTTTGCCTGTTTTCCAAAAATATGTCGTTTAGGGCCTCAAAATGGCTCTGAAAGTTCAGGACTTGAAAATTTTCCAAAAATAGTAAATTGTGCTCCAATTGAAAGAAACAATGGTGGGGGTCCAAGTGGAATAGGTGGGTGGCCACTAATATCCACCTGGATCAGTCCTCCCCCCTTAGGAAGTAATGGTTCATGTTGTGTTGAGTGCCTCCATGAGATAGGTAATATTCTTTTGAACTCGATCCCTGGTGAGCCACTTGTCTTGGTGCAAGAGCTGGATAGCTTTGACAACTTGATACAGCTGGATATTCTACTGGTGATTGTTCTTGATATGCATGTCCATGTCCAATCCATTGTGGCATATTCCCTACAGTATGGGTTTAGCTCTATTGGTGTGAGTTGTTTTACAATGTTTGATGTGTCTAGTAATGGTGTAAAGTATGGTCGAAGGCGGTCCACATTGAATACTAGGTGCAGGTCAAGGAATAGTGTAATGTTGAGATTGAAAGCATTGTCCCCTAAAAAATTAGTGAAGGTGTAAGGTCCATATTGGAGCATACGAAGCTTGCAGTGGGGCCTAGAGAGGTGATCCTTCTGCAAATGTAATCAAATGATGTCACCCACCTCGAACTTGTGTGGCACCCGATGTTGATCATGTCCTTTCTTGTACTTAGCATTGGATTTTTCCAATATGTCATGGTCCTACTAGTGGATGTGCTAAATGGGCTCAATGAATTTGTTAGCCCTGTCAGCTTTGGATTGGAAACAAGTTGAATCTTCCTGAGTAGTTGCAATTTGTATGGCCCAATCAATGGGATATAGTGGTTGGAATCCCAACCCCACCTGAAAGGGGTTGTGGCCAGTTGAGATAAGGAGAGCTTTGTTGTAGCTGTGCTAGACATAGGGGAGGATTTAATCCCATGCGTGTGGATGCTTCGAGTTGTAGATGCTCAAAATGTGTACAATCATCTTGTTGACAACCTCTATTTGGCCATCAGTTTGGGGGTGGAAAATTATGGACTTAATAAGGTTATTATCCAACAACGACCAGAGGCTTGACCAAAATTTACTTAGGAACCTGTTATCTCGATCCGAGTTAATGGACTATTGGATCCAAAAGTGAACCTACACTTGTTCAAAGAAGATATTAGCATTGCCTTCTTCTGTGATACTCTTCTTGAAGGCTGCTGGAATGGCCATATAAGAGAATTTGTTGATTACAACAAAAATTAATTTGTTGTCATACTTAGTAGAAGGAAGGCCCAACATGTAATCCATGGAGATGGATTAACAAGATCAACTAGGAGTAGGCAAAGGAGTATATAGGCCTTGTTTCTTCATGGTCTGTTTGGAAATGGTGCAAGCAGTGTAGGATCTTATGTACTTCCTAACATCATTTCAAAGGTTTGACCAATAAAAATACTTCTGCAACACTGTGATTGTTTTCTCTACCCCGAAATGTCCAATGACCCGATTGTAGTGAACCTCCCAAACCATCTTGGCACACTCACTTGAAGGAACACAGAGGTGTTCCAGGTGGCATAACATTACATCCTGGGGGTGAAATTTCAGAAATTTCTTTCCTTCCAGTAGCATTTGGTATGTGTTGTTGAATTTAGGATCGCTCTTGTAAATATGTAGCCACTTCGAAGTCTCGTGCCCATAAGAGTCAAGCATAGTGATCAGCGCCATGATCGACGGTTGGTTAAGAAAGTATGCAAGATTTTTGGTGTTTCCATTATTCTACTTTATGTTCAAATGGAACTGTTGTAGGTTTGTGGACCATTTATGATGGTGATCATTCTGCAAATTCCCTTGTGTCAGGATGAACTGTAGGGGTTGGTGGTATGTATGGATGATTGTTTCCTTCCCCAAAATTTAATTCTTCAATTGTTGATAGGCATGCACAATGGAATCCATCTTTTTGTCATGGGTGGGATACTTTCAAACTGTGTCTGAAAGTGTCTCACTGTGATATGCCACTAGATGCCCCTGCTGAGTAAGAACTGCACCAATAGCATAGTCAAAGGCATATGTCTCAATCTCAAATGGTTTTTGCAAGTCTGGTAATGTCAGTAGTGGTGAAAATTAGAGGTGATTCTTGAACTCGGTAAACACCTTATGTTGGGATTCATACCAAAAGAACTTTGTTTTCACTCCTCCCTTGGTGAATTGACTCAAAGGCCAAGTGATATGAGAGAACCCCAACACGAACCTGCGGTAGAAGTTGGAAACACCAAAAAAGCTGTGGAGCCCTATTAGAGTGGTTGGGGCTGGATAATCTTGAATGAATTGTATGTTGGATGGGTCCATATGCACATCCCACTCATTAATGATGTGCCCTAGATACTGAACTTGGTTCATACCAAAAGTGCATTTATCCAAATTGGCACACCACTTGTGTTGCCGCAGGGTTTGGAGGACCTGTCGAATATGGTGAAGGTGATCTTCCCAACACCGCCTGAAGATCAATATATCATCCAAATACACCACCACGAATGAGTTGGTGAAGGGTCGCCAGTTTTCGTCTATTAACATCATGAAAGTTGGACAAGCATTCATCAACTCGAAAAGCATAGCCAACCATTCGAAAAGGCCATCATTCGATTTGAATGGAGTCTTACAGAAATTGAAGGGTTTGATCGATATTTGGTGATAACTAGACTTCAAGTCAATCTTGCTGAAATATTTCCCCCCCTTGAACTAGTCCAAAAGGTCATCAATTCGTGGGATTGGATACTAATTCCGAAGAGTGATATTCTTCAATGCTCAATAGCCAATACAAAGTCTACATGTCTTGTCCATCTTCTGTACCAACATGATCGAGCTCCCACAAGGTGATGAACTTGGCCTGATGTGTCCTTTCTACAACAACTCCTGAATCTACCTCTTGATTTCATTGTTCTCTAGAATAGAGCACTGATAGATCGGTCCATTGGGTATTGGCGTGCCCAGGGTCATATCGATGGAGTGCTTGACCTGACAATGTATAGGAACCCCTGTGGGTGAGGTGAAGATGTCCATGTACTCCTCCATGAATTCATCAATTTGTTGTTGTCGTGCAAAGGAGCCTTGTCAAGATGTCGTGACCACACTATTCTTCATTCCCTGAGGGCGAATCATAAGGAAAACAAATTTCCTAGTATGGGAACTGATATTAATGCATTATTTCCAAGTGATCAAAGAGATGTCAGTAGGCATCGCTACCTCTGGTATCCTGTATAACTTATTTCCTAAATTAATAATAACAGTGCGAGGCCTAGACACATAAACATCATGCCGCTTCCACAACTATGGTTGTCCTAATTGTGAAAATTTAAATCTAGAAATATATTTCTGCATTGATAGATTTATTTCTCCTACTTATGTCTTCGATAATTTATTTACAAAATTATCTCAGTAAATTTTGAAACAAATACTACTGGAACATTCACTAAAGTATATGAAGAGAAAGGAATAGTAAGAAACATAAGCATAAGAAACAATCACATGTACATACTTATTTTTGGACAATTGTCCCTGGAAAAACCCAATGTGGGAAAATCAGTGCAACAGATGAGGGTTTATATATTATTATTCAACAATGAATTCTTTACAAGGAATATACTGGCAACTTCATTTAGAAAACACCTGAGATAAATTTCCCAGATCCTTCCGAATATTTTATGATTCCCAGAAGACACTTTGTCTCCCTTTGTGTCTCTTTGGTTTCTTCTCTGTGTAGTCCCTATGCTGGACTGCATCACTCTGCATGGGATCTGCGTGGGTACACTGCGTTGTAGCTCTGTGATGCCTTTTGTGGCTCTCTGTGTTCCTCTCTCCTCATTCTCAGTCACTGCTAACACCCTCTTCCCCTTCTGCCTCTGCAACTCCGCCCAACGACTCTCCCTTTGAAATCGAATTATATTCCTTTAGAATTGATCTCCTTTGGGTTACTAAGTGTGTGCCCAGCTTGCTTTCCAAATTAACCTCAAGCCTTCTTTTATAATCTTCTCATTAATGAATCAACGACCCAAATCAGAAGTATAATCAATGGCTAAGATTAGAACTTGAATTGATCTTCGTTTTATAGAATATTCACACGATGTCTTATTAATACCCATTAATTATTTAATTTCCCTAAGTTTAGACTTAAGGTCTCCATTAAAATAATTAATTATTTTAATAAAATATGAACTGAGTGGAATTTCCACGAATGGTTTTTGGGTTCTTGGAAATACTAATGTCCAATACTCCTCACAAATTTTGAGATTTGGAACACTTTCTGATGCTACAAAAATCAACATTCCCTCTTAGTGAGGAAAGTGTTCTAGCGATACGCATGTTGCATGTTCCTCTTCTTTGAAGCATCATATGCGCTACTGATCACACACTGCTTCCCCTCATATGCTATGTTGCTTCCCTCGGTAATGCTACCCATGACATTGTGACTGTCATTGCCTGATCCTATCCATTCCTGCAACTAAAATGGATTCTTGATCATCCCCATGTTATCTTTGAAATAGACCAAATTTGAGCCCTTTTGAAAATAAAATTATGCTATGTAATACTCTAATATGTCATCTCAACAATTCCGCAAGTTTGACCAGACTTTGATGTGCGTAGTGAAATTTATGGTAACTTTCCCATCATTTGTTATTTTTTTTTCTTATTCCCAAGAGAAAACTTCTAAATCGCGCCATACATTCAATTATAAATTTTTTACCTGAGTTACTTTTGTATGTCTCCTAAGATTTGTAACAATTTCACAACTTGAAAAGTGCCCAAAAAATTTTTATAACAAAAATATCAAGATGACTAAGTTGAAATTGACTTTTGGACCATTTAGAAACCCTCACTTCCATAGGAAATGTATCCAAAATTATAGCAAACCAAATCCTGACATTTTTACCATAGATACCTGGAGATATTTTGTTTGTCTCCTGAAAATTTCACTATCTAAAACATCCCTGAAAATTAGTTATATTTCAAATTCCAAAATCATTTGTTTGAAATTATTTTGAGGAGAATTTAGGAAACCTAACTTATTTGTTGCATATCTCTAAGCATATTGCAAAAACAAATCTAAATTTTTTAATCAAAACAACCTAAAAATATCTCCTCCATTTCCTCAAAATTTCACAGTCTAAATGATCATTGAAAATAAGTTATAGCAAAAATGGCAAACTGGCTTGCTTGAAATTCAATTTAGGAGTATTCAGGAACTCTAAATTCCTTAGAACATATCTCTAAAATTATAGTGAACCAAAACTGAAATTATAACCAGATGTTCCTAGGGTTTTCCCCCTCAATAGTCTCAAAATTTCATCATATGGAGTAGCAATGAAAAATATTTATAGTGAAAATGCTAAAATGACTAATTTAAAGTAACAAAACCCTGTGATAATAAGCTTTGATATCAAATGTTATGGAACTTGCACCTTGAAAATGTGAAGAAACAAATTACACTCATCTCCAAGGGGGGAGCCTCCTTTAACAATGAATACATTGTACAAGAGAAGATTTTATGATCCCAA
The DNA here is from genome assembly GCA_034641835.2 of Pinus albicaulis. Taxonomy (NCBI): domain Eukaryota; kingdom Viridiplantae; phylum Streptophyta; class Pinopsida; order Pinales; family Pinaceae; genus Pinus; species Pinus albicaulis. The sequence continues at coordinate 831,995,554 of CM076571.1, forward strand.
GACTAGGTCTACTTATTGTGTATATATCAATATATCTACCTATCTATCTGCACATACAAATATAAATAGAAGACTAAGGATACAATTATAATAAAATGGGACCGTGAAAGGTTCAAGCTTACATAACAATAGAAATGTAATCACTCAATCTGTAGGGCTTAATAATGGTCTTTATGGTTAACATGGGGCTTATATAGGGCTTAACAATTTTCTAACATTTATCTTGTTTCTTCCCAGATGCGGGTGATAGCACTGAGTCGCTTGATAATCACATCCTACACTGCCATGGAGGCGAAGATTTTCTGCACAGAGACTCACCTACTATGGATCCAAAAACCGTTAGTCACTTGCACGAGACTCACATAGTCAAGAATGATGACGAGAGGACAGGAACTGCGTCACCAGGTCTGGATCATCACCTTGCATCTCTTACCATTAATGAATACCATGATTAACACATATTGCAGCTATCCCCCTTCACTCGAGCCTGCTTAGGTGATCAGTCATAGCACACAAATATGTGCGAAGCCCACTCAATGCTTGTAGGAATTTATAGGGTAAGTTCCCTAGATCAAGAACCAAAGGTCACCGCTCATAAATAGATCACAAATCATTACACCAGTATTATCACATGGTTAAAACCCTCAAAGAGGGAAATAGTCCACAGCCTGAGCCAACGTGGCCACTTTAGGCAATTTATTAATAAAAATAAAAGTTACATATGTTTCTCTCATAAACGGTTACCGAAAAAATGACCCTCCATGCTCTTTAAATAGAGATCATGGACTAATCAGGTGCTAAGCCACGGATCAAGTGTCGTTAATACTGAGGAGAGAGATAAACATCAGATCACTACAAATTGTGACCGTCATATTATAATTTACAAATGTACATAGTAAAGAAACACACTTTACCTAACTCTACACTAGAATAAGTTATTCTTAACTATTTCATATGTGTCGGAATATCCTAACATCCCCCCTTAAGAACAACTTGGGATGGGATTGAAGGATTTACAAAGGTGACACAAAAGGAGCCTATTTCCTATGTGTCTAAAAATCCTAACATCCCCCCTTAAAACAAATTGGGATAGGATTGAAGGATTTACAAAAGTGACACAAATAGGAGAAGGAAGGAGGCATTAGAGCCTATCCCCCTTTAATGATAACTTTCCTGAACTCCAAGCATGGATCAAAGTTTGGTAAACTTCGCTTCTGAGAGAGCCTTTATAAATATATCAGCTACTTGATCATTGGTTGGACAGTACTGCACTTCAAGAACATGATCATGAATGAGCTTTCTGATTAAGTGTATGTGAAGCTCAATGTGTTTCATATGTTGATGCTGAACTGGATCTTTACATAGCTGAATGGTACTCTGATTATCGCACCAAAGTGTAGTTGGATGTTGTTGATGAAGACCAAATTCAGACAGGATCTAACAAAGCCACATGGCTTCCTTGTTGGCTTCAACTGCATCGCGATACTCTGCTTCAGATGAAGAAAGAGAGATGACACTTTGTTTCTTACAATACCAAGTAATAGGTCCTAAACCAAGAATGAATACATATCCTGCAGTAGAATTTCGATCATCAGAGTCACTAGCCCAATCAGAATCAGTGAAACCAATCAATAATGGAGATGCTCATGCATTGTAATGAATTTCGAACTAAACTATACCTCGAATATATAGAAGTATTCTTTTAGCTTCTTTCCAGTGACTTTCATGAGGTTGGTGCATAAACCAAGCGACAAGACCAATGCCAAAGGAAAGGTCAGGACAGGTATGGGTTAGATACATAAGTTTACCAACAAGTTGACGCTATAAGGTAGCATCAACTTCAGGGGTAGTGCAAGTGACTGAAAGCTTGACTCCAGACTAAAAATCAGAAGGGGCAAGCTTACATTCTTCCATGTGAAAGTGGTGTAGAAGATCACAGGCATACTTGGACTGAGAGAGGGTAATGCCTTCTTTGGATTTCAATACTTGCAGACCAAGGAAATAATGCAAGTGTCTTAAGTCTATCATTTCAAACTTATTTTTGAGGGTAGACTTCACATGGTTTATATGGTTTGGATCACTGCCAGTAAGGATAAGATCATCAACATAAAGAAAAAGGATGGTGAAGGACTTACCCACTTTCTTGGTGTAGATAGTGTTATCAGAATGACACCTAGAAAAGCCATTATCTAATAGAAATCTATCGATTTTGGCATACCAAGCCCGAGGAGCTTGTTTGAGACCATAGGAAAGAACAAGGCGGATAGAATTCATTTTGGCAACAGGGGAGAAGGTTTTAGTATAGTCAATGCCTTCAACTTGTGAAAATACTTTAGCAACAAGAAGAGCTTTATGTCTATCCACTTTTCCATCTGGTCCAAACTTTGTTTTGTAAACACATCTGCATCTGACAAGTTTTCTTGCTTTTGGAAGAAGAAAAAGATCCCAAGTATCATTTGCCAATAATGAACGATATTCTTCATTCATAGCTTCATCCCAATCTGGATGACCAGAGGCTTCTTCAAAGGTTTTTGGATCAGGATTTTCTGGAACTTAAGCCAATAAAGAAGAGGCTCTTTCGAACTGAGAACGTGTATGTTGGTGACCAGCAGGGTCACCTGCAAGAGAACCTGCTACATCCTGAGTAGAGAGGACCCATCTTGGAAGATGTGGAGTAAAAGGAATCATTTCAAGAGGTGGAGGATTTTCATCCTCACTGTCAACATCTGAACTAGAAGGAATGCTATTAAAAATAGAAGAGAGAGAAAGAGGTTGCACATATGCCGAATCAGGCTCACAAGCCAAAGGTGGCACACCTGCCGAACTAGGCTCGCAGGCCGATATATTTTAATAAAATTTTACATCTCTTCTAATGATTATAATTTTGGATTTTGGTTGAAGAATTCTATATCCTCTAACATCTTCAGAATATCCAACAAGAATGCATTTTTCACTCTTAGGTTCTAAGGCTTTATGTTTCACATCTGGAATATGGGCCCAAGCATCACTTCCAAAAATACGAAAGTGACTTACATATGGTTTCATTGAGCTCCAGGCTTCTTCTGGAGTTAAATACTTTAAAACCTTAGCAGGAGTGTGATTTACTATGTAATTTTCACAATTAATGCTTCTGCCCAAAAATTGAGACTAAGTCCTTTAGATTGAAGCATACAATTAGCCATTTCTTCTAAGGTGTGATTCTTCCTTTCAGCTACACCATTTTGTTGTGGAGTATATGGAACAGTATGTTGCAATTGAATGCCATGCTTAGTGCATAAGTTGATAAATTTGTTGTTAACATATTCTCCTCCATTGTTTGATCTTAACTTAAGAATTTGATGTCCAGATTATTTCCCAACAAAGGCCTTAAAGGCCAAGAACATGTTAAAAACTTCACTCTTGAGTTTCAAGAAGTATACCCAAGTGCGTCTAGAAAAATCATCAATGAAAGTTAAGAAGTACTTGCAACCAGAGAAAGAAACAATAGGAAGTGGACCACATAAATCACTGTGCACAAGCTACAAAGGTGTTGAAGTGTGGCAAGAGGCACGTTTGCCAAAATTATTGTGATGATGTTTTCCGAGTACACATCTGGAGAAAACAACATCTCGGCAAGACACCATAGGAGGACCCATCACCATATTTTCCTTACATAGAGTTTGAAGAGAGCGATAGTTTAAGTTACAAAATTTTTCATGCCAAAGTTTGCTCACTTCATCATTATGAGCAACAAAAACGGATGGAAGACATGATGACCCGAAGTTTTCAAACTTATACAACCTTGTGGAATCATCAGCAATGCCAGTAGCTAAAATATGTTTAGGATCTTTGAGGTCCTTGATTACAACATCATGAGGTGAGAATTCTACTATTTTTCCTTCACCTTAATGAGTTATCTGATAAACAGAGAGAAGGTTGCATGACAAGGTAGGAACACATAGTACATCATTAAACTGACCATTATCGAGATGAACGGTTCTAGATCCTACAACACTAAGAGATCTATCATCACCAACATAAATATGTTTGGTGTTATAATCATTTAAAGAAGAAAACATGGCTTTATTTTTAGCCATGTGATAAGAAGCTCCAGAATTAATGAGCCACTCATGCAAATGAGAAGAGGAAGATACATTTAATGCACAACTAGATATTGATGCTTGACAACCACAAGCAGAAAGTTCCATTCCTGAAGATGAAGGTGAAGAGTCCCCCAAATTGATGTTGTGCTTCTTCATTGCTGCTTCTAAGGCTTCCACCTTCTTAAAACATTTGGACTCTATATGGCCATCACGATTACAAAGTTTCAATTTCTATTTGTCTTCTTCTCTTTGTTTTTATTTGCCTTATCATTTTGGTGAGTTGCTTTTTCCGTTTGCAGCTAAAATTGCTTAGGACCATTGTTTGGTTTTGGACCATATTTTTTAGGATACTTCTTCTTGGGATTATTTTGATATGATTGTTGTTGGGCTGCTAAGGCTTTCCTAGAAGTGTTTCCAAGAGTGATAAGATCAAGGTGTAAGATTTTTTCTTGTTCTCTTATCAAATAATCACAAAAGGAATCAAAAGAGGGATTCTTGTAGGTGGTTCCAGAAGAAATGATGGCTTCTCTAGTGGAATGGAAGGAAAAAACAAATATAGAGTATGCAGGGCCAAGCTTAGCAAGAATGCAATAGATGAGGCTACCATCTTCCTTTTTGACCTTACAACCTTCTAAAAGAAGTCTAATGGTCTTGAATTTGGACAAAAAGTCTTCAATAGAAGAGAAATTATTAGGGTCCAAAGTAAGAAACTCATTTTCAAGACGGTGGGCCCTGATTTGATTTTGAATTCCAAAGACAGTATTTAGCTTGTCCAAGGCTTTATGACGGGTGTCAATGTCAAGGATATGAAATTGAAGATCTTGAGTAATGGACATTCCTATCAACCCTCGTGCTTGATCTTCTTTATTTTCCCATTTAGCAACTTTATCATCATCAAAAGGTTTAGTTTCTAGTCTTGTGGCTATAAAGCCCTTTACTTCTAACTTTCTAAGTATATCTACCATGTGAGGTAGCCATGGGAAATATTTGTTGTTGTTAAGAATAATTGGGCGTGCACTTTCCATTTTTAAAAAATTGAAGCTGAGAAAAGCTGAAACTAAATACTCCAATGGGAAGATCTCGAACGATTAGGCTGATTAAAAAAAACGGCTCGAAAAACGGCTTCCGGATGAAGAAGTTATGCCTTTTTGAAAAAACGAGTTGAAGATGTCGAACAGTTATGAGAACGGTTTGAAATTTGATGATGAAGTGTGACTTTAAAAAAAAATTCCACCCCTTTTAACAAATCCTTTTTACAAAAGAAGCTTGAGAAAGAGACTTGAACCCAAGACCTATATTCTCATAAACTAACTTCTCACCAAGTGTGATAGTAAAAGGATTATGTAATTGTTTGAAAGGAGAAAGGGGGGTTTTATCTTTATATATATATATATATATATTTTTTTTTTTTTTTTTAATTTTTAATTTTTTTTTTTAATTTTTTGAACTCTTCGGTGTGCATGCCTTTTCCTGCACAAAAAACACAAAAATCCAAGCAAAAAAAATCTAATGTAAGCCTTACAGCAGATTGTTAGATTTTTGGTTAGCCTTACTGGCAACTATCTATTTTTCCACTATTTCTGATTTCTCGAGATTGCACAAAGATGCGGGGAAAGAGCATACATAGCAAAAAAAATCCCTTCCTCCTGTTTCTGATTTTCTGAGATTGCACAGAGCGCAAAGCAAAGAGCATACACAGAGCAAAGGGTATAGATCCGGCAAATAAATAAAACCTAAAACAGAAATAAATAGAGGGAACCAAAATAAGAAATAAGTAGAACTTTTAACAAATAAAACTGCAAAATAGATACTTTATACCTCTAGATCTAAACTGACATAACTTGGGCTACCAAAAACCTTTTCCCATGAAACGAAAGGCATTCCTCACTGTAACAGACGCTCTGGACACAACACAAGAGTTCTCCAAGCTCGAAAAAAATTCAGAAATAGTAGATCTAGAAAACGGTGGTCGCATGCAGTCAAACTGGCTTCGGATTTTGATTAGCAACGAATGTGACCCTCAAAATAGCTTTGATGCCATGTAGGAATTTATAAGGTAAGTTCCATAGATCAAGAACCAAAGGTCACTGCTCAAAAGCAGATCACAATTTAGTACACCAGTATTATCACGTGGTTAAAACCCTCAAAGAGGGAAACAATCCACGGCCTGAGCTAATGTGGCCACTTCAGATAATTTATCAATAAAATAAAAGTTACATATGTTTCTCTCATCAACTATTACCTAACAAATGATCGTCCATGCTCTTTAAATAGAGATCATAGACCAATCGCGTGTTAGGCCACGGATCAAGTGTCGTTAATACCGAGGAGAGAGATAACTATTAGATGAATACAAATCGTGACCATCATATTATAAGTTACAAATGTACATAGTAAAGAAACACACTTTACCTAACTCTACACTAGACTAAGTTATTCTTAACTATTTCCTATGTGTCGGACTATCCTAACAATGCTATCCTCCTCGCACATACCCCAACCCCTTTAAAAGTATGAGCCCTCAGCCTTTTTCAATACACCGTCTACTATCTATGCCTTTCGCCTCTTTAACTCTGCTCTAGCTTCTCCCTGACTTCAGAAGGCTGCGACACTCTACTCTCAGAGTTGCGCTGCATAGTCTCCCCTGGGTTGCCGCACCCCTTCCTGCACACCTTTCCCCAAGAAATTCCTACTCCCTAAGCCCAAGTGTTGTTTTCTTTTTTGCGTACCCTCCCCTGAATTGCTTCCCCCTACCTCTATGCATAATGGCTCCCAGACTTCGCCAGAGAACTATCCAAGGAGGCCAGAGAGGGGCTCTCCTGGGTCAATATCACCATGGTGAAGACATTCACCTAAAGTTGATGGAAGGCTCCTCTTCCAACACTTTTGATTGTCAGCGTCTTGATCCCGAGCAGAATGAAAAAGCCCTTGGGAAAGCTACGTAGAGAGGAAGATGCGGCCCGAGGAAGTCCACCATCTCTCCCCCGCCGCACCTCCATCATCGAAAAACTGACCCACTGCCAGTTCAGGAAGAGGAAGACAAGGATTCAGACGTCTGGGTGATGTATTTTGATGGCATCTAGACGCATGTCCCCGACGGTGTAGATCCGAACTCCCCCATCCTCTGCGCACCGGCCCACAATCCCAAGCGTACTGTGGCAAACGCGGGGGAAGCTGTTGTGCAGGCCCCTGCTTGCCCCATTGAGGAGGAAGTCCCCAATAGTGATGATGAAGATGTACAGCTGCACAAACCTCTCATGTTTTCTGTCAAGCTTGCTATTAGTGCCTTTTTGTTGCTGTTCACTTTGTACTACTTAGATATGCTTGCGTTATTGTGCACAATGTAACTTTTTGTTTCAAGTTTTGTTTTGGCTAGTTTCCTCCCTTGAGGCAGCCTAGAAACCATGTAACAAAGGTTGGAATTGGCTAAGCACAACTTGCCAACCCAGCCTATAGCATATGTAACTTTTACGTTTTCAAATTAATAGAATAACCTAACTTACCCCAGAAAAAAATTATCTTATTTCTACAATATGTTTTATTTTTACTATAAAATATTAAGACAAACACATTTAAAAATCTACATAAATTTAAAATATGTCATATTTTTAAATATAAATTATATTTTAATAATAAAAATTTAAATAATTACTAATATATCATTAATAATAAATTGTTAATAAAATTTATACATAATTATTTTAAATATATAAAATTATATGTGATTCTTAAATAGTAAATTCTTTTAATGTAACCATTTCATTAACAAAATGTTTTATTCTAATTAAATAATTTAAAATAATTTATATTCTATTATTTAAACATATTAAATAAAAAAAATTAAATTTTTATATTAATTCCTTTACTTTTTTATTTATTTCATTTTACACTACCAACATGGTAAAGTAAGCAACATCTTTCCATAAAACCATTTTATTAATAAAATGTTTTATTCCCAAAAATAAAATTTCCTCGCCTAAGAATCATTATGCATCATCATAATAAATATATAAATCACATCATTATTGATTATATGCTTTGTTTTAATTAAAAATCCTAACTTCTAATCATTTATTCCATTATCAAGTTACACAAACATAAATCATCATGATATGATGTTTCCCTTTAATTAAAAGTCATCAGATCCTCAGATGTTTAACTTTCATTCAGATAATATTAAAATTAAATCATTTACTCCATCATAAAACAAGAAATACATAAACCATCATTTAATGACAAGATGGTTCACTTTATCCTCAAAGTGCAAATCATTTTACAGCATCAACAACGTGATAGTCATTGTATACCTTCATATTTTATCGATAAGACGTTTTACTTTAATTAAAGAGCGCTATCTAGAGACATTCTACACTAACAACAAGGACATGAACTATAATTTATTCATAAATTGTTTCACTTTTAAAAAGTCGTAGACTCCAAATCGTTCTACATCATTACCATGGTAATGACTTCGAGCTTACGCAATTAAACTAATTTTTGGTATTTTACCCTTTATTAAAAAATATATGTGAGCAAGCATTATTATCAGTGTCATTTATCGACCTTGTGCAGAAATTTCAAAATTTTTAATGATTTATTTTCAACAATTTTAAATTTCACAAGGTAGTTTAATTGACCATCACCTTAATAATTAATGAGGTATCTAATTCAAAACCTCGTTCATAAATCAATTTATGAGATGATTTTAAAAGATTTAATTTTTTTTATTATATTATCCATTTATATAATTTTATAAATTTTATTATCTATTTATTGTTACATATATAAATTTGTAACATTATGTATCTATTGCCATTAAAATGTTTCTCTTTTATGTTAAAATTATTCAACATATACACTATTAAAACATATTAACTATAAGCACGAATATGTTATAAGTGAAACTTAAACATTAATAAAAAAAATTAAAAACATTTCAAATTTTATTTAATTTACAAACCATCACTAATTTTATAAACCATGTCAACCATTAAAATATATTAATAATAATTAAATTAAATTTTAAATCTATTATAATTAATTTTAAATATAAACGAATAATATAATCTACTCTAATCATAATCATTAATATAACAATATTACATAATATAAAATATATCCAAACATTAAACTCAATCAAACACCTTTATTAACCTCAAATTTTATACTCATAATCATTAATATAGCAATTTTACGTAAAACAAAATATAAATCATGTAAACAATAAACTCAATAAAATACCTTTATTAACACCAAATTTTATAAACAAAACACATTTACATAGGGGAGCAGTTAAACGTTTTTGGAAAATAATGATGAAATAGAAAGAAAATAAATAAACAATGATGAATTACTTTCAAGTTTAGAAACAAAGGAAAGGTTGAGGACACAACAACATTAACATGATGATACCCAACATGCTTAACGCTGGTGGTTTTATCTCCTTACGAAATAAAAATGATTTTATAAGTTACGAAATAATCATTTCACTAATTTTACTTGCTTGGATGCTTCATTTTAAGTTCTGGGAGTAGTATGCATGCTAGTTTTAATTGCTTATATGTGAACACTCAAAAGAAATGTTTATGGTCTTAGCTATACGCTTTTTGTTGGCAAGTATATCGATATTTTAAGTTTTCTATTCTCAAGTTTGAGTTAAGAGTTGAGAGTTAAGAATGGTTATTGTAATTTTTTTTTTTTTAATTTAAACAATTTTTTTTTCTTTTTAAATGGGGTGTTTATATAGGGTGTTTTTTTTAATAATTGAAATGGGTGTCATGTAATTAAGAAGGGGTGGAAGATGGCTCATCAAATTATAATTTATATCGATAATGGTATTATTCTACTCGAAGGGAAAGCTAATTAGTTTATGGGAAGTCACTATAGTGATGGATGTTGTCATGTGGGAGTCTAGAGAAGGATCATTTATTTTGAATTTTTGTTGTAGAAGCATTTTAATGGAAATTAAGGGAACTACTGGGTGATGAATTAAGTATTATGACATAGAGTGGTGAGAGAAGGTTATAGATAAGATAATTCACACACTCCCTATTTCCAATGGAATCATAAACAATCACTCCATATAGGTTTTCAAAAGATTTTTCAAAGAATATAATATAGGTCTAAGATTTTTCAAAGAATATAATATAGGTCTAACAAATAACTATTTTAGATATTTTGTAGGACAACATATTTGGCTCTCTAGTTGTCTTATGTGAAAGAGAGACAATATCTAAGAGTTAGAGTAGGATTTTCTATAAGTATGTTAGTAAATATCACTATAAAACTTTAAAGGTAAAAGGTATGGTCACATCTTCTCCTCTCTCCCTATTTATAAAAGAGTGTTAGAGGATATGTTTAGAGAAAATTAGTGGAAGGTCCACCCTTAATGCGTATAAAATGTGGAAAGATCCATCGTGTTATTCTCTTAGTCATAAGAGAAAACTCGTATTAAAAATTCCCTATGAAGGGTTCTCATATGAGGAATAAGAGATGGATTTTCCATCACTACAATGTTTGTGATAGAAGGTGGGGTCATGCATGGGTGGAAGGAAATGCATACCATAAGGTGGTAATTAAAACCCAAAATACTAGGGATATTGTCCCATTGTCATTGATGGATGAGGGGGAATTTTGGTATATCCTTTTCATTATGGGTCTAATTTAGGCCCCGTGTACTATACACTCATATGGGAGCAAACATGGGGTCCTGTGGCCCCACTTGTTTACATGTTTGGGGTCATCCATGAATAAAACAAAAATGGGTTTTTTTGGATCCATTTTTTATATATGAAATTTTAGTCAATTATACAAAATTTGAATGCAATAAATGACTTTTGAAAAAAAATATTGAGTATAAATTTCTTCACACAAGGGTCTAAAAAAATAAAACAACACAATGCTTAAAATACCTAGTGCCCTTTCCACATGAATATAAAATTGAGACTTCCAAAAATTTTAATAATGGGGCATGGATCCACAAGAATAAACTAGTGAATGTTGAAAGTAGGGTTATATGGATGGATATTGAGGGAACATTCCATTGGGCCTCACAATGTTTCCTAACAACCATTCAAAATCACCTCTAGGTGCAATCATGTCCCACAACTGCCACCTATAGTAGATTCCCTATTGTATTATCACTAAGCTACCTTATCTACCATAGGTATCAAATATAAACTTCTAGATGTCAACCACCAACTTAGAACCTCAATAAAGAGTTACATGGCTCAAGGATGTTCAAAAAATTATCTGAATTCTAAGTGTTACCCCTTTAGGAGTTTCTTCTTATCACTAGTTCTGTTTACACTATATGATGAATGATTATGTCTCCTAGAAGAGAACAAATAAGTTTCAAATTCAAAATTATAGAGGATAATTATTTGGATGTCTACCCTTGAATTTTTACCAACCCCTCAATGGGGTTGTTTTGTTGGTTAGCTTATATTTTTCTTCTAAATAGTTTATAACTAGGGTGGTGGCCTCACTATGTTTTCCTATGGTGCCAATGAGGAGTTTTTTTAGCTATCCTAGAATTTTTCTTCTCCAATGTCACTTATGGGCACGGGGAGAAAAGAATAATATGTTTAGGAAAGATGAAAAGTTATATTGTGCATGTTTTTTGTGTGAAAAAGGTGAATGTGAGAAGCCATGCAAATTTGAATCGTCATATGTAGATACCTTGTGGTCCCGCCAGTTTCCCTTAATCAAATTATACGAGAGAGAAACCTAGCACTAAAATGAAATAACCGAAAAATCAAATCTATAACTAAATTGACATATGTGGATATTGGTTATTCTTTTCATTTTAGAAACTCCTCTATTGCTTTATTGCAATTGAAATAAAATTGAAAAATATTTTAATCTTTTTTTCAAAAAAACCTTCATGATTTGCGCATTTGCGATGCTTACACTAGGCCTAATATCTATGTGAACTTTGGAAAAGAAATAAATAAAAAATTAAGCATTCAAGAGCACATTGGTAAAACTTAATATAGTTAACATTTTTTGTTTTTTATTTTTTGTTTGGAATGGAAACAAGGGGAGCTTCATAAGCCTTTTTTGATCCACTCAAACTACTTTATGGGTAAAATTTGGAGATCATATCATATATGTAAATATCTCTTCTAATATTAATATTGTTTTGAAAAAATCAATTAATCACTACAACGAAAAGACCCTCTAGCGGAGGTTATAAAGGAGGTTTTTAGTGTTATAAAATTGGCCAAAATTGTCCAAAAAATAAAATTGCTACAACATCCGTTTATGGTTACGGAGGTTTTGGCAGAGCTTTTAACGGAGATTCAACACAACTAAAAAAAATGGGCGGCCGGAGGTTATTACAGATGTTTTTTCATTGGTGCACTACTCAGGCTTGAACACATTGGTGCGTGTCATCTAGACGGTAGCCCCAGGGCGGTCGAAGGAGAATGCACCGGGTTGTCAAGGTATAAAACCGCACCGGGCGCAGTGTTGGTGGTACCATGCATGGGGCTGTTCTAATTGGTCTTGGGATTTGTGCGGTGTCCATAGGTCATCTCAGCGCACTGGTACGTATACTTATAGAAATGCACCGGTGCGCAGTATCACACAAATGCACCAAGATTTATAATTGGTATCGGTATTTGTCCGGTGCCCATAGGTCATAGAAATGCACCAGTGCGTAGAGACACATGAACACACCGGTGCACAGTATCACACAGATGCATCGAGATTTATAATTGGTATCATTATTTGTGTGGTGCCCAGAGGTCATACAAATGCACCAGTGCGTAACTCCACATAAATGCACTGGTGCAAAGTACCTCACAAACACACCGATATTTTTAATTGGTTTTGGTATTTTTGTGGTGCCCATAGGTCGTATAAATGCACTGGTGTACAGTAACTGACAGACACCGGTTTTCATTTTGTATTTTTTAGAAACATTGACTTGTGACAGTGCAATTATTGTGATTGTTTTAAGTTCATTATTCATCAAAAGTTGACACATCTTATAACAGTATTCATATTAATTAAACTTTTATTAATGCATTTGAATGTGATGTTTGGATTAATTTGTTATATCATATCATAATTATTGTGTTTTTTTAAAATTCATTATTCATCAAATGTCGACACATATATATCTTATATAAATATTGATATTAATTAAATTTTTATTAGTGCATTTGAGAACGACAATGGAGAATGCAATATCGACAACGGAGAATGCAATAGAATAAATTAAGACATATTTTATTATATATATATATATATATATATATATATGTATATGAATAAGACAATTTTTTTCATACAAAATGGGACAGTTATTGGTATCCCTTTTTCTTTCAATGGCGATACTATGTCCATTACATTAATTGGTATCAGTATCTGTGTGGTGCCCAGAGGTCGTACAAATGCACCGGTGTGTAATTCCACATAAACGCACCGGTGCACAGTGCCTCACAAACGCACTGATATTTTTAATTGGTTTTGGTATTTTTGTTGTGCCCATAGGTCGTATAAACGCACCAGTGTACAGTAAGTGACACACACCGGTTTTCATTTTGTATTTTTTAGAAACATCGACTTCTAACATTGCAATTATTGTGATTGTTTTAAATTCATTATTCATCAAAAATTGACACATCTTATAACAATATTCATATTAATTAATTTTTTATTAATGCATTTGAATGTGATGTTTGGATCAATTTGTTATATCATATCATAATTATTGTGATTTTTTAAAATTCATTATTCATCAAATGTCGACGCATATATATCTTATAAAAATATTGATATTAATTAAATTTTTATTAGTGCATTTGAGAACGACAATGGAGAACGCAATAGAATAAATTAAAACATATATATATATATATATATATATATATATATATATATATATATATATATATATATGAACAAGACAGTCTTTGTCATACAAAATGGGACAGTTATTGGTATCCCTTTGTCTTTCAATCGGGACACTATGTCCATTACAATAAACAAAATGTCTAATTTCACAGGATAATATTTCAAAAAATACAATGTCTTGCTTTGATATCCAAACATAGTGATCATAATTCTTCGCTTGAACTGATGTCACTACTAGAGCTACTTCCATGACTTCGGTTATTTTCAGGAATGTTTTGTTCATTGTGTTGATTGTTTTCTTCTTCCTCACCTTCCATCTACAAACACAAAAATAAACTATAATGAGTGATTATACATTGGCGAAAATAATGAAAATTGCAATATTAAATAATATACATCAATGTAAATCGAAAAGAAATGATGTACCATTGCAACAATTGACTCATAAACTATACACATTCTTTCAAAACCATGTAACATGCCATCTTTCAAGATTTCATCTGTTGGCGCAATTCCATACTTTGTTTCCAGCAAGTTTTATACCCAATAAAAAATCATATATTTAATATAAAATATTTTTTTGTTCTATTAATTATAGACAGAGCTAAGTAAAAAAAGATTGATAGATGCTTACAAATTCCACAATTAATTTCTGATATGCCAACATATACTCACAATTCATATTTAACCCAATTTCAATCAATTCGTCTAATGGTTCTTTTTTGTATGTTAGCACTTGTTTGAAGACATTCAATGATGATTTTTGTAAAACAACTTTAAAAAAAAAAAAAAAAAAGTGAAATCTAGTTAAGTTGTTATAAGGAAGTAACAATTATTCACAAACTTAGATATCATCCCTTTTCTTCCTTGTCATCCTGTTTTATGTGTTGAATGGGTTCCATTTTCTTTTCTTTTCTGCAAGAAAATACTTGAAAATTAATATTTAATGCTAAATTGTTTATTTATTGTACCTAATGATCGAAAAATTCAATGATTACATATTACATTTGAAGAATGTTGTTGTTGAGATGGCTCCTCCTGGGATGCAATTTTGTCCATTTCTTTTACCATCTCCTTGTACACCTTTTTGGACATTCCTACTGGCATATTTCTGATATCAGCTCATTCATCTTTTGAGATTTTAAAATCTTCCTGAAAATGTAACATGACAATAAACTATTAAATTTTTATATTGATATATGAAAAGTAAATATAAAAAAAGTGATATTTGTAAATAATTCTAGACAAACATTTAAAGAAACATTACTTTTTCATTACTTCTTTTTCATTGTTATATGTTTTTGCTGTTAAAAGCCTGTCATGTCTCATTGACCAATTCTCTCGAAACTCTTCCTGTAGTTTAGGTAAAATTTGGATCTTGGAATCATTGGATTGGTTTTTGTATTGTAAGTGGAAATAACATCTATACATTCGTTCCACTAGATCCCTCAAACTTTTGTAATAGTTTTTCCCCCTTTCGTTAACCTCCAGCACCACTCCAGATGAGCTAAGGAGCAATTCCTTTTCATTTGCATGTTCTATTTTTTTTATTTTCTTAGAACAACATTTATTTTTTGAGTTGTTGGTCCTTATAGAACATTAAATAGATGCGAATTAATAGATTATTTGACACATATTATATAATAATTTTAAGTATATTATTAATGAAAATTAAAAAAGAAACTCATATTGGGTCGATAGTAATTTTTCATTCACTTGATTCATCCTTTTGCAATTTTTCCATCAAGATTTTACGCTCTTCTGGTCCTAGATCAAAAATAATCTTATCGAGCTTCATCATTTTGTGGCTCTGTGTGATACTGTGTGATACACAGTAAACAATACATATTAGTTAAACTTACATATAGTTCAAAAATAATATTTTTTGTAAAGAATTTACAAAGAACTTGCCTTTTTTGCTTTTCTTGATATGTTATCAGTATTTTTGTTACATGATCTCTTGTCAGTCATTTCTTTATCAATCTGAAACCTACACCATATCATTTATTAATATATTTATAAATAAATTGCCAACTTCTGAGGTAAAAAAAAATGTTAAGAAATCGGTGCACTATTTATTCTGTACGCACCGATGTCGGTGTGTGGAGGTATTATAAACACACCCCACAAACCGTATAATAGATCATATGGTGCTCAATGTCAACAAGGAGCATCGGTGCGTTACATGTTAACCACCACACCATTTAACATAGAGAAAATAATAAAAATCATCGAGTGTTAGTTTTTGTAGCATAAACTAGTGCCATATTTTACATTTGGCACACTGATAAAAAAAAAATTGTTTTTTACTTTTTTAACACAGTAATTTCGTTATGCGCTTGTACAATGTAGCGCACTGGTGTGCTAGGTTACACCGGCACACCGATGAAAACAAAAATCTGTTTTTTTTTAAATTCATGCAAGGGCTGACATGGATTGGGATCCGACTATGCAAGTCGTCCTATCGGTCAGACGTCTTGGGCCTATATTTAGAAATAAAAACCCTATAAATCTAGAATGAAAAGGCCTAATTCTGAAATCACAGAAAGAGGGAGAAGAAAGGGCATAAACAAAAAAATGTAGGGTTTGTTTCTAAAATGGATTTTTTTTTTTCAAACAGCACGTTAGCGGTGCGACATAATGAAATAGCGCACCAATGGCATATTTTACATATGGCACACTGATAAAAAAAAATATTTTTCAATTTTTTAACACAGTACTTTCGCGGTGCGTTTGTACAATAAAGCACATCGGTGCGCTAGGTTACGACAGGCACACCGATGAAAAAAATCTATTTTTTTTTTCAAGTTCATGGAAGGGCCGACATGGATAGAGATCTGACTATGCAAGTCGTCCCGTGGGTTGGATGTCTTACGCCTATATTTAACAATACAAACCCTATAAATGTAAATTGAAAATCCCTAATTCTGAAATCATAGAAAGAGGGAGAAGAGATGGCAGAAACAAAAAAGAATCTAGGGTTTGTTTCTAAAAATGGATTTTGTTTTTTATTTTGTTTCTGAAAATTGAAAAAAATTTAAAAAAATTGCAGAAAAAGTAAAAAAACAATAAACTTTGATTTTTTTCTTTTACTGCATTAAAAAAATGCAGAAAAAGTAAAAAAAAACAATAAACTTTAATCACGTGATCGTTTGAAATTCTATGCTACAGGGTTTGAATCACCAGAACTTTAGAATTCTGATTGTCTAAATACTTATGTTCGAACATATTTCCTTGCTCCAAAGTGCTCTCGTGCTCTGTTTTCTTCAGGTATGTCTCCTGGAAATATCTGGCTGAAATTTTTGCAAAAATAGTCAAATAATGAAAAGTGTTTAGTATTTAAAGAAATTTTTTATGAAATTAGATTTTTGAAAATATTTTGCCACCCATTTTTCAATTTATCATTTTTTTTTTCATTTAAAGAAAATAGAGTTGCACTTTTTTATTTGCGGTTATTCATCACCGGTGTATCTCGTAATAGCACTGCACTAGTGTGTCTATTTATAAAATGACATCGGTGCGCTAGGTTATGACGGACACACTGATGAAAAAAATATGTTTTTTTTAATTTCACAGAAGGGCCGACATGGATTGGGATCCGACTATGCAAGTTTTCCCATGCGTTGGATGTATTACACCTATATTTAGCAATACAAACCCTATAAATCTAAATTGAAAAACCCTAATTCTGAAATCACAAAAAGAGGGAGAAGAAAGAGCAGAAACAAAAAAAATCTAGGGTTTGTTTTTAAAAATGGATTTTTTTAAAAGTTTCCTTCTAAAAGCTACAGAAAAGTAAAAGAAATTGCAGAAAAAAGTAAAAAAAAAACAATAAACTTTGATTCTTTTCTTTTACTGTGTAAAAAAAACTGCAGAAAAGTAAAAAAACAGTAAACTTTAATCACGAGATCATTTGAAATTCTATGTTACAGGGTTTGAATCACCAGAGGTTTGGAATTTTGATTATCTGAATACTACTATTCGAACGTATTTCCCTACTCCATAGTGCTCTCGTGCTCTGTTTGCTCCAGGTATGTCTCCTGCAAATCTCTGGTTGAAATTTTTTGCAAAAATAGTGAAATAATGAAAAGTGTTTAATGTTTAAAGAATTTTTTTATGAAACAATATCTTGCCACCTATTTTTCAATTTAATTTTTTTTTTTCACTTAAAGAAAAGAGAGTTGCGCTTTTTTTATTTGCAATTATTCGTCACCGATGCATCACGTAATAGAACCACACCGGTGCGACTGTTTATAAAATGGCACCGGTGCGTAGTACCAAAAACACACCAGTGCGGTGATCCATACATTAGCACCGATAACAAGAAGTCCATTTCTAAGGCACCAAAATTACTTTTAGCTGTCTGCACCAAAATTTATTGCTGATTTTGCTCAAATGCAGGGAGAAAATATCATAATTATATTGAATGGACAATTCTTCAAAATCCAGCTCGTTCCATAATATTTCTCAAAGTCCATCGCAGAGTTCTCCATATCCATCTCGAAACATAATATTTACTTTATATTTTCATTATCTAATTGAATTTATGCTTTTTATCCATGTCAATCATGCACATATTAGTTAAATTTATAATGTATACAAATTTGCAGGTTCAGGATGCAGATTCAGCATCAAGTTCATATGCACAAAATATTCAAATAGCTCCAAAACATCAAAAGCTCTTATGAGGAGCTTCATACCACAAGGCGAATTTGGTAGATGAAAATGGACAGTCGCTTCACCCTGCCAATTGTAACAATATTGCATATTCTAGCCACAATCATAGGAAAATGAAGGTAATAATTATAATTGTTTGGTATATTGATTAATGTAATTATTTCAACGTCAAACCAATTTATAATCATGCAATATTGTCAATGTGGTTACTAATTTATATCATATATTTTGTACTAATTGTGTTAAAATATATATATTTTAATTATTAGGATTCTAGTGATGATGAGCGACCTACCTACCATCTTCCGTTGCACCCCACGACAATGTCAAATTGAGAGAAGACTGAATTAAGAGAAAAAATTGGAGAGGAATGATACCAAGAATGGTTGAATCAACCACTGATTCAATTCCTGCTACGTCCAGATTCACCAATTAAGAATGACTACAACAATAATAATTCTTCACAAGCTGGCAATGGAGGCAATCAAATAGAGGTTGGTATGGATGATTACTTAAGGGATACAACCACCATGGAGACAATGTTGTTATATGCATTCCAAAATGATGATCAGCTAGGGGATGATGCTCATATCACTGACACATTTTTCGAAAGCCTTAAACTTGCTTCCACCACCCCTCTCTTTGGACCTGGCGGTCAGCCAAAGTCTACCTAGTTGGGGACAATGATGTTACTAGACAACTTGAAAGCAAAGTTTGGCTTGTCGAATGCATGTTTCTCATAACTTTTGAGGTAAGATACCATAAAGTACTCCCTTATATAAATTTGAAATATAATCATTACACTAAACTGAAAATTACAAATAGTAAATTTTATGAACATTAATAATTATATCGACATTAATATACATTTATTAATATATTTTTCCATGATCACCAACTACAGGTTATTCAAAGATAAGGTTCTTCCGAGTGATAATGTCTTGCCTCGTAGCTGCGAAGAGGAAAAGAAATTGTTGAAAATTTTTGGTGTCGAGTACATATCATATCATGCATGTCCAAATGATTGCATTCTATATAGAGGAGAATATGGAGACAAAGAGATGTGTCCGAAACGTGGGCATGACAGTTATGATAAATAAAAAAAGAAGGGTAAATCACGTATTGGTCCCCCTTTTAAGATATTGAGGTACATGCCTATAATCCCAACGATTCAAAGGCTCTTTCATTGCAAAGAATTAGCTATGTTGCAGGGATGGCATGCCTCACATAGAAGTGAGTTGAGAGTTATGTGAATCCCAACTGATTCAATAGCCATGAAGCATATAGAGGATACATGGCCCGAAAAATTCAAGGATGAAGTACGAAGTCTACGACTCAGCATAGCCATGGATGGCATCGACCCATATTCCCTCCGGAACACCAACTATTCGGTTTGGCCTGTAGTAGTGATCAATAACAATATCCCCCCATGGTTGTCCGTGAAGAATGAGCATCTTATGTTGGCTCTCATAGTCCCTAGTAGAAGATAAGTGAAGAATATGGATGTCTACTTACAACCACTGGTAGATGAATTGAAGGAATTATTGGATGGGATAAATGTATACAATGTATCAAGACCCATCGCAGCATAGAGGAGTTTTACGTTGTATGGAATATGTGCTTACACTACACATGATTATCCAGGCTTAGGAGTTTTCTCTGGTAAATTACATGTTTAATTTATTGATTTTTTTATATATGTTACAATATTATTTCACATATTAGTTATTTAATTCGTTGTAATATCTATTTTGATCTTCATGATATTTTTTAACGTGCCATGCATTTTAATTGTATACAATAATCTCGCAAGTCTTGTAACAAAAGGGTATTTTGGATGTAAATGTTGTGGACCTTCTCTGAAAGCTAGATGGTCCAAGGACCTACGAAATCCAGTGTATGCTTGCTCCAGGGTATTCCTCCCAAAAGAACACCCTTACAGAAGAGCAACTTCCGCTTTCAATGGTAACCGAGAGAGAACCCAAAGGCCTCCAATAATGTCACCAGCTAAATGGCTTAGAGAATATGAGAGAGAGAAGGAGAAGGAGTTCATAGAAATGTTTGATTCAAATGGGGAGCCTATGTTCGATGATCCATAATTCTTCGACACCTATGTTGAGAAATTTCCCATTGGGATGAAAAGGAAATCTATCTTTTATAACCTCCCATATTGGGAGCATATTAAGATTACCCACTTATTAAATCCCATGCATATATTTAGAAATGTTTCATATGTTTTATGGAGGCACATATCATCGAAACAAAGTGACACATTGGCTATTAGGAAAGATATTATACTTCAAAAACTAAAAATAAGCATTGGCCAAGACGATTAGAAAGTATGGGATCAGAGGCAGGTGCTGGTCCCTCTAATTCATGGTTTTTCAAAGAAAGTGATGTCCCATGGATTTTAGAAAAAGATTATATTTCTTTGGTAAAGGAAGTTATAATGGGTGTGAGGGTGCCAACTTCATACGTGTCTTCACTACGACACTGCTTCATCGTGGATGACCATTTTTCAGGGTTGGAAACACATGACCATTTGAATCTTATAAGAGTACGTATAATGTCAAAAGCATGATTTTATTATATTTTATATTAATAAATTTTATCCCATGCAGGGATCATAAAACATAACTAATTTTGTATATTATTGCACGTGTTTATAACTTTGCAATGTCATTATCCTTTGTTCATGCATCGGTGTTTGAAACATGAATTCCCTCAAGACCCAGGATGTGCCATATCTAAATTATCTGCATTTGTACATTGGATCATGTAAAAGGAGATTCATGTGGCTAGCATACCACAGTGGCGTCAAGAGATAGTTGAGATTATTTGTATGTTTGAGAAGGAACTGCCGATGAGTTTCATGGACTTACAAGTTCATCTTCTAATCCACTTAGTAGGTGAGGTTGAATTAGTTGGGGTGGTTTCTTATTGTTGGATGTTCTTCTTAGAGAGGTACATGAAGAAATTGAAAGGTTTTGTTCGACAAAGGGAAAAACCCAAGGGGTCTATGGCAGAGGGGTACATATCGTATGAGTCTTTCTATTATGCCAGTGAGTACATCAAGCAGATCGAAAATAGACCAGGTGTGGTGATTTGGGACGATGAAATGGATGAAGACAAAAGAGAAGGGGAGTTGCTCCAAACGAGTGGAAAAAAGCGCTTGATAAAGAGTAAGCGACTTATAATTTTTCAAATTTACACAAAGTTAATATTCATGTTGAACTTCAATATAATGTATATTTTGATCACTAAGTACTATATAATGTCGGTTTGATTTCATCAGCGAATGCAGAAATTGAAGCAATCAATAAATTCATTCTTTACAATTTTGAAGCGACACAACCATGGATCACATTGTACGAAAAAAGAGGATGAAATGGGATGGTGACAGGAAAGAATTCAGACGGTTGAATGGTAGAAGTGTGCCTTATCCTGATCATTTAAAAGAAAATATGCCCCAATAGTTGGGTTGTTGACCAAGTCAGAGAGAAATACATTGCAACCGGTCATTACCCACGTGTTGAAGAGGATGTGCTAAATGTAGGGATTGGGTGCAGCAACTCGGTAATAATATTTTTAATTTATATGTAAATTTTAAAATTATAAGACATATATATTTCATATTTTAACTATTAGGTTATTATAAGACACATGACACTATGATTTTTTAAACTTTTTTTATAATAGGTGCATTTTTTCCCATCTATTTGGGCATATGGACACCATTTTTGCACAGAAAATGGCGATGCTGGAAACATCACACAAGACTATGGAGTGGAAGTCAAGTTCGATCAATCTAGTCGATCTAGCCACCGTGATTAAAACCTAGTATGAGGGACGCTAGGTTACGTCGTAAAGGTACAAGAGATCATTGAAGTGGAATTCTCTTCTTTTCAATGTGTTATTTTTAGGTGCAAGTGGTGGGACATCTTTGATCGGAATAATGTAAAGGAAGATCACAATAGTAGGCTGATATATATCAACTCTAGAAAGATGTGGGATGAAGATATGGAGCCCTATGTTTTCCCCAAACACTGCAACCAGGTGTTTTTTTACCCATCTGTGTTGGATAGGGATTGGTTGTTCGTATTGACACATGACCCTAGATCAAAACATATTTTTGAGAACAATAGTGTTATCATGCCATGCGAGCTGGAAGATAATGAGGGTGATCATGAGAACCGAGAGTGATATGGTACATGTGTTATTTCATCAATATTTATACTTTTTAAGATGGGTTTTTCGAAACATTATAATATATATGAATTTTGAATTAATTGGTAATTTGCACTGTGTTAACGTTAAAATCAATATTTCACTTGATAATTTGCAATTATGTTGATCTCAAAAACAAAAACGTACTGTATAAATTAGTTTTTTTTTTTTTTTGTATCTAAGATCGTAGTAAAATAATGATAATTCTAAAGTACATGAATTTATTTGCATTGTTTTCTAAACTTTATTATGTTACAATAATTCATATTATTCTAGATTTATTATTTTACAATTATTTAAAATTTTACAAATTTACAAATTTAAAATTTTTAATAAAATCATTTCACATTAATACAATTAAAAATTTCACATTAATACAATTAAAATTTTACAAATATTTTACATACAATTACATATAAAATTATAATTATAATTATAATGTTACAATTTCACATACAATTACAATTAAAATTACAATTTTAGAATTTTACATACAATTGGAATTACAAATATTATAAAAATTTTACAATATCATAATCATTTAATATTAAATTAATTAATAAACATCACGTTCATGATAACCATCGTACAAACATCATATTTGA
Source organism: Pinus albicaulis (assembly GCA_034641835.2). Taxonomy (NCBI): domain Eukaryota; kingdom Viridiplantae; phylum Streptophyta; class Pinopsida; order Pinales; family Pinaceae; genus Pinus; species Pinus albicaulis. The sequence goes on from CM076571.1 coordinate 832,019,009, forward strand.
CTAAAAAACACATTCAAAATCGCTATCATCATCGTGATCATGATCATTTAACAAAACACAATTAACATTATATATTGACATCATCATAACACATTAAACATCAAATATACATCTCATGTCAAATAACTCATGCTATCACATACATGTCTATCTGCAAGCTGCACATTAAATGAACATATCTAACATGACCTAACAATATACACATCATGATGACCACCAACATGTAAATTAAGTACAACTGCAACATGAACATAGAATACATGGACCATATATATATATATATATATATATATATATATATATATAATGTTAAAAATATACAGCTGTAATATAAATGTCATGGATCAGCTGGTGGTACAAGATCAATAGCAGTACTAGTTGAGGCTTGCTTAGTCAATGGTGCAGCCTCGACGGTCGATGGTCCAACCTGCTCATGATTATGAGCACTGATGGATGCTGCAGGCCACTGATTAGACCTGGTCGATGGTCCAGCCTGATCTCCATGATCATTGCTGCTAGATGCTAGTGGAGGCTGCTCATCTGGCGTAGCTCAAGGTGAACGATCATGAGATGATGAGTCACCACTCCCAGACTATTGATCACGTGCTGCATCTTGACCACGCCTATAACGTGCAACTGTCCTCCTTAGCCGTGCAACCAAGGTTGTAGCTCCTATGACATGCTTTATCAGGCTGTACATGTCATGTGGCATGCCTCTCCACATTTGTAATAGCCTACCATTGGCCAGTATGTCTCTCGTATGAGTGGACCTGATGCTCGCCTCAACAATCAATGCAGTGAGTTGGTCACCCAACTCCATCCTGTATCTACTATCAAGATGGCCCTGATCGTCATCACGGTACTCCACATAGCCTGGATGATTTGGTGGTGATGGCATGTCCTCGCCATCAAAAGACCCAATGTCTGCAAAATATAAACAAGTAAACAACAATAATTAGAAAATTTCATTACACAATTTAATAAAAACAAGTTAAAGAACATGTTAGAATAAATTTAAATAAAACAGTAATATTACCTCTATCATTCAGTAGCTCATAAGATGTGAAGAGGATGTAGGCACACCGTCGCCAATCGAAACCTACATAAGGACATGGGACCACAATGAAGGGATGCTCATCAACACTGGCTAACAACTCTAGTGCTTCATTCGATATCCTCGTTGGAAACATAGTCTCGCTCCTCTTGGGCATCATCTGCCCCCACATGTGCATATGTGCCTCAAACATCGGCCTATGAGGCTGTCGAACAAAAGTAGGCCTCGTCTCTGGAAACCTCTCAAACAATAAACAAAAAATATCTAAAGCAGAAGGGAAGTTGACCCTCCCTTGTGCATAAGCATGAAATCTATCTAAGGTTGTACAGAACTGCCACAAAAAAATTGCAGACCACCTGACAAGTCGTGGCTCCTGTACTAAAGAATAAACATAATATAGAAGCGAGCAAATAATGCATTTCTCATCATTGGTGTTGTGTGAAATGGTCGAAATGAGAAGTGAGAGGCACTACACCTCCTCACTACCAAATGCACCAATACGTAACTGACCTCCAGCGACCTAAACATCTGCAGGAGACAGTACTAATGCTCCAATGTATCTCTAGGAGTACACTAAATGACTCCCTGCTACATAGCCAGTTGGAACCTCTGGGAACAAGGGAAAATCCACCCCTATCCTCGATAGCCTTGTAATGAAATATATATCCTCCTCAATGGGTGTGTACCACTGGTTACGACCAACCCAAAAAGCTTGTTGGTGGGCATTCCACCTTTGGATAAGATGTCTCAAAAACAAACCATGGTCCTTTAGGGAAGTAGCCTCCTCATAGAACTTTAGGAGGCCTACCTACCCTAGGAGCCCCTAGGTAGCTATTGTAATAGGCCGAGGGTATGCATGCATCTCTCTCCCTCTCTCGTGCCTCCCACAAGCGAACCATGTTATACTTCTTCACCTGTTGTTGTTGTTGTTCCCCCTCTTCTCTCCTTTCACGTCTCTAAAATATTGATATATTAAATACAATTTTTTTATTAAATGAGACATGTATTTAGAAATATACATATATAATTTTTTTTGGAAAAAAAAAGCAGTCAGTGCGCCAAAAAAAACAATTATGCACCAGTACTGGTGCATCTTTTGATACGTGCACCAGAGACGGTGCATCTCATAATATGAAATGCACCAGTAGCAATGCTCCATAAAATTAGTAGCACACCGTTGACTATGTACGGTGTCATGAGTGCAGTGTGTTGACTAAAATCTATGCCTCGGGGCGTATATTCAAGTCAACAGACCGACCTCTTACCATCATTACATAGTCAACGATGTGGTATTTTTCCAGGTCGCACCGTTGACCCTGTCAAAATACGAAAAGCGATGCACTAACAGAAATACCCATCTTGGGGCGGATATTTAATTCAACGCACCGCATTGCCGCTATTCCACTAGGTCAACGGTGCGACCGGGTAACCGACCACACCACACTTTTTAGAAAAGTATAAAATAACACGATGCGCCATCGGTACTGCCCTGGAATCGGTGCATATATCGTTAGCACTGGTTTATCAAGTCACACCGTTGAACCTGTGGAAATGTGGAATGCGGTGCACTGACAAAATTACCCGCCATGGAGGGTAAATTTTTGGCAACGCACCATGTTGCCGCTATTCCACATTGTCAATGGTGTCATCGGGTAAACGGCCGCAACGCACTTTTTAAAAAATTTTAAAATAATACGGTACACCTGTCGGTACCGCCCCATAACCGGTGTGGATACCATTAGCACCGGTTGCAGTGCAGCCTGTAAATTTACAGGCAACACCGCAAACCGGTGCGAGCCGAATGGCTCAAGTGCACCGCGCGATAATTTTATTTTTTCTTTTAAATGGTTAATTTTAAGGTTATTTGAAATTCTAATCCATTGAAAGGCTTCATTATGGAAAAACAAGAAAAATACCTGTACATTTGGTCGTCGAGGAGGCATATTGGCTGTAGAATTTGCATAAGAAAATTTTCCCACCATTTTGCAAAATTCAAGCTAGAGATTGGTGGGCAATGCACAGTAGCATTGCGTGAAATGGGTGCAATGGGAGCACTGATGTTAGGGCGGATCAGACAAGGATAAATTTCACCAGTGCTTGAGAGCTATGGAGCACTGAGAAAAGTGAATAATGTGGAATTTTTTTTGTAATTTTTTTTATTTAACCTTGTTCCGGTGTGCGGGGTTTTTATGGATGCATTGGTGTGGTTTCTTAATACCGCACTGAGTAGTTTCAGTTTTGGTGCGCTTTTTTATGATGTATCGGTGCGGAAGAGTTGTAAAGCACCGGTGCGCTACAATAATATGACGCACCAAGCGGGTGTATATGGAGCACACGGTTTCCAGCGTGCCAATGTTTTGTGGTCGCCGGTTCTTTCTCTTGTTGAGCGCACCAGTGTGGTTTACTAGTATAAGCACACTGGATGAAAAACATCCGCAAAACCTCTGCCTGCCAACCTCCTCTAATAATCTCCACTAGAAACGGATGTCTGGGGTATTTTTATAAGGGGTTCCTCAAAAACATCCGCTAGAAGCTCTTTTCCTTGTAGTGAATCCTTGAGATGATCCATCCACATGCTTAAGAAATAGTGAGTAACATGAGATAAAATTCCTTTGAAAGTTATTTTCAGGGAAAGAAAAAATAGAAAAGTGGAAATGATAACACTAGTGCAAGGGTAAATAATAGAGCTTGTGTAGCTTGTATGTTTGTTTCTTCAATAACCACACAAGCCTTCTTATTAATAGAATAAATAATTCTACAAGCAAAAAATGGTGAAAACAAATTTTTGATGCAATATGGGGTAAGTTCGAGCACATGCAGAACAAAAAAAGGTTAGTAGAGAGGGACGTAGAGCCAATTGGAAGGTGAATTGGTGTAATTTGAACTTGTGGAGTCACCAATATGTTGAGAGAAAAGTGTTTCCAAGGTGAGAAAAAGAACCACCTTTAACTATTTGAGAGAACAACACCAATAACAATAGAAAATGAGAGATTCCATTTTTAATAGGTAAGTAGCATGCATCATAACACATTGAAAATTACATGAAAACATAAATAAATCAATAAAAGTTGAGACATCATACCTTTATTGAAAAAAAGTAAGATAAGATCCTTTTGAATACACTATGAAGAAACAACAAGTGGTGAGTTCTTTCTCCTTGTCCTCGGGGGAGCCCTTATTGATCTCTCTCTCTCTCTCTCTCTCTAAATAAAATGCAAAGATTCTCAACATAATGGGTCTCAAGGATTAATGCCCATGAACTCAAATGAAATATTTTATATTCATAACCATTACTCTCTTTTATAGCCAAAACTCCGTACCAACAATTGTATAGGTTTGTGCACCTTGGATCTACAACTTTTGATCACTAAATTTTTATTGTACTCAGGCTTTATTCATTATTTTTAGGCATCAAAGGTGGAAAAAAACATGGACAACTACTATTTGAAGTCTCTCGTGTATTCATGAGTCATGGATGAACCTTAAAGAGGTGTAATTTGTGTAGTATCTTTGTTTGGATACTACAAGTTTGACCAAAATTTGATGTGCCATATTAAATTTATGGTAACTTTCCCATCACTTGCTATTTTTTTTTCTTTTCCCAAAGATAAAATGTGTAAATAATTTTATATATTCAATTATTAAGCTATAATTATAAAGTTTTTACTCGAGTTACTTTTGTATGTCTCCTAAGATCTCTAACAATTTCACAGTTTGAAAAGTTCCAAAAAAATTGTTATAACAAAAATACCAAGATGACCTAGTTGAAATTAATTTATGAACCATTTAGAAACTCTCATTTCCATAGGAAATATATCCAAAATTATAGCAAACCAAAGTCTGAAATTTCTACCATAGATACCTAGATATATTTTGTTTGTCTCCTCAAAATTTCACTATCTTAAACATCCCTAAAAACGAGTTATATTGTAAATTCCAAAATCATTTGTTTGAAATTAATTTAAGGAGAATTTAGGAAACTTAACTTCTTTATAGCATATATCTAAGCATATTGCAAACAAAAGTCTAAATTTTTTGTTAAAAAAACCTAACAATATTTGCTCTGTCTCCTCAAAATTTCACAATCTAAAAGATCCTTGAAAATAAGTTATAGAAAAAATGTCAAACTGGCCTGTTTGAAATTCAATTTAGGAGTATCCAAGAACCCTAAATTCCGTAGAACATATCTCCAAAAGTATAGGGCACCAAACCTGAAATTATAACCAGATGTTCCTAGAGTTTTCTCCTCAATAGTCTCGAAATTTCATCATATGGAGTATGAATGAAAAAAGTGTGTAGTGAAAATGCTAAGATGACTAATTTGAAGTAACAAAACCCTAGGATCATAAGCTTTGATATCAAATGTTGTGGAACTTGCACCTTAAAAATTATAAGAAAACAATAATTACAGTCATCTCCAAGAGGGGAACCTTGCTTAAAAATGAATACAATGCCCAAGAAAAGAATTAATGATCCTAAGACTAGGTCAACTTAGTGTATATATATATCAATATATCAATATATCTATCTATCTATCTATCCCACATACAATTATATATAGGAGACTAAGGGTACAATTATAATAAAATGAGACTCTGAAAGATTCAAGCTTAAGTAATAATAGAAATGTGATCCCTAAATATGTAGTGCTTAATAGTAGGTTTTATGGTTAACATGAGGCTTATATAAAGCTTAACAATTTTCTAAAATTTATCTTATTTCTATAATATATTTTATTTTTATTTAAAGATTTATATAATTTTTTAAGATAAAAATTAAATAATTACTAATGATATTATTAATAATAAAAAATTGTTAATAAAATTTACACATAAATTAATTATATTATTTTAAATATATAAAATTATATGTGATTCTTATATAATAAATGCTTTTAAAGTAATCATTTTATTGCAAAATGTTTTATTCTAATTAAATAATTTGAAATTTAAAACAATTTGTCTTATATTATTTAAACATAATAAAAAAATAAAAAAATTGTTATATTAATTCCTTTACATTTTAATTTATTTCATTTTACATAGTGAACTTATTTCACATCCTACCAATACTTTTGCCAGCATTGTAAAGTAAACGACATCTTCCAATAAAACCATTTTATTCTTAAAAAAAAAAAAGAATTTCGTTCATTATGCATCATCATAATACATAAATAAATCACATCCTTATTGATTATATGTTTTTCTTTAATTAAAAAATCCTAACTTCTAATCATTTAATCCATTATCAAATTACACAAACATAAATCATTATGATATGATGTTGCCCTTTAATCAGAAAATAATATGTTTAAATAATCTTAAAATTAAATCATTTACTCCATCACAAAACAAGAAATACATAAACCATCATTTAATGACAAGATGGTTCACTTTATCCTCAAAGTGCAAATAATTTTATAGCATCAACACGTGATAATCATTATGTACCTTCATATTTTATCGATAAGATGTTTTACTTTAATTAAAGAGCTCTATCTACAGACATAACGACATGAACTATAATTTACTCATAAAAATTATAGTTCATTAGACATTGTGCTTTAAAAATTCGTACACTCCAAATCGTTCTACATCATCAACATGGTAATGACATCGAAATTACGCGATTAAACTTTGGTATTTTACCCTTTATTAAAGAAATGTGTGAGAAAGCATTATTATTATTGTCATTTATCAACCTAAGGAGAAATTTCAAATTTTTTTATGATTTATTTTCAAAATCCCATCCCCTTAATAATGAAGCATCTAGTTCAAAACCTCCCCATAAATCAATTTGTGAAATGATTTTAAAAGTTTTAATTTATTTTTGTTATATTCTCAATTTATATAAATTTATAAAATTTATTATCTATTTTAGTGAATATTTTAGTTAATAATTGTGCATATATAAATTTGTAACATTATATATCTGTTGTGATTAAAAATATTTTCCTGTACGTTAAAATTATTCTAACGTGTGACCCCTTATTAAAACACATTAACTAAACTATAAGTATGAATATGTTACAAGTAAGACTTAAGCATTAATAAAAAAATTTAAAAACACTTTAAATTTTATTTAATTTATAAACCATCACTAATTTTATAAGCCATTTCTACCATTAAAATATATTAGTAATAATTAAATTAAACTTTAAATGTATTATAATTAATGAAAAAAAAAAAAAAAAAATATATATATATATATATATATATATATATATATATATGACTTTAATGAAAACGGAAACCTGCCAATATTACCAAAACCCAGAAATCTTATCTGAAGTGCTTAAATTTCATCTGGAAACAAATAGAAAGAGGAAAAATGCATGAAACCCTCAAATCCTAGAACCCAGAAACTGGATTCATTCAAAGATGAATCAATCTACGCTACTGCTGGCGTCTCCACATTATACATGTCATTTTCATCCAACGATCACCATCCCTTCATGCCCAACCGACCGATCCGACGACCATCAATGGATCTTGCACGGCTATTATACACGAACAATAATGCGCAATGAGATTGGTCTAGCGAAATCGCTTCCTCCACGTGTCACCCAACCTATGGCATCGCTCTGAACTCTTAAATAATGCTTACCATGTAAAGGCGGTGCGATAAAAACCGCTTCCCACCTTTGTGACTAGCGATATACTGCCGGATTAACTCATTCGCACAGAATTTCGGATTCTCCGCGTGTACACAAATTCAAGTGTGATTACTTCACCGAACTGTTCCATACGACACAGGTTTGCAGGCTCGGTTACCTTTGAGCTCCGCTACCTTTTGAAAGCTGGCTTCACCAAAACAGGGGTTTAACACAAAATCAATAACTAGAGACAACCCATTTTGTCCTTCAACAAGATCTTGACAGTATCGACTCCTATCAATCCATCCCATAAATTACATTCTCTACTAATTACTGCGTTGAGACGATGTAGACCCGCGATCAAACCCAGGAAAGAGCCACTGAAATTGTTCTGAATAAGAAATAAAATCTTGAGGTTGTGTAGCCCTGAAAGATCCATAATGGGGCCTGTGAGTGCATTTCCTTTAAGGCTAATAAGACAGAGTTGGCCGAGCTGATTAAGAGTATTCTCTGCAGTGTTTAGATTTAGTTTGGAATAAATAATGGGTTACTGAAAAAGGCACAAAAGCACGAGGATTCCCTTAAAAAATTGACGTCATAAATAAATTATACTCCCTTGATTATGTATCCTCAGCTTTGGTTTAAATCCCGAGGACTGCTCAGCTAGCAAGGCATGCACTGTGATGAAGAAATAAAGGAGTGCCGCTTCGATTTATGTAGCAGATTTAGGATTTGTGTTGAGGAGGGGCTCCTCATCTATTTGTGTATTTTATTTGATGAAATATGGCTATATGTTAAGCTCCACAATGGCGTGTATTTTATTTGATGAAATATGGCTATACGTTAAGCTCCACAATGGCGGGCAGGGGGCCAGAAAGGCCTCCGAGGCATTTACAGATGAAGCTTTTGTTTGGAATGAAAAACACACACGGACTCATGGTGGGTAGAAACCACACAACCGACAGATTTTACACATGATAGATCCTGTCTCCGCTCGCCCACAGGTAAATCTCCTTTTCTTTCCTTTGCTCGATCTTTATTGTTCAGAAAATGACCGCAACGTTTCCCAAGCAGAAATGATTTGAGTTTGAAAAATCTCAAATCCTGGACATGTTTTCAAAGAAAAAGAAATCTGACATCTTTAGTGATGAAAAATGGAAAAATAAGGCCAGATTTTGCTAGATCTGTCCATTCTTCCACTGCCTTAGTTCTAGATCTGATCACATCAGAGGTGCGATGGCCGCAAAACTGATAAAGCTAGAGATTCTGTACGGCTCAATGGGGAAGAGGATCGTATTCTGGACAATTTTCTTTGCAATGGCCCTGGTCGCAATGCTAGTTCTTTACGTTGTCCAAGATCCCTCGCCATGTGACCTCTTGGACTATTCGGATGACTGCATCATTGATTTAAGGGGCGACCAAAAATTACCGTTCCAGACGATCTCATTTCTTTCTTTCTCAAACTCCAGAATCTTTCAGAAGCTTAGCGAGCTGCAGAAAGGGCGTGAAACGTGGAAAATTTTGATTAGTGCGAAGGGCGAGAGCAGGCGTGAAACGTGGCGAAATTTGATTAGTGCGAAAAGCGGTATGGTATTTCTCCTATTGGTTGGGGTGAACAGTGTTTGCTCACCCCAAGCCCGCAAAGAAAACGCCTTCGGCGTAAAAATAACAAAATTTTAAAATTTTAACACAGGTATAATAGCTTTTCGCAATAGATCATGCCGACTTACACGAATTCAATGACAATAACCTCCGCACTCATCAACTTTAGTGGCAACTTTAAAAGTGCACGGAACGTTTCACTCCAACACGAAAAAATCACAAACCAGGTCCATTTAGCCATCACCATGGCCACTCTACGTAAGCATGACAAAGATATCTCACCCCAACATTTTCTTTTGACAGAATATTTTATATAGCGTGTGGGCCAGTTCATCGCATACTGTCACTTTTCCTTCTAAAAATCACCAAGCAATTCCATCGCAGACTGTACTAGAGACGAGATGGAGAGGCGATGCCTACTCACACCTACACTACCAGAGAATGTACTATAACTCTCCATTTCTGACGTCATCTCCATAACTCCCTCCAAAGTCTCCTTCTACTCTTCTCTCATTTCCATGGTCAAATTGCTTAATACAGCAACCCTATTTATCTCCATAACACTGATGAGAAGCTCGATGCTAAATCGTCTAATACTCGGAACCTCGTTTGACGGCCGTGGGTGCTTCTTGATAACCTTTACAAGTTCTGAAATCAACGAACTTTTTGTTACACCACTCGATTCTTCGAACACACGATCGAACTCAGATCTGGTTATAAACTTGAAGATCTGCGCAGCAAGTCCTATTGCTGCTTCCTGATGCTCGCTTCGTTGCTCCATCACAAACTTCAAAACCTAGCATAAAATATCATAAGAAATTAATCAATTGGATGAAATATTTGTGAGATCGAATTGTGAAATCACAAAACTGTAATTTTAAAACGAAATACTATTAATTGAATAAACTCTACCTGCGCTGTTGTTGCACTGATTTTCCTCAATTCAACATAATTTGCCTCTACATATGCACACAGATTCCGAAGAATTCTGGCTACATGAAAACCATGAATTGGGTCGTCTAGCACAGAGGTCAGTCTCGTGATCAAATTTGGGTGATCCCATAGCTTAATGCTCATCATTCTTCGGCAGTTTTGTTTGTTCTTGAGTGAAAGCAGAGCCAGGGCTTCTCCTGCCTTGATCACAGGTCCTTTGTTTCATCCTCGCCCGATCCACTTATTATATTATTATTAATCCTCTCCATGAAAAACACAAGAGAAGACTACGGAATACTCCCCCAATGCCGCCGATGATCTCTCGGCCCTCTTCTTCGAGAGCCAGACTCGTCAATATGTCGATGGCGAGGATTTGCAGATGATGTGTTGTTACTTCTCTGTAATGAATAATGTCCCTTAGATTGCTTGTGGCGAAGACTATCTCCGAGATCCCTTTCCTCAGGGCCTTCCCTGTCGAGCCTGTACTGCTTGCCAGCATTCCCATGAGCTGAAGAGCAAGCTTTGTCATCTTGATTTGGGATTCGGGCGCGTTGGGATTTAATTCTATGAGCCCTATAATTTTGGGAAGTAGCCCTCTGCTGCTTCCTATCTTAGCGCAATTTTCGTGCTCGTTGGCCAAGTTTTTCAATATCTTCAACCCCAGAAGACTGAAAACAGAGTAATCGTATGCATTCCCGTACTGCCTTGAATGGATTTCAATCTGTTTGTTGTCGTAAAGCAAAGATGCTATAGATTCCATGGACCCAACAATGGTCGTCACTCGAATGCGATTCTGGTTTTTCTTGACCAATTTCGAGATGATCTTTGCAGCCGCTCTTCGAATCTCCTGCTCGTGATAGTTCCTCCAATTCAGTATCTCGATCAACCTTTCCACCACGTCTCGCATGGTTCCGATCGCCCGCAAAGTCTCCTCTGAAAACTGATCTTTATTCGCAAGTGCCGAAAGAACTCGAGCCCCACCCATAATGCGACCTCACCCAATACTATTTTGCAACATGTCAAAATATTACTGGATAAAAGGACGATAAAGAAACGTTTTGATTGGCTAGGGTGAACAGTGTTTGCTCACCCCAAGCCCGCAAAGAAAACGCCTCCGGCGTAATTAGTAAAAATTAAATTAAACTTTAAATGTATTATAATTAACCTTAAATATAAACAAATAATATAATCTACTCTACTCATAATCATTAATATAATCATATTACATAAAACAAAATATAAAATATCCAAAGAGTAAACTCAATCAAACACCTTTATTAACCTCAAATTTTATACTCATAATCATTAGTATAACAACATTACATAAAACAAAATATAAATCATCTAAACAATAAACTCAATATAATACCTTTATTAACACCAAATTTTATAAACATCCTTGATCGGGGTGCCACGCGGGAGATGGGAGGCATGAGGTGGCATGCAGAAGCGTGCACCACACGGGTACTTGAGGACAGATGACAATAGGCATTCGGAGAGTAGGTACTACCACTTGCACATTATAATGACAGGGTGTCAACTAACCTTGTCAGAGCTGTTTGGGAAGCATCGCTGATGTGTAAAGGGGGTTATGAAGGCAGGTGAGGGGAAAGGTGGTATTATTTTATGGCATAATTCAGAGGAAAAAAGAGCATATGTTGTCGTGCAGGAGAAGGTATGAGCCCTACGACAAAATCCCCTCTCCTGGTATGTGCTTCGTCTCTTCACTATGTATGATGCGGTCAATGAAGTCAAGTTCATGGTTTTCAACCTAGCAATTTCTCTTGTCTATTACAACTCATGTATCTTCGAGGAGATGTCTAATATTTCGTTTAGGTTGTACATTTGGAATTATAATGTTAATTGTCTGGTTTGGGATTGGGATGATGACTATATAAACATTGTGGGTTTGCATGTCATGTTGACGAGTTATCTGTTCGAATCTAGAAGAAACAAACTCTGTTCAATTTTTTTTTATTTAGTTTTTTGCATGGCTTAGACACAAGTGGATTCTAGTCATTCTGCGTTCGAGCCCCTCTATATCAAGCATTTTGTTTTCGAGCCCCTCTGCATCATGCATTCTGCTTTCGCGGTCTCTACATCATGCATTCTGCTTTCGAGGCTCTATGCCCTATGCATTTTGCTTTCGAGTCTCCTTGTCCCATGCATTCAGCTTTCGAGTCCCTCTACACAATGCATTTTGCTTCTGAGCCCCTTTGTACCATGCTTTCCATTCCTCACACTGTAGGCAATTCCAATGATTCGTCATCCCAGACTTATGAATTACATTGCATGGCTTTGAATGGCCATCCTGCCAACCGTGCTCGATGCAGTTGGCATTCTAGAACTTTTCTCCCTTAGTCATTTTGTCATGTGGGCAGTTTCCTGCTGGGAATGTGGGTTGTTAATCCTATCTCCAGGGGAGTCCTTTTTTATTTAACCAGGTTTATGCCTGTTATTAGAGGGTTTATTTATGTTTACAAGGGTTTCATTTCTGTTATAATGAGCCTGTAGTTTATTGTGTTGAAGTTCTATTCCTATCTTCTCAAAGTTCTGGTTTGTTGGGGGTTTCAATGTTCGTGGGTCTCTTACTTTTGGGTGCTAGGGAAAATCAATATTTATATTGGAAGTCTCAGGGCCCATGAAGGTTAAAATGCAGAAGTTGAAGGGTTTATGTCTCGCCATGCATTCTCAGTCCTGTCATAATAATATTTTTAATCTTACCACCCTTCTTTATAGTTTGTTGCTGAGAAGGAGGAATGTTGACGTATACTGCTCTCCTACTTGCAAGGATGTCGCTCCCGACAGTCCGAGTCCTTTTCACTGTTGTTTCTATAAAACAGTTATTGAATTTATGTTGCAATAAACATGTATCTACAATTTCTCTATAGGTGTTACTCTACCACTGGGCACAGACCTGCAAAAACATTGTCAGGTAATTCAACGATCGATACTGCTCCATGCAAGTATGGTTAAAGGATAGACAACAAAAAAGGAGGCCAAAGACAAAGGGAAACATAAACAAAGAAAGCCTATAGTAGGCACTAGAAACAGAGGGAGAAATTCAAGAAAAGAGGTGATGGAAAACCTCTTTGATTCCTATTCTACTGGCATTCCTCCGCAAGTCTGAGCACTTATCTCTGGATGGGAGCGACACTGTAATACCAAGGAGGGAGAAGAAATACAGGAGGAGGCAATGGAATTCTTAAAGGACCCTGGTAACATAAGAAGCAAACTGTCCCTATTCCACCAGTCTATCAATACCTACTGGACGCTTAAATGTGTTCTAGCCAAGGCAATTATGAGCATCTAGGAAATTGGAGGAGACCCAAAAGCCACCTCCATTTTACATGAGATAAGGAGAGAGATCCAAGAAATTCGTGTGGCACATCATCATGGTAAAGTTCGTCTAGGACAGATAGATCGCCAACTACAAACCATGCACCAAGTGGACATGCTCGGTTCTAGTGTAAAGGACCCAACACCAATTGAGTCATCAGATGATTGATAATTGTATTTTTTCAAGTTTTTGCCCATGCGTACTGCGGATAACATTTACTATATGAATTTATTGTATGCAATAGATAGTAAACTGGACATAGATGATAGTATAAGGTTTAAAATTTTTTAGTACTAGTTGACTTATAACTCTTTAAGGTGGCCAATAAATCTGGTTTCCCGCAGGCAGATTGAGACCATCAATTTTTTATTAGATATAACCTACTGTTCTTTTTTATTAAGGTAATATAGAAAAAATATGCTAAACTTACTCCAAAAAAAAAAAAAAAAAAAAAACACCAAATTTTATAAACAAAACACATTTACATAGAGGGAGCAGATGAACGTCCTAAGAAACTAATGATGAAATAAAAATAAAATAAATAAACAACGATGAATTACTTTAACATGGTGATATCCCACATGCTCTACGTCGGTGGTTTTATCTCCTTTTCTATTGTCAAAACGAAATAAAATTGATTTTATAAGTTACGAAATAATCTGTTCACTACTTTTATTTGCTTGGATGCTTCATTTTAAGTTATGGGAGTAGTACGCAGGCTAGTTTTAATTGCTTATATGTGAACACTTAAAATCAATGTTTATGGTCTTAGCTATACGCTTTTTGTTGGCAAGTATATCAATATTTGAAGTTTTCTTAACCAAGTTTGACTTAAGAGTTAAGAATGGTTATTGTATTTTTTTTTAATAATTTAAATAAAAGTTTTTGTTTTTTTAAATCGGGGTGTGTGTATAAGGAGTGTTTTTTAATGATTGAAATGGGTGTCATGTAATTAAGGAAGGGTGGAAAAACGCCCACCAAATGGAAATTTACATGGATAATGGTACTATTATACTTGAAGGGGAAGCTAACTAGTTTATGGGAAGTCATTAGTGATGGTTGTTGTCACGTGGGAGTCTAGGGAAAGATGATTTATCTTGAATTTTTCTTGTAGAAGCATCTTAATTGAAATTAAGGGAACTAATGGGTGATCGATTAAGTATTATGAATTATTATGACATAGAGTGGTGGGAGAAGGTTATAGATAAGATAAGTCACACTCTTTTTATTTCCAATGGAATCACAAGTGATCATTCCATATAGGCTCTCAAAGTCTTTTTCAGAGTTTCTATTATTGGAGTGCACTGATTTAAGGGGTGGTCAACCAAATGTCAACTTCACAACAAAGCTTCTAATGTGTGCGATATTGGAAGTGGTTATTAGTTGGAAATCAAGTAGCACAAGGCATGTCACCTTTGGTTCATTATGGACTTGGTTAAGGAATTTCAGGTTTAGCAACATCTTTATCTATTTTCTAAACAATGTTTTTCTTGTGAATTTCTTTTTTTCAGTCTTGTGCATGAGACTCGGTTCATTGATTTTCTGGATTTTCCTCCCATCCCTTGGGTTAATAATTATGGGTGGCGATATGTATTTGTAAACTTGAAGGTTTTATGAAACGTGCAAGTAAATTTTTATGTCTTTTAGGAAATTGATCAATTTGCAAAATCACATAAATTAATGGTTTTTAACTCAAATTGCAGAATAAAAATAGAGACAACGATACCATACATAGCAACACAAAACAACAAAATGATAAGGAGTTCACCCCTCCTAGGCTACATCTCTTGATCGAGCTTCCAATGTTGGGTCTCTTTGATTAAGTGCTCAAATATGTGATTTCATGGATTTACATTGCTCTGAATGCAAAAATAATGTCTCCAATGACTCCAGAATAGTCAAAAACCCCAATTTGGTCAAAAATCGAAAAATTTATTCTCTGGAGAAGTTTTATTTCTAGGTTCTTTACAAACTAGACTCCTCTGCTAACTATTCTGCGAATTTCACAATTCCAAGGCCCGTCGAGCACCATTTTCGCTTGGCGCAGGCAAGATTCTTGTCGGTTCGGGTGCATTTTGTCGCCTCCTTTAAATGTATAATGACCCCCTTTGGCGGAACATTTTTTCCAGATGGGGTCATACGCCTGGGATTTGGGGCTAACTGACTGTCCTAGTCAACGTAAGCGCAAATTCCTGGGCCACATTTTTTTTCATTGCATAAGTCCCGTGGCTAATACCCAACTCCTCACACTTGTCTGCCATAGCCTCCACCCTCCTCTTGGCCTTTTGTTATATTTCATACACAAGACCTCAGGTTGGGGCTAATCCCCAAGCCCTTGGTCACTCCTCCTATGGTCTCATGGGCATGTAGTGACTAGGGGTTTGGGGCTTAGCCCCAACCCTTCCCCCAACCACTTTTAGCATAAAGTTTAAATAGCAATGTGTGCCCATGGATAGTAAGAGCTACCTGTGGTGCATTGGTAATGTGCTTCCCTATCTGCTTCGAGGTCGCCCGTTAGATTCCTATGGAGGCCAGTTCATCCATGAAATTTTTTTTTACACAGCGTTGTGGTTCCATGTGACAGGCCATGACTAAGCCACATGGCACCCAAACATTGGACCACGCAAAATGATCCATAACCAATAAAAATTAGACAATCCATCAACCAATCCAGTGAAGCCACTTAGCAACCTATTGTCGGCCTGAAATGTAAAGTCAAATTTCACAGTTATCCTGTAGAGTCAGCGTACAAATTTCCCAGTAAGCATTCCTACACTTCAACATGCAATTTTTTTAGTTTTTTAGGAAAACAATCAGAACGTGATATCGGGAGCATACGATATTGGTTTTGAGCAATTCAAGTTGCGGTGGATTGAGGTCAGTGAGCTCTGTGTTTTGGTACCAGTTTTGAACACTTTTTAACACTTTAATTTTTTATCACTTTATTGATTCCTTATATCATTCCTCCCCATCGGAAGCTTTTGGACCTCCAAAATATCATTTTTAGGCAAACAATAGATGAGGTTATAGCTCCCTCACCCTTCCAATCTCAATCCATTTGGCTTTTCTTGGACTAGTACCTTTGAGCCCCACACGAAGGTACTCCACGTTCCCTCGTTTTGAAGTTCTTGTTCTCTTGTCAAAGATGGTGTCTTGCTGAAATTATTCAAGATATTAAGGACATAAATCTTCAATTATTGGAATCCGAAATTTTTTTCCTTGATCTTCAATAAAAGGAGGCTCATATAGTCTCAAATTTTCAACATTAAAAACTGCATATATTTTCATATATGGAGGAAAGTCTAACCAACAAGCATTATTACCAATATTTTATAAAATATTAAATGGACCATATCTGATTGGTTTAAGTTTTTTACCTTCTCCTTGGAGAATTTCCTTGATAATATAAAGCCAAACTTCATCGTGTACTTTTCTTTGTTGGTTGTGTGTTATATTCTTTCCACAATTAGAAGAAGGTGCGATGTGGGGGGTGTAATCCCCCCTTTGCTTGCGTCGAGCATAGCAGGGGGCGGTAGCCCCCCTGCATCAGGTTCAGGGAAATGCCCCAGGAATTTTTTTTCGACCCTATATTAGTTGGGCGGACCTGTCGATGGTGTTTTCCATGGGTTTTCACATGGTTTTGGGCATGATGGTTTTTTACTCCTGGCATTTCGTAGATCCAATCAAGGGAACTGCGGTTATGTTCTAATCTAAGGTTAGTGGATTGGGGTTTATGAATGCTTCGACATGTATATATATGTGTTGTAACAATAAAAGGAATATAATGAAAAATAAAGCTGGTTGTCCTGGTTTGGGATCCAGGGGAAAATATCTGTGTATATATGTTTTATGTTTAATGCTATCGCTATTGTTTATTTTTTGTTTTTAAGAATTCGTTTGCAGACAATTTCTATACAATGAAAAAAACTATAGACTTAACTCTTTTCCAATTGTTCTTGAACCATTTTATGCACCAATTGAACTTGATCATTGAATCTCTTGGTCTTATCTATGTCACTATGTCCATCAATAGCAAAATCTTTCCCAAGGATAAAATCTAGAGATTTGGGTAAGTATCCTAAGCATGCCTCAAATGGAGATGTTTGAGTCGATGAATGCTTGGCCTAGTTGTAAGCATGTTGAATGTAGTGCAAATGTTCATCCCACAATTTTGGATGTTTATTGCAATAACCACGAAGAAGATGTATTACCTTTATATTCACCACTTATATTTGGCCATCATTTTGTGGATGAAATTTTGTGCTCTTCTTGAATTATGTGTCCCTGAGTCCCCATAAAATTGACCAAAATTTCCCAACAAATTGAGAATCTTGATCATAAATAATGGATGTGGGAAACCCAAAATGCACCCACACATTTTGAACGAAAAAATGTGTAGTTTTTTTAGTTGTAACCTGCTTCTTACAAGGCATAAAAATACACATTTTTCTAAAAATATCCACAAATACATAAGGATAATCATGACCTTTCCTATACATAGGCATACCTCCCACAAAATCCATAGAAACATTTTCCTAAGGATGGTAAGGAACAGGAAGTGGAGTATACAATCCCAACTTTCTATTTTTAGTCTTACTGATAGCACATAAATAACATCGTCTTACATATCGTGACACATTCTCATTCATATGAGTCCATTAACAATACCTTTGTAATTGTGTCACTGTATTTCCTACACCAAATTGGCTAGCAATAAGAGAAATATGCACTTCCCTTGTGATGTTGACTCTTTTTCCCCATGGAATACATAGCTTGCCAAGATGATACAACAATTTATCATGTACATGATAATCTAATTCCTCTACTTGGTTACCTTGACACAAAGTTGCATATACATACTTAAAATCCTCATCTAAATCATATTTCCCAATATAGCTCTCATGTGCATGATAGAATTATGGTTAAGAATAAAGGATGCAATATAAATTGGTCTAGATAGCATATCAACAAATTTTTTATAGATACCTTTCTTATACCTTATCACCAAGTGGAATTTTTGTAAGAAACCTATCCATCTGAAATGCCTCGCTTGATGTAGCTTGGTTTGTAATTGTAAGCATTGCAATGGTTGATGGTCAGTGTGAATGATGTTTTCCTTACCCATCAAGTAATGTTTCCATTTTGTCACACTTTGAACCAAAGCATACAATTCTTTTTCATATGTAGGATAGTTAATCACTGCACCATCAAAATTTTTAGAATGATAACAGATGGGCTTACCATGTTGCATCAATACCACTCCCATGGCATAATCAGTTGCATCGGTTTGTATCTCAAAGGATTGTTTCAAATATAGAAGTGGTGTTGTGTTGATTATATCTTTCAATGCATCGAAGAATTTATGTTGTTTGCCTCCCCACTGAAGAACATGTTTCACACTTGTCAAAGAATCTAATGGAGCTGCAAAGGAAGAGAATTTAGAAATGAACTTTCTCCAAAATTGGACTTTTCCCAAGAAGATTATAACCTCTATTACATTCTTGGGTTTTGGCCAATTAAAATTGAGTTCAACCTTTGAGGGATCTTTGTTCAACTCACCCCCTCCAACAATATGACCTAAATATACTAAAGAGGTTTTCCTAAATTCACATTTAGACATCTTTAAAAACAACTTTTATTTCTTTAAGACATCCAGAACTTTCCTAACATGCTTGACATGCTCTTCATGAGTCTTTTTGAAAATCACAATTTCATCTATGTAGACTATCACAAAATCATCAAGAAAAGGTCTTAAAACATCATTCATAACTCTCATGAATGTTTCAGGAGCATTACAAAGCCCAAATGGCATAACCAACCACTCAAACAAACTTTTTTTTTTAACATTGTCTTCCAAATATCTCCTTCAGCAATACTAATATGATGATAGCCACTCCTCAAGTCCAACTTAGTGAAATAAACAACATCTTTCAATTAATAAAGTAAACCATCAATTTGAGGAAGAGGGTAACAGTTCTTTATCGTGATTTTGTTCAAGGCTCTAAAGTCCACACACATGTGCCATGTACCATAATTTTTTGGCACTAAAACAATAGAAGACTCATATGGAGATGTGATTGGTCTAATGACCCCTTTATCAAGCAACTCTTGAATTTGTTTCTCAATTTATGCATTTTCTGTGACTAACATCCGGTACATACCAATGTTTGGAAGAGCAGCATCCTGCTACAATTGTATCTCATGTTGGATTCCTCTTTTAGGAGGAAATCCCTCACATTCCTAAAAAATCTTATCATATGTGTTAAAAATATCAATCAAATTAGATTTCAGTTTTACATCGCATTCTTGGAAGGCTTCATTTTCAACATCATCTTTGGTTTTGATCATCAAGAGTACAAAATTCTTGCTAGCATTAACAAGCCTCTTCATTTGTCCAGCATTCGTAAGAGAAAAAATCAATTTCGTGCGATTTATCTAACAATACACTCAATCCCATCTTTAAAAAAATGATACATGTTATCATGGAGATGAAATATGGATTTCCTATCATATAGATATGGGATTTCCAAAACAATACCAAATATGTCAAGTGGAACTACATCAAGATCTACCTCATCAATGAATTTTGCAGTGATGTCGAATTTCAGTTTGCATTTTCTTGTCACTTGCAATTTTACATTTTCACATACCCAACCCAAAGGATAAGGTTTAGGATGAGGAATGGTTTCCAAATTT
This sequence comes from Pinus albicaulis, assembly GCA_034641835.2. Lineage (NCBI taxonomy): Eukaryota > Viridiplantae > Streptophyta > Pinopsida > Pinales > Pinaceae > Pinus > Pinus albicaulis. The sequence continues at coordinate 832,039,229 of CM076571.1, forward strand.
AATTTCTTGACAATGGTTTCTGAACTAAGGTTGGATTGTGATCCACTATAAAACTAAGTGTCTATTTTGTTATGTTTTGAGATGAATCTAAAATGGAAAACCTCTATTCTTTCTTTATCATTTTGAGTTTAATTGGGTTACTAAAAGAACTAGTACTTGCAATAGAATCCTTACCTTTTAACCCCATGGTTGTGATATTTGTTTCATCTCCGGAATTAGATTTTAAATCATGTTTTGTAGTTGCATTAATCTTTGTTTTCGTTTGTTGTTAATTTTTTTGGGTCTTATCTCACGATAAAATTTACAATAATGGTCTTTATCATGTCCTTATTTTGGACAATGTTTACATGTGAGATTTTCACCCTCTTTGTTGATGAAAGCATTATTTTTCCCCTTTCCTTTGAATTACCCCTTTCCTTTGTCTCCACTCTTGAATGGATTCTTGTTATTCTCTTGGGGAACATTCTTCCCTCTTGCTTCTAAATGTGTTTCCTGTACACAAACTTCATCTAGATTTGTACGGTTAAACATGAGAATTGTGTGTCTCAAGTAACTATGTAAATGTCCAATGTATTTGAGTAGAGTTTCTTGAGAGGATAAATCTACACCCAAAATCAAAGCCCTTCTTCTAAACTCTTGGATATAACTTTGCACACTTTGACCCTTAGATTGCCTAAATTTTTTCCAATCCATTATATATTTTTGCATTTATGTTAATGGATAAAACTATCCTCTTAATTCACCTACAAAATAATTCCAAGATGTTATAATCTTACCTCTTTTCTTGAGATCTTCTTGAGTTTTGGCCTCCCGCCAAATGAGTGTTGCACTTTCCAACCTTAGAGAAGCAAGACGAATCTTTGTTTCATCATCCTTGATTAATTTGATCCTGCAATACACTTCAATCTGACGAACCCAATTATCCAATTTCTCAGCATTTACCTCTCCATTATGCATAGGCAATTCAAATCTTATGTCAAGCTTTAACAATGGAGTTTTACCATGTCCCTTTGGAGATCTTGGAGGAGTTTGTGAAGGGGTAGATTTTGAAGAAGATGAGGGTGAAGATGGAGGTTTAGGGAAAGGTGGAGGTAGAGGTGGTGGTTTGTTACCATTGCCTCCATTCCCTTTTGGAGGATCTTTATCACCATTTCCTCCATTTCCTTTTGGAGGATTTTAGCTCTCTCCTTGAAACCTTGTATTCCTTTCTTCATATATAACTTTCACCATTTTAGTCATTTCAAAGAATGCATTTCTGAAATTTCTCTCATCCTCAGACATAGTGTCAGGGCCCTCTTCATGTGCCATAACTGGTGAAGCTTTGGGTGACACTTGAGGTGAATGTGCTCTCCTTAAACTAGCTTGAGGACTTGTTCCCACAAGCTTTCCTTCTCCTCTTTTGAGATGCAACCTTGTAAACATCATAAAAACACTTACAACAAAATTAAAGCTTCAAAAGAACCAAATCTTTGATACCAAGCTGATCTGTATTTGTAAAATTGAAGGTTTTATGAAATGTGCAAGTAAAATTTTATGTATTTTAGACAATTGATCAATTTTCAAAAGCACATCAATTAATGGTTTTTAACTTAATTTGCAGCATAAAAATAAATATAACAATACCATACACAACAAAAAAAAACAAAAAAATGATAAAGGAGTTTTCCCCTCCTGGGCTACATCTCATGGTCCAGCTTCTAATGTTGGGCCTCTTCCATTAAGTGCTCAAATCTATGATTTCATGAATTTGAAATGCTTAGAATGCAAAAACAAATGTCTCCAATGGCTCCAAAATAATAAAAAACCCCAAGTTGGGATCTTGTTCGGCTCAATTTGGTCAAAACTAGAAAAATTTATTCTCTAGAGAAGTTCTACTGCTAAATTTTATACAAATTTGACTCCTTTGCTAATTTTTCTATGATTTCCACAATTCCAGTGCCTACTAAGCGTCATTTTTGCCCAACGCCTGTGAGATTCCCATCGATTAGGGTTTGTTTTGTCACCTCCTTTAAATGTATAATGACCCCCTTTGATGGAAAATTTGGGCCACATGGGGCCATACACTTGGGAGCTTGGGCTAACTACCCGCCCCCCTCGGAATAGCCCCAAATTATTGGGCCATAGTTCTGTTCTTCGCGTAAGTCCTAGGGATGATCTCCAACTCCTCACACCTGTATTCCATAGCCTCCACCCTCCACTCGGACTTTTGTTATATTCCATACACAAGACCTTTGGATGGGGCTAAGCCTTGAGCCCTTGGTCGCTCTACATGCAGTCTCGTGGGCGTGTAGTGACTTGGGGCCTGGTGCTTAGCCCCAATCCATTTCCTCAACAACTTCTGACATAAAGTTTAAATAGCGGTGCATGCCCATGGATAGTAAGAACTACCTGTGGCCCATTGGTAATGTGATGCCTTGTCTGCTAGGAGGTCGCCCATTCAATTCCTATGGAGGCCAGTTCAACCATGAACCAAAATTTTACACAATGTCGAGAAGCCACATGGAAACCCATGACTGGGCCACATGGAACGCAACCATTGGACTACACAAAATGAACCATAACCAATAAAATTTTTATAATCCATCAACCAATCCAGTGAAGCCCCTTGGAAGCCTTTTGTTGGCCTGAAATGTACAGTCACCCTACAGAGTCAGTGTATGGACTACCCAGTTAGTAGTCCTGCACTTCAACCTGAAATTTTTTTAGTATTTTAGGAAAAATATCATAACGTGATATTTGTAGCATACAATATTCGTTTTGATCGATTCAAGTTGCATAGGATTCAAGTCAGCAAGCTCTACATTTTGGCACCGGTTTCGAGCACTTTTGAACACTTTCATTTTTTAGCACTTTACTGATCCCTTAGATGAAGTGGTTTATTCCTATTGTCTCCCCTTTAAATTTGTTTTCCTGAATTTTCCCCTATTCTCACTATTTTCTCTCTAACTAGTTTTCTTAAGATTCGGTTTACTCTAACACTCCAATCTATGTTTATCTTTTACCTCTATTGTTCATGCTTCTAGAACACCCTTGGTTTCTCCCCTATTTCGAGGCTCAACCTTTACATTGGCACAAACTTCTCTCTCCCTCCCTGTGTATTCCACCTATGTGGAGGCGGTATTGGTCATATTGGCCCTACTTCACCCATCAATGCAACCCCCTCCCTTCCATACTATGGTTGGTACTACCATAGCTAGATAGAATTATATCATCCTTGATGCATTCCAAATAGTGATTTTTCATGTTGAAGAGAGAGTGAAAAAAGGTATAATATTCATTCATGATAGCCAGGTTGATCAAGCTACTGGGAATTGGAATCTTGATGGGGTAAACACTTACATAGCTCACTTTTCCTCCTACATCAAAACCATAAATCTAATTTGTAATATAAAAAAGCTCATGGCTGGGATGCTTATAGATAGTACATACACTCAACAAGAAATGATAATTTTCATGGTTGAACTAATGGAAAAAATAGATGTAATTCACAATATATAAAGTCCCAATTCTAGCAAGAAAATGGAAAAGTTTTACTTTTCTTCCTTAGACAATGATAGTGAGCTACAAATACCACACTTGGTGGACTCTTCAATTAATTGATGATCAAGAAAGCTACATGTTTCATGCAAAGTTTATATAATATCATTGTCATTGTCATGTCTATTATCCCATGTTTTATTTTATTTCCTTCTTCCTTTTTAAGTTTAAAAGGTAGTTTTGTAATCTATGATATATGAAACCATAAAATTTTTGGTTTCTTATATTTAATATTTTTCAAGTGAAAATGACTCTCTATTGTTTGTACATTCATATATTATTAGTTGATAATTGTAAGTGCCAGTCTTGGATATATATATATATATATATATATATATATATATATATATATATATATATATATATATATTTCTTCTTTTCCTCTAAAGAACTAATGATAATAATAGTAAAGCATATTATTGTACTTCCTTTTTACCTTAAAATATATTTGGAATGTGATTTAACCATTGAGCATAATAGTGTTTACTGGCATAATAGGATTCAATGGGACTTGAATAGAAGAGATTGGAATGAAATCCATGAACTAATATATTGGCATATATAGACATTGGTACTAAATTGATGAGATTTTTTACCTCAAAATCATAACACTATCCCTATAATCCCATATTTTTTTTTGGTAAAAAACAATAAAATTTACCTCATATTAAAAATTGGTGATACTAGTAGCAAAATATTATAAAAAAATTATCAAATTGCAAATACAATATTTTGCAACCCTTGTTCTTCTCTAAAACTATTTCCAATAAAAAAGTATCACCTTGAAGGGATGTAAATATCCCCTATGTCTTTATAGAGGTTGTGATCCTCTTTCCTCACTTTGATGATAAAAAATATTTTATAACAAATTATTGGTTGGGTAGACGAGGTGGTAAAACTAAAAACACAAAGTTATATTTTATTTGAAAAAAAAAAAAATATTGCATGCATTCCATCACATCCATTGTGAAGAAATACTTGAAAAATATATTATGCTAGAAAGTGAGGCAATGGTATTTCTGCAAAGAACACTAGTGATTTTCATACAATAAATTTCATAGGGATGTAAAGAAAAAACATACAAGAGATTAATGATTTAGTAAAAGTAAAAAAAAATAAAAATTTATGAGCTCCAAAATAGTTCTTTGTGAACCCACTTTTAAAAAAACCAATAATGCAAATTAAAAGTTCAAGATAAAAAAATTGTATACAAAATAAACAATAAAACAAGAAATGTGTTCATCCCAATGGACTAGGATGATGGTTTTATGTACCACATGTATTAGTAGAGGTTACATATAAGATAAAAATGAAACAATTAGGGATTGGCCTTATGAAAAATAATTTTCAAACAATGAGGTTTGATGATCACATAATTTATGCTCACAAAAGCGGGAAGTGGAAAGTGATGGACTAATCCCTCTCATTATCTTCTTAGTAATATGAAACTCAAACCCAAGCCTAACTAGCATAAATATTTTCCGAAGTTATGGAGATTTAGTTACTTTAATTAATTCATTTTTGAGCTATTTTTAAATATAATGTTTTAGTAGATGATGTGTCAAGTTTTTTTTCTATCCAAAGTGAAGATAGTGCATCGTCCTTATCTCTACATTAAACATGGAACTCTTGTATGGAAGCCATGTGATATTTATTATCATTTACAAAAATCAAAACCCATCATTTAATTTCTTCTTACAAGAAATTATCAAGGTTGTCAAACTCACTACCCCATGAAATCGTAAAATTGCAACCATCCTTTGGTTAGTATCATGAAATCCCTTAATAGTGGTGGGTCCTTTATTTCTTTGACTAAATATTGAGACTTTAGAAACAAATAATTTCTTTCTTCTTCGAATTCTTTACAACTAGAAACTAATTGTAGAAGAGTATATGTATGTTCTTGCAGGCCACCTAACCCTTATCTTCTTTATTCTACACTTGGAAGGAATATATTATTGATTCCTTATTAATATGTTCATGTTTGATATTCTTTCCAAATTATTCATCATTTTGTAGGTTTTTTTAATAAATTCAATAAGATAAGAGATTATGTTTTTAGGTTAATTGAATTTGAGCTAACATCTTTGATTCGGATCTTAGGGGAGGCTCCCAAGATCTAAAAAATTGAAATGAATCTGGAAAGATCTGCAAAATTAGAATGCCAGAAAAAAGAGATAACACAAAGCAAATAAAACCACAAAGAAATTTTTTTTATTAAAACAGAGAATAACTATAGAAGCTACATTGTGATGGACAATCTGTCCTTTTACAAAATGCGACTTGTTACTTATAACATTTTTTTGTTACAATACCGCAGGTAAATTCCATGGGTGGATCTCACTTACAATACCATGGGTAAATTTCATGGGTGGATAAATACCATGGGTGGATGAATACCATGGGTCAATGTCATTTACAATACCATGGGTAAATTCCATGGGTGGATGGATAACATGGGTGGATGAATACCATGGGTGGATGTCATTTTCCATTCGGATCATTCCTCTCTCCTTAAGAAGCAATGGTCCCCATTGTGTGAAGTTCGCTCCTGGGAAGCCTTTGTTTAATGTGAATAACCATTGAAGAGAAGGGTGGTTAACCCATAACTGTGATGAACAAATATCCAATGATAGAGATACCCTGTAATGCTTGTGACCAATTGTGATATTAACAATGTGTGGCCTAGAAAATGGACTTCGATGAAGTGTGGGTTTTTGGATGACCTAGAACCATGAAAAAAAAAATCTAAGGATAGAGATACCTTGTAATTCTTGTGACCAACTATGTTACTAACAACGTGTGGCCTAGCAAATGGACTTCGATGAGAAGGATTTTGTGCAGTTGACCCATAACCATGATGCTTGTTGTTGATGAAGTAGCAGGTGCCTACATAGCTTGGGGTGGGAGGGAACACCTCCAAATAACCCAAGCCAAATGTTGCTATGCTAAAACTGATGAATGTGAAGCAGGTGCCTACTAAAGCGGGGTGGCAGGGCACATCTCCAAAGGGAACTCGCTCTAAATGTTGCTCCGGATTTAAAATGGGCATAACTAGGTCAATATAACTCATAATATTTATTATAACCTGTTTTTGGAAATATAATGATCATTAAGCATCTTCCCATGTGTTTGAAATCTCTATCTGGAGACTGTAGACTCTCAAATTCCCATTGGAAATGTCCTACCATCACAATTTTTTTGAAAAAAAATAGCTAATTTTGAATCAATGATAACTGCCATGTCCAGACTCCAATTCAACCGATTTGTTTTTTGAAATTGGGTGATTTTTCAAGGGGAGCTAATATATATAACCATTTCTTTGAAATTTCACACTGAAAACTGCAAAAAAAATGACAGGAGAGCTGTCGTCCACGAATTGTCGTTAGAAAAATTTCTGCAACATTACTGATTTTGAATCAGCGATATCTCCCTCATCTAAACTCCAATTCGGTCGATTTGTTTTTTGAATTTTGGTATTTTTTCACAAGGAATCTATATCTGGTCTTTGTTTTGGTAAAATTTTCACCCAAAGTTTCAGATCTGATCTAAAAACTCGTCGCCCAAAAAATTCATGGAGTTTGCTGAAGATTGCTACAAAGCATTGAAACTGAAATATGCTTCAAACCCTCATTCCCATGGATTCGTAACTTGAATCTGATACCACTGATCCAAATCTTGGGGGGGGGGGGCTCCCAAGATCTAAAAAATTGAAATGGACCTAACAATATTTGCAAAATTAGAATGCAGAAAAAAGAGATAACACAAAGAAAATAAAACCACAAAGAAACTTGTTTATTAAAACAGAGAATAATTGTAGAAGCTACATCGTGGTGGAAAATATGTCCTTTTACAAAATGTGACTTGTTACTTATAACCTTTTTTTGTTACAATACCACGGGTAATTTCCATGGGTGGGTAAATACCATGGGTGGATCTCACTTACAATACCATGGGTGAATGAATACCATGGGTGGATGCCACTTAGAATACCATGGGAAAATTCCATGGCTGGATAAATACCATGGGTGGATGAATAACATGGTTCGATGTCATTTACAATACCATGGGTAAATTCCATGGGCAGATGGATATCATGGGTGGATAAATACCATGGGTGGATGTCATTTTCCATTTGGATCATTCCTAGGCTTCCAAAATTATGTTCATCCATTTATTATGTTTTCCCAATGTAAGTGCTAATAAAATCTAGTATTTTTTCACCCTATTAACTTCAGATGATGTTATAAGTGTTTCTCAGGAGTTGAATGAGGAACAATAATTGATAAAGTTTCAACAAGTAATGGCTTCAAAATCAAGGTATCCTCTAGCTTGTTGATACTCTACTCCACTATAGAAATTTCTAGTTCCCATTCTATAATTGAATGGGAAAGGGAATCACTCATGGCCAAATGTATCTCAATAATTATAGAGGCCAGTAGCCCTATGATATTAATCTTTGAACTCTTATTTTCCACGATTTTCTTATTCGTCACATTAATTCCTTGAATATGCAATTTTTAGGCCTCTTTATTATACTTTTTGTGACGTAATGTCTAACATTGTTAGAAACAATACTTGGCACTTTTTGAGCCAACACTTTTGGAATTTTTTTTCAATCATCCATTTGAGAAAATAAATATACGAGAACTTTACTATTATTACAAGCTCCCATTTTGGAATCACTTTCTATCTTTTCAAAAATTCGAGCACTCTTAGTATTAGTGCTTGTTGTTATCTTCACATTTCTGGTAAAATGTGCCTTTTCCATATGACAATGAGGGGTATCACCATAATCACCAACTCCTATGCATCTTTAATTATTCTCTCTTGTTTTAGAAATAGGTTCTTGCTTCTTCTGGGTAGAAAAGGAACTCTTATAGGGGAGTGGGTAGAACTTGTAATAGTATTTCTTGTAGTTCTACCCCTCTATATTTTTAGCTTGATGATTTTCCTTTTTCATATTTGTTTTATTTGAGTGTGTATTTTAAATTATTTTTGTTTCCAAATCACCATTACATAATGGGTTGTTCTTATGAATACCATTTCTAGAAGTAGGGAAATGGCCATCAACCTCTTTAGTGATTTATTTTATTCTTAAAAAAGAAAAGCCATAACCAATTGAATGTACATGGGATATTTTTTTTTTTCCTCTAGATCAAATTCTTTGTAACATTCTTCTTATTCTTCTTCTTCTTTTGTAACTAGAGAACTAAAAAACTAGGCCAATCTCGTACTTATGTGATATGGGGTTGATTCCAACCGCTACCACTATAAATTCTAGGTGAACCACCTGTTGACAATGTTGGATACCACCAATAGTAAGGTGGTATACCCAGTATGAAGTCTCAATTATACCTTACACCATTTTGAGTAGGAACCCCAATTGAAGAGTATGGTTAGTTTATGTTATCTTAAACATTCTCCTTGGCTACAATAAATGACACAAGAGAAACACATGTACTCTCGAGATAAAAAAAGTATGTTATCCTTGTAATGTATTCAATTGTAAGGTGTATAATTGTTATTTCATGAGATGACAAAGAACGTGAGTCTTTAAGATATAAGTAATAGTATTATCTTAATAAATACACACACATATATTTGAAAGAATAGTTAGTAATCATGTGAAATAATTCATGAAGAAACAATGATCATGAAATCATAAGACACATGATTCAATGATGCATACTAAAGCCAATGAAACAGTTCATTTTCATTAGTAAGTATTTAGATAAACATATATCGCAAACAATGAAAGAATATTCTCACAATCATTCACGGAATATGCATGAAAAGTGTGTCGACTCCAAGAGCTTCAAATTATTGAGTGGAAGTTACAAGATATGCCATTACTATGATACACCAATGGTTCCATTAGTGGAATGTTAAGAAACTACTTTCTTCTCAAAATCTTAATCTTCTCTCCTATGCCTAGCTTGAGTAGGCAAGGTGAAAAGTCCTTTGCTTGAGCTATGAGGGTTTATATAACAAATGAGGTGACTCTCCACCTTCGTTGTGACTCTTGAGCTCCCCTCGTGACCTTTGAGATTCCATGTGACTTTTCGAACTCTTATGAGACCTTTGGAATTTTTCATGACTTTTCACATTTTATGAGTGACCTTTGGACTTCCACATACTTTACACTTCTCATTTTTTAAAATTACATAATCACATCCACAATGATGTGGAAAAATATAATGAAAAATATGACTCTTGGTGTGACACTTGGACAAAGCCATGACTTGGCACTAATGACATGGACTTCATAGTGATGTTTCAATGTAAATATCGCTTCCTTGTTTCCATCATTGTATTTTCAGAATAAGTCTTGCATGTGTCTCATATTCATATTCCAAGAGCTTGGAAGATATGGATTCTTCCTTGTGAACTTGATATTAAATATTCTATCGTGATCTACTTTCCCTTCATATTATTGTGGTAGAAATATATAAATAGATTCAACTTATCTTGTAATATACTAAAACAAAATACTTAATAAATTATACAAATTGTGGAAACAAATTTCGATATCACAATGACATAAGAATGTAAGATAAATAATTATCAATCGCACAACACAAGATGTATCCGGAGAAGTCCTCAACTAAAAATCTCACTGTCTGTATATTGCATAAAGTCAAGAACATGAAGCAATACAATTTTATTTCTCTTCCTGGGAAGCCTCTGCCCTTTGATGACTATCTCACACTTATCTAAGCAATTTTTTTCAAATATTTAACCAGTTTCTTGCCTTTTCCTGAGGAACCTTGCTTATGCATTTTTGGGATAATTGAGCCCCTATTAGTTAGGAAATTCCCATCAATATATTGTGCAATACATCCAAGACATCCTGATGGCCTCACGCATGACCTGTACAATTTTCTAATTATACAACTGATAGTCTTCTTCCCTTTAACTCAAATATCAACTGGGCCTTCCTTAGAAAAGACATGCAACAACTATTTATAGTGAACTATCAATTATCTAAATGATCACCGCATGCGAATTAAATCATATTTAATTCATTGGACCTATCACTAGCTCATCTCTCAGTTAGAACTAGTTAAATTGATTTTAATTCAAATAATTGAGTTAACTAATTACAACTCACAAATAACTCAACCAGGGCTCCAAAAAAGTAGGAGACACCCTACATGCCTCTAGTTTGACCCTCAACTCGAATCAAATGAGCTAACTAAATATTCCTAGCTTAGTTAACTCATACAATTTTTTCATAAGATGTGGAATTACAATTTACTTCTAATTTAATTAAGGAAAAATTAAATTAGAAGCCTCATGGGTGCCATTTTCAATATTTCTTGTTGCCATTTTCAACACTCCCTCTCAACAAGAAAGGAATTCAACTCTGTCTCGATCCTGTACCTTTGGAATTTTCAACATGCAGCACTTCTCTAGTGTTGTTTTCTATTGCAACTTCTTAAACTAAAAAAACATCCAAACTAAATTAGTATGATGCACCTATCTCCAAAGTCTCTGAATGTTGCTAGCTACTATACTGTCTACTCAAAACTCTACGCTATGACTGACTCTGCATCTTTGCCATATGTACTGCTACTAATTCTGATTTGTGCTCCAGTATCTGAGATTTTTCACTCTGACATTTGACTGCATCAACTGCTACTGATCCATCTTGCTAATGTGTACTGTGGGTCCCCCATAGCTAGGTACTGATCCATGAGACAAGACATCTCAATGGACCCTTCCTAAATTTCTACTCTTGGGATTATGACTTCACATTGCCCCACCTCTCTCCTGGAGGTATGGCTGCATGTTGTTGGGGTTCCCATGTTTTGGCAGATTTGGAAATACCAAAAGATGAGACAACATCAAACCACTTTGGGGCCCTAGGATCTAGCCCTCTTGGACCCGGAGAGGGATCTCTCCAATAAAACAAAGAATGATTTATCTTTGACAGCTCGGGATGAGATATTAGGCTAGTTATGAAGCACAGAGGGGTTTTAAAATGATTTGGTTGGTTGGTTGCTGGGTTGGTCAGGAGATCATAGACTGAGAAAGTAATGGGAGGAAAGGAAACAAAGCAGCTGGATGCTTCAGCAAAGAGGATAGGCCAAGACAGTGCCATCCATTGGGCTATGGAGTCATGAAAGGAAATTACATGCAACAACTAGCCAAGGCTTTCAAAGGGCAAGTCATCTACACTAAAGGATCTTTTAGGCAGATGATGGAATGGAACATTAAGGAGGGAAAGTGGAAGAAGGAAAGCGACCTAGTTTCTGTCTATAGATCAGGTCAGAGGTCATTTAACTCCAGACCTGCTTGGACATACTCTAAGGCAGCTCTCAAAGAGACAAAGGGGCTGCTTATAGATCAGACCATAGGTCATTTAAACTCCGTGTCCGTTTACCAACCCAAGGGCAAAACAGATAGTTGATACGAAGGGATCTTAGAAGGGCCAGCTGGTCGCGCAAGGATCCTAGTGGACAGGGCTAACACTCATCCCCAGTGTTCCCAAACCTTCCATCTTAAACCCAGCAAGAACATCTAAGAACTGTTTCAACCAATTCATACATCAAAGAGCAGGCAATAACATCCACTACGCTGGTTTAACTGACTGAAAACAATTCTCAGATAGCACATAAAGCAGAAAACATAAAGGTAGGGAGAGCAGGAAACATAGGGCACCTAACAAGGGTGAATCCTATGTTATACTTCTGTTGCCTACCAGAAGAAGGTGAAACAGAATGAAAATGTAATATACAGAGTTAGAAAAACATCACCAATAGTAATAGACCAGGATCCTGTGAAATGTGCTTTGATTAATTGATGCAAAACCAATCATGTACACTGAGCTCAATGGCTAATACAGTCCAGACTTCTCCTCCCAGCCTATTACATACAACTACTCTGCTACTCCCTCCCAAGACTGTTCTAATAGTCGGAATGAATCCCTCTAACAGCAAGATGCCCAACAGCTGAACAACAACAACCTTTACAATTCGTTCTCAAGGATTTTATAGGAGAAGGGGAAGAAACAGAAGTAGGTGAACAATTTAATGAATCTCATTAAGACAGAATGGTGGATGAAGCCGAGCCCATTCCACTTAATGGCTTTCTGCAGCGCTGAATGTACTCTAAGACTGGTTCGGAGATCTCTGTTAGGTCGAAATCGACCTCTGACATTTCTTTGGAGTCCTTTCTGGTGTCTGGAGCTCTGTGCTGCCTTTTTGGTATAAATGCACTGGTTCAAAGGTCCGTTTGTCCATCCATGCTTCATTACCGCAGCCTGACAATCTTTTAAGAAGCTTTGTCAGTGTTCCTGACTTTCCTGGGCTCGAGAAGCATGGAGGACGCTGTGGGAAGGTGTACCTCTGGAGGAAAATGTCCTGCTGTTAGGTAGCGCAGTTATGGCATTGCTGGTGCGCTCATTAGTCTTCAAACGGTGCCTTTCCTTTGAATGCGGGGTTAACGTTTATTATATCAACAATAGTCATTAAACCCCCTTAAATCCTGTCTCTGCTGCTTCGCTGGCCGGCTGAAATGGCCTCTATGTGTTATCTGCGTAATGAGATAAATCGTTTAAAACCTGGGCAGTGGTGGTGGAGGAAATGCTGCGAAGGTGGAGGGATGGTGGCAGAACAGTTGAAAAACAATGAAAATGGCGGGGAAATGACAGCATAGAGTAAAGCCCAAAGGTTAAGTGTTTGAGGGAAATACAAAGGAAAAGAGCGAAATGTAATGGTGCGGAGTCATGGATGTGGGACCCAGCGGAGGCGGAGGGCGATTAAACCTGAGCCGTCAGATCCGGGAGGAAACGGACGACGGAGATGCAATCGGATCAATCATAATCGGGGGGAACACAAGGTGACACATATAAAAACTTCCGATTGCGATTGAGGAGGACGAGCGATAGCCGTTGGATCGTGAAACATATGGATGGCCGTGATCAAATCAGAAGATTTCAATCGCGGGATGGAGGGAATGGGTTGCGATTGAGCGTTGGCCGTTGGATCTGGGGATCAGATCAACGGTTCACGTTCAATCAGAGGGAGGGCGCGATCGGGAATCGGGAGTTAGGACTTGCGATTGCGATCTGAGGGGCGGGTGCGATTAACGTTGAGCTGTTGGATCGGCTGGGAGATAGACGGCTGCGATTAAATTAGGAGGTGACACAATTGGGGATCAGAAGGCAAGACTTGCGATTGCGATCGGGAGGGGGAATGTGATTGAGCACTGGCCGTCAGATCGCGGGAAGGATGAACGGTCGGGATGTAATCGGGGATCGCAATCGGAGGTTGGAGAGGAAGGCTTGCGATCAATTGCATCGCAATCACTTGCGATGGACCGATCGGAGGGTGCACACAACACATTACAATTGCGATTGGGTAGGGGGTTGCGATTGGCGCTCCGCCGTTAGATCTCCGCGGAAGATCAACGGTGCGGAACGCACCGCGAGACTTAACGTTATAAACAAATCGCATCGGGGTTTTTTTTGCATTACAAAGGAAATTCACCCGCCCGACGTTTCCGATTGCGATTAGCGCTTGGGACTTAAGTGCTTGGTCCCAATGCACGGGCATGTGGGGAAGTGGTTTGAAAGGGGCTTGCGGAAAGGGGCTAAGACCTATAATAAGGTCGGGAAGTGGGTTTTTAGCCCATTTAAATGGAATTTAAAGGCGAAGGAGGGGAACGATAGAGGAGTAAAGGGGGAAGATGGCCAACGAAGGGTAGAGGAATGATTTAAAGGGGATTTTGGGGGGAATTTGAAGGGTAAGAAGGGAAATAGAAGGGGAAGAAAGGGGGATAAAATGGAGGCTAATTGGGGGTGAAATAAGAAGGAAAAGGGGGCCTTTGGGCCTTTCTTCATAGCAGAGAGGCTTTATAAAGGAAATCAGCAGAGGGGATACTATCCAAGGGCAAAGGCAGAAGGAGGCTTCAAGGAGACTGTGTTTTTAGAAAAATGCATTCCTTGAAGGCTCAAAAACAATTTAGCCCCCTATTTGTTTGTCAAAAATTTCATAGGGGGGCTAACAGTGGCTCCACATGGGGATGGCTTCTTCTTGAAGGAGTCAAGAATTCAGAAGATGATCTCTTGGTGTAGGCCAGATGCCTGCTGCTTGAACCATCCCTTTCTTTCATTGATCAGCTGCCACAAATTAAGAAGACATCATATCAGCAGAAACACTTCCCATACAGCTACCTACCCACACTATAGTTCTATCATTTTTCTTCCTGGGTGCATTTGGACTTGCAGACCCTTTTACATCATCAATTTTTACAAACAGGAAAAATAAACCTATTATATTTCTACCCTTATTACTCCATGAGACTAGATTAGACTGTTGGTCTCATATGCTTCTCTACCTACACTACTACCTGCTAGGATTAGACTGTCTAGCAGGTTTCTTCTCTACATTCTAAGACAGAAATTGAAAAACAGTCAAGCCAGGATTAAACTGTCTGGCTTGCTGGACTTTGCAGAAATTAAAACAACTAACTACATGCTCACATACTGAGCTTTATTTCAGATTTCCTACCTACCCTTCTCTACTGGAAATCTCTGATACTAGGTAATACAATAATGCCAATGCAGCCAGTCAAGCAATAGAAAAAAATGATATGAGCACTGGCTGTCTGTCAGAGATAACCACAGGTTGCTCTGCTTGTGGTTCTTCAAAACTGAGGTCACCATTAGTAGTGACCATTCCTGATGAATCTGGCCCTGGCCGATGATCATTGCTGGAGCATCCGAGCAAATCAGGGCCTCAATGTACTCTGCCACAGGATCCATGAACACATGATGTACACTTTCTTTCTTCAGGCCTTCCATGGTTGGTAGGCTGTCTTCTTCCTGGGCAGCTTTGACTGTTGCTTCTTCCACTGCATCTTCAAGGTGGCTCTTGGGAGCCGAATCATCTTCTACTTGCACATCGAACAGCAGCGGAATTTCTTCTCTTTTAGGGGGCGGGAGACTTTCCAAGAATGCTCTCGGGTCTCTGAACTCGTATGATATTTCTTGTGAGTTCAAAAGTTCAATCTCATCCTCATATCTCTCTGCCAGCACTTCTAAAAAAAATTTCTTCAGCTCAGGTCGGTCATTGAATCTTGAGCTGGAACGGAAAACCTTTGGAAGGTCTTCGCTTCTGAGTTTAGCCAGTATATCTGATATTCCGCAACAAAACTCTTCAAGAGGACTAAACTCAGAGTCTTCCATTGGTGGGGGTGATGTTGTAATGCGACTGGTCTCCCAGTGGAGTCTTTTTATCATTACAGGAATTGTGGAGTCGCCAGGTGGATAATTTGCAACCTACTGTCCACCACAGTGATTTGCCAAATCAAATCTGACTGGTCTCTTCCCCAGCGGAGTCGCCATTATGTTGGTGAAGACAATGGGAAATAGACCAAATGTTAGCAGTTCTTGACTCTCAGATTCTCCCCAGCGGAGTCGCCATTATGTTGGGGTTCCCATGTTTTGGCAGATTTGGCAATACCAAAAGATGAGACAACATCAAACCACTTTGGGGCCCTAGGATCTAGCCCTCCTAGACCCGGAGATGGATCTCTCCAATAAAACAAAGAATGATTTATCTTTGACAGCTCGGGATGAGATATTAGGCTAGTTATTAAGCACAGAGGGGTTTTAAAATGATTTGGTTGGTTGGTTGCTGGGTTGGTCAAGAGATCATAGACTGAGAAAGTAATGGGAGGAAAGGAAATAAAGCAGCTGGATGCTTCAGCAAAGAGGATAGGCCAAGACCGTGCCATCCATTGGGCTATGGAGTCATGAAAGGAAATTACTTACATCCACTAGCCAAGGCTTTCAAAGGGCAAGTCATCTACACTAATGGATCTTTTAGGCAGATGATGGAATGGAACATTAAGGAAGGAAAGTGAAAGAAGGAAAGCGACCTAGTTTCTGTCTATAGATCAGGTCAGAGGTCATTTAACTCCAGACCTGCTTGTACATACTCTAAGGCAGCTCTCAAAGAGACAAAGGGGCTTCTTATAGATCAGACCAGAGGTCATTTAACTCCAGGTCTGCTTTAGCAACTCCAAGGGCAAAACATAGATAAGTTATATAGAAGGGATCTTAGAAGGGCCAGCTGGTCGCGCAAGGATCCTAGTGGACAGGGATAACACTCATCCCCAGTGTTCCCAAACCTTCTAGCTTAAACCCAGCAAGAACATCTAAGAACTGTTTCAACCAATTCATACATCAAAGAGCAGGCAATAACATCCACTACGCTGGTTTAACTGACTGAAAACAATTCTCAGATAGCACATAAAGCATAAAACATAAAGGTAGGGAGAGCAGGAAACATAGGGCACCTAACAAGGGTGAATCCTATGTTATACTTCTGTTGCCTACCAGAAGAAGGTGAAACAGAATGAAAATGTAATATACAGAGTTAGAAAAACATCACCAATAGTAATAGACCAGGATCCTGTGAAATGTGCTTTGATTAATTGATGCAAAACCAGTCATGTACACTGAGCTCAATGGTTAATACAGTCCAGAATTCTCCTCCCAGGCTATTACATACAACTACTCTGCTACTCCCTCCCAACACTGTTCTAACAGTCGGAATGAATCCCTTTAACAGCAAGACGCCCAACAGCTGAACAACAACAACCTTTACAATTCGTTCTCAGGGATTTTATAGGAGAAGGGGAAGAAACAGAAGTAGGTGAACAATTTAATGAATCTCATTAAGACAGAATGGTGGATGAAGCCGAGCCCATTCCACTTAATGGATTTCTGCAGCGCTGAATGTACTCTAAGATTGGTTTGGAGATCTCTGTCAGGTCGAAATTGACCTCTGATATTTCTTTGGAGTCCTTTCTGGTGTCTGGAGCTCTGTGCTGCCTTTTTGGTATAAATACACTGGTTCAAAGGTTCATCTGTCCATCCATGCTTCATTACCACGGCCTGACAATATTTTAAGAAGCTCTGTCAGTGTTCTTGACTTTCCTGGGCTCGAGAAGAATGGAGGACGTTGTGGGAAGGTGTACCTCTGGAGGAAAATGTCCTGCTGTTAGGTAGCACAATTATGGCATTGCTGGTGCGCTCATTAGTCTTCAAACGGTGCCTTTCCTTTGAATGCGGGGTTAACGTTTATTATATCAACAATAGTCATTAAACCCCCTTAAATCCTGTCTCTGCTGCTTCGCTGGCCGGCTGAAATGGCATCTCTATGTTATCTGCGTAATGAGATAAACCATTTAAAACCCGGGCAGTGGTGGTGGAGGAAATGCTGCGGAGGTGGAGGGATGGTGGCGGAACAGTTGAAAAACAATGAAAATGGCGGGGAAATGACAGCATAGAGTAAAGCCAAAAGGTTAAGTGTTTGAGGGAAATACAAAGGAAAAGAGAAAAATGCAATGGTGCGGAGTCATGGATGTGGGACACAGCGGAGGCGGAGGGCGATTAAACCTGAGCCGTCAGATCCGGGAGGAAACGGACGGCGGAGATGCAATCGGATCAATCGCAATCGGGGGGAACACAGGGTGACACATATAAAAACTTTCGATTGTGATTGAGGAGGACGAGCGATAGCCGTTGGATCGTGAAACATATGGATGGCCGTGATCAAATCGGAAGATTTCAATCGGGGGACGGAGGGAAGGGGTTGCGATTGAGCGCTGGCCGTTGGATCTGGGGATCAGATCAACGGTTCACATTCAATCGGAGGGAGGGCGCGATCGAGAATCAGGAGTTAGGACTTGCGATTGCGATCGGAGGGGCGGGTGTGATTAACGCTGAGCCGTTGGATCGGCTGGGAGATAGACGGCTGCGATTAAATCGGGAGGTGACACGATCGGGGATTGGAAGGCAAGACTTGCGATTGCGATCGGGAGGGGGAATGTGATTGAGCACTGGCCGTCAGATCGTGGGAAGGATGAACGGTCGGGATGTAATCGAGGATCGCAATCGGAGGTCGGAGAGGAAGGCTTGCGATCAATCGCATCGCAATCACTTGCGATTCACCGATCGGAGGGTGCACACAACACATTGCGATTGCGATTGGGTGGGGGGCTGCGATTGGCGCTCCGCCGTTAGATCTCCGCGGAAGATCAATGGTGCGGAACGCACCGCGAGACTTAACGTTATAAACAAATCGCATCAGGGTTTTTTTTACATTACAAAGGAAATTCACCCGCCCGACGTTTCCGATTGCGATTAGCGCTTGGGACTTAAGCGCTTGGTCCCAACGCACGGGCTTGTGGGGAAGTGGTTTGAAAGGGGCTTGCGGAAAGGGGCTAAGACCTATAATAAGGTCGGGAAGTGGGTTTTTAGCCCATTTAAATGGAATTTAAAGGCGAAGGAGGGGAACGATAGAGGATTAAAGGGGGAAGATGGCCAACGAAGGGTAGAGGAATGATTTAAAGGGGAATTTGAAGGGTAAGAAGGGAAATAGAAGGGGAAGAAAAGGGGGATAAAATGGAGGCTAATTGGGGGTGAAATAAGAAGGAGAAGGGGGCCTTTGGGCATTTCTTCATAGCAGAGAGGCTTTATAAGGGAAATCAGCAGAGGGGATACTTTCCAAGGGCAAAGGCACAAGGAGGCTTCAAGGAGACTATGTTTTCAGGAGAAATGCATTCCTTGAAGGCTCAAAAACAATTTAGCCCCCTATTTGCTTGTCAAAAATTTCATAGGGGGGCTAACACATGTGATCCCTCTACCCACCTGGATGGAAATTCCCCCTACTGTAAGTATCTACTTGAGTGGATTCCAACACTTGATCTTCTCTCTGCTTCTCCAATTATGGCTTCTCCACAACCTTCTGAGGCTTCCTCTGAGGCTGCGTGTTGAGAGGTACTTTATGCTCCCTCTACACCACAAATTATCTAATGTTTTCTTTGCTAATCAAATATTTTCATGGATATTATACCTCGAGAGCATACAGGTTCTTGACTCGCACACTGATATGCTTCACATGTCCCTTGGAAGATCATAAAATTAGATCAGAAGCCTCATGAGTGCAGTTTTCAATATTTATTGTTGCCATTTTCAACACTTGCTTGTGAATCTCTTTACCTTTCCAACTTCACAAGTGTCTTCTTGCATGATCTCCTTAGCATCATCATATCATGTCAAGATAAAATACCTTCATATGGAATTCATTCATGACAAGATGACATCAATTTGGAAATCTCCTAGTCTATCCTATTCTTCATGAAATTCATTGATGGAATCTGGGACAGAGTGCAGGGATGAGGAGGAGGCTTGGGGATTGTGTAATGTGCAGTTATGGAGGGTAGTGGTGGAGGTATAGTCACTATGACTGAATAATGCATAATGGTTGATGGAATAGAAGAAGAAACTGCATAGTTTAGGGAAATAATGATGTAGTGAGGCAACCTTGCTCACTTTGAATGTGAAATGCACAGTTCAAGGAAGACAAAGCCAAAGGATTGTGCAGTTGCATAGGAAAGGGAGGTAATGAGGCCTGAATGTTGACTGAGACTACATAATGTGTAGTGGTATAATGGCTGGAAGAGATAATTGCAGAGTTTCCAAGGAATAGAGGCAGAGACTGAGCACTGTGACTACAAAATGTGTAGTCTTTGGAGGCGATGAATGCACATTGTAAAGTTCTAAGAGGTAGGTGAAGCTGACTAGTGATCTGAATGTATGCATGAATGCAATAAAATATAATACTAAAAATAAACACAAATATTCAATATAAATAATATTTCATTTCATTAATATCAAATAATTGAAATATGCTTACAGACAGAATGGACAGAAACTAGCTAGGGCGATGGTAGCTTATATCTAAGAAGAGATGTGGTAGCTACATGCCTCTGAACTATGTTACAATGAGGCTCGAAAGCCTATTTATTATTGAGAAACTTTGGAAAACTCCAAAAATCCAAAAACCTAACCCTAGGAGATGAAACAACAAAATATGGGCCTCGTTGGGGTAAATTGGTACATCGATTTCCCGGGGTCATAACTTTGGCATATGATCTTTGTTTGGCACACATGATACCTCCTTAGAAAGATATATCTGAGGAATACAACCACTGACACCAAATTTTTAGTTGAATACTTATGATTTCCGATGGTGATTTTCCAAAAAAACATTGTTTAGGGCCATAAAACGGCTCTGAAAGTTGAGGACCCAAAAAACTACCAAAAATAGTAAAATGTCCTACAATTAAGGAAACTGAAAAATTGAAAGAAAAAATGGTGGGGGTCCAAGTGGAATAGTTTGGTGGACACCAATATCCACCTAGATCACTCCTCCCCCCTTAGTAAGTAATGGTCCCCAATGCATTGATTTCCTCCATATGATGAGGAAACTTCTGGTGAATTTGGTCCCTAGTGAGCCACTTGCCCTGGTGAAGGAGTTGGCATGAATTTACAACTTGATATAGTTGGATCCTTTGTTTCCTAGTGTTATTTATCTATGTGTCCATGATATGATCAACCGTGGCTTGTTCCATGTAGTCTGGGTTTAACTCTATTGGTGTGAGTTTTTATGCAATGTCTGATGTTTCCAACAATGGTGGAATGTAGGGCATAAGGCGGTCCACATTGAACACTGGGTGCATACCAAGAAATGGTGGAATAATGAGCTTGAATAATTGTCCCCTATTGACTTGGTAATGGTGTATGGCCCATATCATATCGGGCGAAGCTTGCAGTGGGGCCCAGTGAGAAGCTCCTTCTGGAAATGTAGCCAAACTTTGTCACCCATGTGGAAATTGTGTGGTACCCAATAATGATCATGTTGTTGTTTGTACAAAGCATTGGCTCTGTCAAATATGTCATGGACCTATTGGTGGATGTGATGAATGTGCTCAATGAATTTTTCTGCCTTGTCAACTTTGGACTGGACATAAGCTGAATTTTCTTGAGTAGCTGTAAATGGTATGGCCACATCAATGGGACATAGTGGATGGAATCCCAAGCCCACTTGAAAGGGGCTATAGCCAGTCGAGTTGTGGAGATACTGGTTATAGTTGTGCTAGAAATAGGGGATTCTCTCATCCCATGTGTGTGGATGTTTCGAGTTGTGAATGCGTAGAATGTGTATGATCATATTGTTGAGACCTCTGTCTGGTCATCATTTTGGGTTTTGAAAGCGGTGGAATTAATGAGCTTGGTGTCTAGCATCAACAAGAGGCTGGACCAAAATGTATTGAGGAACCTGCTATCTTGGTCTAAGATAAAAGACTGTGGGATCCCAAATTATACCCACACTCATTCAAAGAAGAGTTTAGCAGTGGCTTATGCTGTGATATTCTTCTTGCATGCTGCCATAATGGACATCTTCGAGAATTTGTCGATGACCAAAAAAACACAGTTGTTGCTATGTTTAGTAGAAGGAAGGCCCAATATGTAATCCATGGAGATGGATTCCCAAGGTCGAATAGGGGTAGGAAATGAAGTATATAGGCCTTTCTTATTGATTTTTAGTTTGGAAATGACACAGGTAGTGAAGGATATGATGTCGAAGGTTCAACCAATAGAAATACTTTTGCAATACTTCCACTATTTTCTCAACCCCAAAATGCCTAGCGACCCGACTATAGTGCGCTTCCAAAATCATCTTGGCACACTCGCTTGAAGGAACACAAAGGCGTCCCAGGTAGCATAACAGTGCATCCTGGAGGTGAAAATTCAGAAAATTTTGACCTTCAATAGTGTTTGGTTTGTGTTGCTGAATTATGGGTCACTTTTGTAGAGAAGCGACCAATCTGAAGTCTCCTGCCCACAAGAGTTGAGCATGGTGGTTAACACCACGATCGGTGGTCGAATAAGGTAGTTTGCAACATTGTTGGTGTTGGCCTTCTTGTACATGATGTTCAAATGGAAGTGTTGCAGGTATGTGGACCACTTCTAATGGTGATCATTCTATAACTTCCCTTGCGCCTGTATGAATTGTAGGGATCGATAGTCTGTGTGGATGATTGTTTCCTTCCCCAAAATGTAATTCTTACTTTGTCACCAAGCCTGCATAATGGAATACATCTCTTTGTAATAAGTGGGATACTTCCAGACTATGTTTGAAAGTGTCTCACTGTGATATGCCACTAGATGCCCTTATTGAATAAGGATTTCCCTAAACGCATAGTCAGAGGCATATATCTCGATCTCAAATGGTTGTTTCAAGTCTGGTAATGTGATCACTGGTGCATAACATAGGTGATTTTTCAACTCTGTGAACGACTTCTGTTGAGATTCAAACAAAAAAAAAATTCTTTCACTCCTCCCTTGGTGACTTGACTCAAGGGCCAAGTGATATGTGAGAACCCTAACATGAACCTATGGTAGAAACTAGCAAGACCTAGAAAGTTTTGGAGCTTTGTAAGAGTGGTTGGGGATGGAAAGTATCAAATGACTTGGATCTTGGCTAAATCCACATGCGCCTCTCATCAATAGTGTATCCCAGATACAGAACCCGGGTCATGCCAAAAGTTCATTTCTCCAAATTGGCACATGGATTGTGTTGTCGGAGTGTTTGGAGAACCTATCGGATGTGGTGGAGGTGCTCTTCCCAAATCTGGTTGTGTTATCATTCATTAATTTCTCAAGGTTAAAGGAATAACTCACCGAGGTAACCACAAACCTACTTGTAAACTCTAGGATCTAGCCTTCCTAGGGTTCAGAGAGGGCTCTCTCTATAAATTTTAACTTTGTTTTAATGTTTGGTTTTAGGATAGTTATGATTGTGAAATTTGGTTTTAATTTGGTTTGTTTTGGTGGGAAAAATCACTTAATGAGATGAATAGTGGGAAATTTGATTGTCCATTGGGCTAAGGAGTCAAAAGTCAAGCAAATAGAACTAGGATCAAGGTCAAAAAGTCAAATGTTTTTAGGGCAAGATAGATAAGCCTTTGAAGATCTTGGAAGGTTGTTTTGGTGAAGTGGTATGATCGAGATAAAGAGAAATTAAGGGTTCTTTGATATGGAAAAAGGAAGTAGTAGGCAGAGGTCAAACAAAAGAGGGAGCAATTAAGGGTTCCATACTCTGGAAATCAACAGAAAACATAGAAATGATAAACAATAAAGACAGGGTGCTTCTAAAAAATCCTGAAATAATACTCCTATTTATTCGTTCAAATTTGGAACACATATTTGGATGCATGAAACAAATAAGATAAACAACAAGTAGAAAATACTTCACGTCAATAGCTCATCACATGAATCTTGAAATATGATGCTAATTGATTCGATCCAGTTTTATACTCGAAATTTGCAACACAAAAGCGTTCAAGTCCAACAAAAATGACTATAAAAATCTTCAAAAATTTATTCCACAATAATACTTCAAAGAGTGAAGTATTTATACAAATTCTAAACTAAAATATCTTGAAAAAATATCAATATTGGTTTACAAATATCTCAAACTTTTTTACATAAATCAAACTTAATAAGAGGACACTCAAAACTAATGAATCTATTTGGAACTATTTTTTATGGATTTATGGTGAAAAAGAAGAGAATTTGAATTTGATATCAACTCTTAGTTGATGATGAGGCATCCAAGTCACTAAATTTCTCCTTCCTTTCTGCATTTTGCTCCAGAAATTCTGCTAAATTGGGGTCCAATGATACCTTTGTATTTCTCAGTTAGAAATATATATGTAAAAAGTGATATAGGTTTTTGTAGATACATATGTTACTAAGATAACCCTCTCTCAGTTTCCAAAAATTAAATTCCATCTATTCACAATAAGCTCTTCAAAAATATGTGTAAAACATAATTTTTCACAATCTGAAACTTAGCCTATGAAGATGTGCATGTATCTCTCATTCTGTAATACATGTGCATTAAGTGAGATAGGTTTTTGTAGCTTAGAATCTTAGGAACATAAAATTCCTCCAGTGTTTCTAAATTAATCTTGGATTGACCACAATGGTTTTTTCAAAACTATGACTTAAACAGAAAATTTCTGCAAAAATGTCCCTTCATGCTTTGTTTTCATCTTTTAACCTTTTTGTTCTTTTAACTGTTTTGACTCTTACTTTGGATAAAATTAATTTTTGTTGGTGAAAGAGTTTTCATATCTATTTAACATTCACTACCTCTGTATTTAATTTTACTTTTTTACCTTGATTGCTATATAACATTTTTTTATTTGACTTTCACTCTAACTTTCATCTGATATACTTTAACTTTGATGCTCTTTGACTGTTATGTTTTCACTGTAACTATGAATTCTTACTTTACTTTTACCATTAATTATGTAATTTCATCTTTCTGATTTTTATTTAGTTCTTTCTTTGCATACAAACTGTTTGTTGAATGAAGTTTTCTGAATTAAAATCTGAGAATTCAGAGCAAACAATTTTGTCAACTAGTATTGAAATTGTTGGCCCAATTTCATATTCTGATAATAATCTGCAAAAATCAAAAAATTTGTTAATAAAACCCTAGTCTTAAGGGAAGCCAGTAATGACTTTAGGGAACAGGGAATATAGTGAAAGGAGTTCTAGCCATAGCAGGGGTTTTCTCGCAATTTTGACCTTCATATCTTAGGAACTCTGTTTTTAGGTTTTTTGGATTCTTTTGTAAGATTAAATGGTTTACAAAAGTATTCTTGACTTTGACAGAGGTTCTTGGATAAAAATGGATACATCTTGGATTTTTGTTGAGTTTCAACCTTCAATTTTGGATTTAAATTGTATTTTCAGACTCTCACTGGTTAGAAAACAAGAAGCAGGGGTTTCTTGGGTTTTTTCAATGGATAATTGGACTAAAAATAATTTGAAATCAAGCATAGAGGTTCAGGGTAACTTCATAGGATTTATGGGCTTTAATTAGAGTTTTAAACAGTCTATAAAAACTATATAAACTCAATATTTTCCATTTAAAAATGTGCATAGTTTAAAACAGGGTTTTGTTAAAAAATTGACAGGGTTTGGCTTGTTTTTGGACCTTTTTTGATAGGATTTCTTGGAAAAATTTAAGTTCTTACTGTATTTTTTTTCTATCAAGGTTCTTTCAAACTGATAATATGCTTGATTTGTCAAAAAATACATGTTTTACGCAGGTATAATTATTTGAAATTGGCTTTGAAGCATTTGATAGGTTTTTGATATCATTTTCTAGTCTCTGTAAGCAATTTAGGGCTTCTCAGCAATCTTCTATGGTAGTAGGAGGGATTTTCACAGATTTTGGGCATAAAAATAGTATAAAATACTTCTTTCTCTGAGTTTGAAAGGCAGATACAGACGATAAGTACAAATGAAGGGAATAACAGTGTATTTCAGGGTTTATTAGGCATTTTAGGGTTAAATTATCTTCAGTTAATGGCGGTCACATCGGGCGAAATTATGGTTTTCAGGCTTCAAAGGATAGAAACCATGAGTGGTTATCACGTGGGTTTAAGGTGGTAAGTGGTTTTAATTGAATCGGATGCGATCCAATTAAAATGAGCCAAGTGGAGGAGAGAGAAAAGGCTAAAAAAACCTATTTTGCATGGAAATGAGAAAAGTAACATCGCGCAACTTAAATTGTGATATGGGAAATCAATTGTTGGATTAGGAAGGGATAATGTGAACGATCGAGATTTGATTTGGAAACTGCTCGACATTCGGATTGGGTCCAGCGTTTGGTATATGCGGTAGGATAGTTTATAACCTTTATAAATATACATTTATAAAGTTTAAAACTTTGAGTTATATGTTTAGTGGAGGGGTAAAATCATATGTTTTTAATTAAAACACAAGCAAATGTTTCAATTATGGGCGCGGGTATGTATTATATGATTTTAAAACCTTTTAATGAATTTTTAAAGACCATAGGGGGTGGAATATTAATATATTGATATGTTTAAACCTTATGGGAAAGGGCGGGTTTTATTTCACCATGTGGGATAATATAAACGTAGGTCTAAACTATAAGTAAATGGGTTTTGGGGGTTATTTAAATATAAAGGATTTATTAATATACAGGAAGGGTATATTTAGGGATTTAGTAATATAAGTTAGAAATTAATATGAAAATAAGGTGTATTGTAGGAAATGAATTAAAATACATAATTTAACACTAAGTAAAGTGTAAAATAGGCAATAAAGCATAGTTTGTCCCATTTTCTAATTTTTACACAGACTTAGGATAAAAATGTATTTTATGGGTTTTTGAGTGTTTTTTGAATGAAGATGAAATTAATTATGTAGAGTTTTTCCTTTTACTAAGAAAAAAGGTGTTTTACTTAGGAAAAGGGATCATAATCTTGGAAAAGGGTGAACATGCTGATGAGATGGGTTTTATGTAGGGAATTCAATATTTTTAACCAATCTGTTATCAAGCCTTGGGTCTGGTCCCCATAGAAGTCAGAGAAATGCTCTGAGCCTCTTTAACTGAAGGTTTATGATACTGGATCATTGTGGGGGAGGGGAATTAGTAATTTTTGCCCGATGATGCTTTCTTACATGTCTTGCACAACTACTTTCTACCTACTCATCTTTATTCTAACATTTTTTACTTCATTTTCATTGGTGCATTTAAGCTTGCAACACTAAATCCATTTTTCTTTCAAATCATAAAACTATCTAAGTCTAACCTTATTTCATCCGAGGGCTTAGATTAAATTGTTGAGCTCGTCATTTATTCTCTAACTATCTACTGATATGTCAAGTTTAAACTGTTTTACATTTTTATTCTCTATATAAAACATGAAATTCAAAGTATGAAAAGTTAAGATTAAATTGTTTAACTGATCATGGATTATGGCATTTATTGACAATCTGCACAATCACACTAGAAAATTTGGCCCAATTTTCGACGTCCAATTCGTCGCTATTCTGACACATAGTCATCGCAAGAGCGACAGTTCGAGGACAGGAAAAATGTGGTTTGCCATCCTGTCGCAATTCCGATGCACTTACAAAGTGTCGAACTACCGACACTTTTTCTGTCGCTTCCAAACAAGCATTTCTCTTCCGACGTTTCCCAAACCTTCGCACTTCCGACGTTTTTAAACTGTCGCACTTCCGACGAAATGTGGTCCGACGTTTTGAACGTCGCTCTTCCGACGTTTGTAAATTGTCGCAATTCCGATAAAATGTGGTCTGACGTTTTGAACGTCGCTCTTCCGACGTTTGTAAACTATCGCAATTCCGACGAAATGTGGTCCAACGTTTTGGACGTCGCTCTTCCGACGTTTGTAAAATGTCGCAATTCCAACGAAATGCGGTCCGACGTTTTGAACGTCGCTCTTCCGACGTTTGTAAACTGTCGCAATTTCGACGAAATGTGGTTCTACGTTTTGAACATCGCTTGTCCGACGTTTTTATACTGTCGCTCTTTCGACGTTTTTAAGTTGTCGCAATTCCGACGCTTACAAGGCGTCGGTATACCGACGGTGGGTTCAATTTTAAAAAAAAATGAAACTTTAAAACAGGACAGTAAATCTCCAATATTTGTTATGAATTGTGGGCGTTCCAATGACCGTGAAATATTAATATAATAAACCACCCCGCAGCGCTTCAAATATAAACAATCATATAAACATGGCTCTGTTTTTCAAAAAACAGGTTTAAAATAGAAACAGGGAAACATTTTTTTTTCCAATTGTTATGAACATATTCGAC
Organism: Pinus albicaulis; assembly: GCA_034641835.2. NCBI lineage: Eukaryota > Viridiplantae > Streptophyta > Pinopsida > Pinales > Pinaceae > Pinus > Pinus albicaulis. Next base: position 832,067,304 of record CM076571.1, read on the forward strand.
TGTGAAATATTAATATAATAAACCACCCCGCAACGCTTCGACTATAAACAATCATTTTTTTTTCACAAGAGAAAAAACACTATTTTGAATATATTATATGAAGTAAAACAATCCATGAAGTCATTACATTTTCACATCTGAAGATTGGAACCCAAATATCCATCTAGAAAAGTGGAAGTCCCACCCCAAACAATGATAGAAAAATACCCCATGTCACATACAGGGACATGATATAAAACCCAGTAACGGTCCACATGGAGATTATCGACAATCTGAGAAAGCATCCAAATATGCCCGAGGCATCTATAAGAAAGTGAAATAGCAGTGTGTAGAATAGTAAAGCAACAGATAGAGTACCGACGTCCATTGTTCCAAATACAAATTAAAGTACCCAAAATCCTGCAACAGGGAAAAACGCTAATCATGTGAGGAGTTTGATATGTCCAAAATATAAAAAGACCATCATACCATATCAATAAACCAACAACATAGACCAGCATCGCTAGTTTTGAAGGCAGAGTGATAAACATTAATCATTTTTTTTTTCACAAGAGAAAAAACGATGTTTTGAATATATTATATGAAGTAAAACAGCCCATGAAGTCATTACATTTTCACATCTGAAGATTGGAACCCAAATATCCATCCAGAAAAGTGGAAGTCCCACCCCAGACAATGATAGAAAAATACCCCATGTCACATACAGGGACATGATATAAAACCCAGTAAAGGTCCACATGGAGATTATCGACAATCTGAGAAAGCATCTAAATATGCCCGAGGCATATATAAGAAAGTGAAATAGCAGTATGTAGAATAGTAAAGCAACATATAGAGTACCGATTTCCATTGTTCCAAATACAAATTAAAGTACCCAAAATCCTTGAACAGAGAAAAACGCTAATCATGTGAGGAGTGTGATATGTCCAAAATATAAAAATACCATCAGACCATATCAATAAACCAACAACATAGACCAGCATCACTAGTTTTGAAGGCAAAGTGATAAACATTAATCATTTTTTTTTCACAAGAGAAAAAACGTTGTTTTGAATATATTATATGAAGTAAAACAGTCCATGAAGTCATTACATTTTCACATCTGAAGATTGGAACCCAAATATCCATCCATAAAAGTGGAAGTCCCACCCCAGACAATGATAGAAAAATAACCCATGTCACATACAGGGACATGATATAAAACCCAGTAACGGTCCACATGGAGATTATCGAAAATCTGAGAAAGCATCTAAATATGCCCGAGGCATCTATAAGAAAGTGAAATAGCAGTATGTAGAATAGAAAAGCAACAGATATAGTACCGACGTCCATTGTTCCAAATACAAATTAAAGTAACCAAAATCCTTGAACAGAGAAAAATTCTAATCATGTGAGGAGTGTGATATGTCCAAAATATAAAAAGACCATCAGACCATATCAATAAACCAGCATCGCTAGTTTCGAAGGCAGAGTAATAACCTGTCAACACATAAAATAGTATCATAAAGCAGATACAGGAAATGTGCAGAGACATGTATTGTTGATATACGACTCACACAAAAAGCATCCATGATAGAGAAAAAATATGTATAAACCCAGGGTCGATTGTATGTTCTGGCTCGCTTGTAAGATCAGGCTCGCTTGATTCCAAAATTGGTAACCATCTGTTGCTTCCGATATGTAAGGTTCATGCTCGCTTGTTTCCATTAGTAGCCTGCTACAACATTCACCATGTTCATAGAAAAAAGGTTCCTGTAGATATACAGAGAAAGAGTATAATACGTAGACCATATAAACATGGCTCTGTATTTCAAAAAACAGGTTTAAAATAGAAACAGGGAAACATTTTTTTTTTCCAATTGTTATGAACATAATTCAACCGTGAAATATTAATATAATAAACCAACCCGCAACGCTTCGACTATAAATAATCATATAAACATGGCTTTGTATTTCAAAAAACAAGTTTAAAATAGAAACAGGGCAACATTTTTTTTTCTAAGTAAAGTTAATCTATTAACAGTGGGAATAAAATTACACCAAAGTCAAAAACATTGCCCAGACTCATGGCAAATTTGTCATCAAAAAATCAAAAAATAAGACTGCCCTTATACGGGGAAACCAGTCTTGAACGTTTACAGAATTCAAAAATATTACAGAGGTCCAGCACAGTAATATAATCTAAAAGCAGCCCACTTAAGTGGGCCGCGAAGCAAGAAAAACAAATTAATCAAAATACTCCTCCGGTGGTTCCTCGATGATTCGGCACCATCCTTCAGAAGGTCCAGGATTGCCAGGTGCTATCTCCACATTCATGCCACCGCTCCCCTCTTAAAGGCCCGAATGCTGGCCATATTTTTTTGAGCTCAGACCCGCCCGACGGGTGCATAATTCTTCCATTTGGGCCTCCTGACGGAAAACCACAGTAATTGAAGCTGTGATTCGTGGGCGGTTTAGAGAGCAATTAAAGGAAAAAAGCGCAGTGCGCGTTGTGGGAGAAGGTGAAGTGGTGGGAAATGAGGACTAGGGGAGCCCATACGGTGGCCAGATCCTAGAACCCGACCCACCCACTTCTAGTATCTGGATAGCGACCTGCGTGATAATCACTGGACTGGGAAGATGAATCGGTTGAGGGGCTGGAGGGAGCGCGTAGGGGTTGAAATCTAGTGCCCCCCTGTGGAAACGCATCCTTTGACGCAGGCGAGGCATGGGTGCAGTCTTAGCAGTGGGCACAAGACGAGACAGAGAAGCATAATTCCAAGAAACAGAGGAAGACAAACACAGACCAGATCGAGAGAAATGCAGATATGCACCAAGGTATAAGCTGCAGTTCAGCTGGCCACTTTTCCTTCTCATCACAGTGAGCAGGCAGTGTAACCCAGCAACCAGCTCGTCTGAAAAACCATAGCAAAACGCCATTTTATCGACCCGACTGCAATGCAATCGAAGAATGCCTGTCACAATTAATCTCTCATTAATGAGAGCCGAAGGCCAGATCATATTGGAGCATGTGGAATCGCTAACAGGAGTGGAGGTCCAATCTTGAACAGTGTTAAAACTTAATGCGATTTGATGTGAAAACCTTGGAACTTAAATATTGGCTAATTGAACAGCGTTAAAACATAATGCGATTGATATGAAATTGCCATATCCATGTCCCATCGCTTTAAATGCCATCGAATGCACCCGCATCCGGGAACTAGGGCAAATTTTGATTGAGGACACGTGGTAGAAATTGGTTGGAGCGGATCTTTTTTTGGGCCACTCGCGCAGTGGAAATCCGGACCTGAAAAATATTAGGGCGAATTTGATAAGAAATTCGCGTCACAACTCTCCCTCCGTACGCCAGCCCAACTTCGGACCCAAAAAATATTAGGGCGGAATTCATTTGGTTTTCGCGTCACAAAATTGGCCGACGTCAGCAGGCTATTTTGGAACGTGAATTTGGTTTTAATTATGGTTTATTGTCGTTTGAAGTCCGGTGGACTCGACTTAAGAACAATTTTGTTTGATCCCATCTTATAAAATTTGTGTTGTTTTTCTTTGATAATACACAAATTTATAATAAATCATGGGAATACCACACTAAACATGTGGAAAAATTATATAAATTATTGAGAACAATCATGTTTATGTAAAAATATCCAAATGTGCTTTGGGAAATAAGAATTCGAGTATTTGGTTCATATTGTTTTAAAGGAAGGAGTGAATTTGGAGCCTCAAAAGATGCAAGCTATTACAAAATGACCTATTCCTAAGAAAATCAAGGTTCTTAGAAGTTTTTTTAGACTTACATGATATTATTGATAATTTTTTAAGAATTATACATGCATTTCAAGTCCACTCACATATCTCTTGAAGAAAATATCATTTATATGGAATGATGAGGCTACTTTGGCATTCTCTCTTTTAATGGATGCCTGTCTTCTACACCAACATCGGTTGCACCTAATTTTGGTAAAACATTCATAGTAGAGTGTGAGGCACTAGGACAAGGAATTTACGTAACATTAACACAATAAGGGATATCATTGGCTTTTAAAAGAAAGGAATTCAAAGAAAATATTTGGTGAAATATACGTATGAAAAATAAATGGAAGCAATATTACATGCAATAAAAAATGGGGATAGTATATCATTGGGAGGTACTTTAAAGTCAAGATATACCATGATAGGATAAAGTATTTTTTGAAGCTATGATTTTCATTAGAAGATTAACAAAAATGAGGAGAAAAAATGAAAAATTTTAATTTTGAGATAATCTGCAAAAAAGGGTAAGGAAAATTTAGTACATGATGCTCTTTCTAAAATAGAAGAGGCCTCAAATTTATATCCAATTACATTTTCTATTCCTAGATGGCTAGAAGAAGCTTGCCATAATGGAAAAATGACAATAGTACTAAACAAAAACTAAAGTTTATAAAGGATGGGATGAACTCTATGGAGCATTGGGAGTGAAAGAGAGATATACTTTGGTGCAAATGTAGAATATTTTTATGCATGCAAGCATATTTGAATAAACAAATATTAAGGGAGTCCCATGTCTCTCTGATGGTAGGACGCAGGGTTCCTTAAAACATCTCAAAGGATCAAAAAATATATTTTTGGAAGGAATGAAGAAAGATATTCAAAATTTTGTAAGAGAAGGTCAGGTTTTCTTAATAAATAAAAGAGAGATAGTAAATTCTCTAGGGTTACTTCAACCATTCCACATACATATTCAAAGACTAGAAGATATATCAACAGACTTTATTACAGGGTTACTGAAATATAAAGGTAAGTATTACATTTTTGTGGTCATTTATATAGAAAAATTTTGTAAATTTTTTTTGCAGAGCTCAAAGTACATAAACAACAAGCCAAGTGGCAGAAGTGTCCATGAAAGAAATCCATAGTCTTCATGGTTTTCCTGAAGTAATAGTAACAAGAAAATTTTGGAAATAATTATTTAATATGAGTGGAGAAACACTAGCTACCATGAGTTCTACATATCAAACACAATCAAATGGTCAAACAAAAATAGTTAACAAATGTTTTTAAGGTTATCTACAATGTTACTCTTTAGAAAATCAATATTAATGGATGAAGTGGGTTCGTCAAGGAAGAATGGTAATATGATACTACCTATCACACATCTACTAAAATTTCCCCATTTAAGGCCCTTTATGGATATCCAACTCCTAGTATCTCATACTTTTTGCATGATAAGTCCTAAGCATAGGAAACAGAGTCACATATGGAAAATACTAAAGAAACTTTGAAAATTATTATGGGAAACCTTCAAATGACATGGAACATGATAAAACAACAAGGGGAACAACATTGAAGTGAAAGATAATTTGAGGATGGTAATTGGGTATTTTTTAGATTATAGCATTATAAGCAATCTTCATTCAAGAAAAAGAAGAATAAAGAATTAGCGCAAAAATGTTATGGCCCTAAATAATTATTCATAGGATTGCACAAGTGGTATAGAAGTTATATTTTCCTTCTTCTTGTATTCATAAGGTTTTTCATGTATCTTGCCTAAAAAAGGTTTTGGGAAAAAATATGCCAATGTAAATAGAACTTCCAAAATTAGATGAAGAATGAAAGTTGATTCTTGAACCACAAAAAGTTATAGATAAACATTCTTTATCTCTTTGACATATAACCATTATGAAGTACCTAATCAAGTGGAAGAATATTCCTCTAGAAGAAGGTACATGGTAAAATGATCAATTCGTGATGAAATACCCATGGATAAAGGGTTCGTTTGAAGTTTTGACAAAGGTTTTGTTATATGTTTTATATAACGCGCGGCGGAATAGTTTTATTGTTTGTTAAGGTCCCACACAATGATCAAATTTGAAGGGCAGGTCCGAATTTCAATTAGAAGGGCATATATCTATGTTGCCCTTCCATAATGAAAAGCTTTAAAAAAAAAACTTTTCAATTGACCACAATAAATTATTTTTACATTTCATTTTTAGAAAGACAAAACCATCAATCTTTATATTAATAAAATACTGTTACATATACAACAATGAAGAAGGCTCCATCTTTCATTGCTTAAATATCTCATTGGCAATGCCAACATAAGTCTTGAAGACACTATTATAAGAATTTTGATACATACCACCGTGATATATTTATGTGGACAGCTGTAATGCAATTTCAAGATTTTTTTTTTTTTTTTTTTTTTTTATTAACTTTTTTATTATTGGTGGACAATTAGTCAAGCTCATGATGCCAAACCATGATGATGTAAGTTTGGAATTTAACATTTTTACATGTTAAAGAAAAATAGTCAAAATCACTGACAACTTATTATGCCATAATTAATAATCATTCCCTGTTCACTTTTGTTAATAGGTTTATGTCACACGATGATCTCTCTTCTTTGGCATTTACTTGTATTGAAGATTACTATTCTAGGAATAAGGAGTTATTTTCTCCAAAAATAACCCTAGCCAAACATTGACAATGCATCAAGGATATCTTTCTATGCTTCATAAGTACATATGTTCTACTTCTAACTCATGTCTTGGAAGTGGTTGTTTTGCTGGAAATTATTCACCAGTTGGTTTCATACCAAAGTCTTTTTCTCATTTTCAACATCCAATACATGAAAAAGATAATGGTTTAAAACAACATAAATATTTGAAATTTTGCAAGAATTGTCTGGCACACTTTGAATATGAATTTTGAAGTCAAGTGCATGATGCTGTATAGGATCAAGTATCATTTTGAATACCAAATGTTTCACAAGAAAATTCTCAACATGCTACCCTGAAGTAAGGATTAAATGACAATATTGCATCAACTATTTCCATAATAAAAGTGCACCTCGGCCATAAGACTAAACAAATACAAATGTTGTAGATCTAACAAGACCACACAATCAAATGTATTCCACAAGGCCAATACTGTATGAAAAATGAAAAGGAGTTTGCAACCAAAAATACCTTAGGCAACTCATTCAATTAGACACACCAAACCATCAGCAAAAAGGAAAACCAACCTACTCAAAAGGCAAGCGTTTACCTCCTTTGACAAAATTTTGAGTTTCGAAACAAGGGCCTTTATTGTCTTTTCAATGCCCCTAGTAATTTGAACGGGGTTTGCACTTGCTACAACAACCTAAACAAAAAGGTTTCATTTCAAATTATTTTCCACAAATTTAAGATACAACCATTGTCAATTTTGTATTTCCTAACAAGCTCATAAATTTTGACAAAAGAACCAAAAAATTTTAATACCTGATAGCAATTTTTTCACTCAAAAACTATCTTAGACTCAATAAGCCCAACCCAAAACTAAAAAACCAAACACCATAAGACCCTACAAAAATGAATAGATGATCTTAATCCAATACTATCGACAAAAATTTACCTTTACACCCTCACTTATTAAACCCTGTGCTGTTGAATTTTAACTTCAACTGCTGCAGCAGAAGGACGGATGCAGCAGCAACATTTTTTTTTGGAGGTTGCTTGCATGCCATCCAGAAATTTAATTCAGCATTTAAAATTCCTGCAAGTTTTTTTTGTAGATGGCCGCAACCATATTTCTGTACAGGATTGTATTTAAACACAACAACCAGCATTAACGCAATTCACCAACCAGAAATTAAACAAACAGAAATTTACCCCCTAGTTTTGTAAATTCAAAAGGAGGACACGTGGAGCATTAATATTGGATCGCATGAAATTGAAGGGAATTTTAAAACCTGAAAACCAGACCCGAATTTTTTATAAGGCACATTGGATTGAGAATTCGCGTTACAAATTAGGCAGACGTCAGCATCCCATTTTGGAACACGAATTTGGTTTGAAATTCAATCTATTCATACTTTTGAAGTCTGATGGAAAGGGTTCTTTAATGTTTTGATAGTTTAATTTTATGTATGCTTTAAAATATACATATGTTTTAAACATATGTTATATATATATATCATATGCAAAATGAAAGGTGGGCCATAGAATTTAGTTTTAATTTTATTTTTTTAAAAAGAGGGTTTATTATAATATGTTTTATATGTTACGACATATAAAAATAAAAAGGACAAAAAATATTGGTAGTTTTTTTTATAGACAGTACGTAAATTTTTTATTACACAGCAGTGTGTAAAAAGTGAAAGACTGAGTGTAACTTTTTAAGTGTGTATGCATAGCAGTGCGAAAGGGAAAAACACAGCAGAGTGTTTTAGAGATAGAGTATGTTTGTTTTGAACAGACAGTGAGTTGGTTTTATGCACTGCATTTTGTAGCAGTCATAATTTTGTAATCCCTCTCAGTGAGGAAGAAGTGTAGTAGTTTTTTTTTGAGTTATTGAAGGGAATAGAAGTTTGTTTTCAAAGTATTGAAACTCTATCTCCTGTCAAAGAAATTTTTATTTTCTCTGTGTTAGAGGAAGGGAGATTTATTCTCCATTCATTGTTCTAGAATTTTTCAATATTCCAACATGTGCAAGAACAATAGATTTTGTGGTTCCATCCCTAGCTAAATCATTTGTCTTTGCCGCAGTTTGCCTTACCAACTTGGCCCTAATATTTTCAACTGGGTCCTCTAATTCAACCAATAAAAAGGCCAAAACTATAGCATTGAGATACATTTCATTACACTGTCAATAACAATAAAATTTGACTCAACCATAACCCCTTCCTTTTATTTTTGTGAAAATATTTATGCATTACTCTAATGTGGCTAGTCCATATGCCAAGTAGACCACTGGGTAACAAATATGTTTCATTTCACCTTTGAGTTTCAAATTATGCCTACCAAATCTAAGACATTTAATAGGGGGGACTAATACAACGTTAAAAATAAAACTAGAGCACACATCTACAAATTACCTCCTTAGCTACTGTCACACCATCATTAAATATTTTTGGAGAACCATGCTTGCTCTCCAAGACAACATTTTTCCCTTCACCCCAAGGGTGACTCCAACAAGATTAGCAAGTTTTTTCACACCGCCTGCAAGACAAATTGACAATGCTTTCAGTAAGTGTGCAATTGAATGCCAAACCATATGCCAAAACAACCCTCCATGAAAAATTAAAATAACACATTAAAATCGAATATAAGTGGACAAGGAAAGATCCACCGCAGTGAATTTTCACCTGTAGGTGACCTTCCTTTAAACATAATTTTTTCTTTGACCTGCAATTTTTTTGTCACTGAGCCATCCTTGTTGAAGTACAACTCCTTTTCCATAGCTCTTGTATTAACTACCTTCTCTCTGTTGCGTAATCTCAGAGTCCCTCTTTTGCTTGAGTGATTAAAGGAAATGGGTGAAAAAACTGAAAGAGAAGACAATTGTCTACCATAATTATCAAACATTGCACCCAACTTCTTCCCCTTTCCATTGTTACCCAATGAGGTAGATGTGGAAATTGTTGTCATACTGCCCAAAGAAGAGGCCATCTTCTCTTATGTTGAATATAGAATTACAAGATCTTCATATTAGTATGAACCTTAAAAAACATGACTCCCATTGCTAAAAACCACTTTTAAGTTGTAACAGGCAAAATAAACAACTATCGCAACTTTTGGCAACTTCTGGAGCATTAAGAGAGAAACAACCAAAGAGAAATACAACCACAATCCTCATTTTAATGAGACCGTACTATATATTTGCATTAAGATAATAGAAAGAAATCACGACTATATTAAGGCCAGCACAAAACAATCTTTAACCAGTGTCTCTCGCGGCCTTCAGGTTGCCATGCTAGAGGTTGCATATTTTTAATTTAAATTATTGACCTCTCGTGCCCATTTATGAATGCATCCAATGGGATATCTACATCAAATGCTCCTTTATATCCCCAAAAAAAAATTCCCTACTACAAGAGCACCAGTATTGATGGATCACCCCACACCATCCCACCCACTAGAAACGGTGAAAAAGGAAACCCGAGAAAATTTCTGAAATATCTCAAGATGACTATATGGGTGGTTCTTATGAATCAACCAACCATTCATAACATGCTCATCAATCCAAACCATGAGTATTATGTGACGATATTCAAGCAAGCACTGAATCGGATTTCTGAAGCTATGTTAGAGAAACCCTAAACTCTCACTGAAAATAGGTGAAATGTGACACCACTCAGAGATTGACATGTGCCAATTGGTACAAGTGGTAGACAATTGGCATGCTCAAACAACGAGGTGATGAAGGAATGACATGAGGGAGAAAATATCAGAAAAGCCCCGAATCTGGAGAACTAAAGCTCATCACCAACTTGAGATTGACAACTTTACATGATGTAAGCTATGAAATCGTAAATGGAGAAATCATAGTAACAATAAAGTAACCTATGTAACAATAAAGTTGGATTCATCCTGGGAGTGGTAATGGGAGAAATCATAGTGAACAACAGGAAACATGCAGAGTTGCTTACAATCACAATCAAATAGATGAAAAAACACATACAAAAAACCTAGATAATAATCATGAACAAGCTTAATATTGAATTATGAACCGTAAAGGAACTTACAAAATGTGACATTACGAACCTGGTTAAGCGCACAAGCAAAAATATCCTGGACATGACCCTGGTTGACAAGTTGTATTGCTCATGATGCAAGAGGATTTGTACCTGCACTGCCAAGTCAATCAAAATCCACCATTATCTATACAATAAATACAAGTAATTGATGTAGTATTTTTTACTCTAAGATGCATTCTTATGATAATGTTAGAACATATGTTGAAAATTTCAAAACATACCTAAATAAGCTCCTCTTCATTTCAAGAACAATTTATTGGAGTCGCATGAACTTGGAACAAGCCTCCCACAAACTGAAAGAGTAGCAACTAAGTCAACAGTGACTTTTTTGTTGCTACACTGGATCGAGAGAGGTTTGATCCAAGATTAAATCGCTCCAATAAATTATTCTCTACTAAATAGGGCCAACCACGTGAAGGTGGAAGCTCTTATGCCCCCCCCCTCCCCCTCACATCACTCTCAATTTCCCAATACCCAATCTATATTTCATTTTTTACATTCATGAGCATAAAAAAAATATTCAATAACTAATAAAAAGACAATTGAACAAAAAGTACGCAAGGAAAAATTTCAATTAATGCTTGACATAAAAATAGTATGATAAATGAGTTTTTTTTATAATGCAAAAAATGTTCCAAGTATGGTAACGTTTGTCTTATAATAATACAATATTTTAGATTATCAAATTTTCTTTTTCTTCTTCCTGTTTCTAAAGCTCCTAATTACATCATCAATATCATCGTGCTCTACTCCTGTTTCGTGCCTTTCAACCCACACTACTGACCTAGTTGCGTAGTCAAGATGTCTGGTCTCATCCAGTGATGGGGCATCGCCTACAAAAACAGATAATATTAAATTTTAATTGTTAGTTTTTAAATATCATTGAACTAGTTCGTTAATATTAATAAAAAAATTGCAATGAGATTATTTACCTGGTGCACCAGTTGTCACCGTTGGGATTGTTGCCCTGTCTTCCTCTCTGGTGGTAAGATCCTCAAGGGAAACATTCTCTGTCATTTAAACAAAAAATGTTATAAGGTCAACCATCAAGCTTTAATTGTTAAACACCCAACGCACCCCCCTCACCAATCACACAATGTCAAATCTGCAATTTTCTCTATGTATAGTCCATCTGCTCTTCATATGCCATTTTCTCTTCTTCTGCTATTCATATTCTCTCTTCTTTCCTCTGTTGTGTACTTCCTTTCTTCCTCTCTCTTCATATGCACAATGCTGATTTTCTCCAAACCAATTTCTGAACGCTGGGATTTTGAATGCTGCTCCTCTTCAAAAAACTTCTGAATCGCGGCAAAAACAATGCTGCAAAAAGTCTCTAAATGCTACAAAAATGTCAATAATTTTGCAGATATGCACAGGCCATGAACACAAATGGCTCACTTATATTGGAGCAGGGCCAGCAATCGCTCGCTTTTATACCATGTTAAACACCATGTTAAGCACACACATGGTGTATGAGAAAGATAAACACACACACAACAAGAAACTCAACACAATGAAGGATAAGCGTGTAGCTCTCTTATTTTTTCCATTATACATGATGTACATTTATAATACAATGGTGTGACTCTTGGTTTCATATTCCAAGGTCACTTGGACTCCATTGTGACTTTTCGCATTCCACACCTACCCATGTAGGATTAGGTGTTCCAACATATAATTAGAAAAAATTATAAGTGAAAATTAATTACTGTCACGACCCTCACTGATAGTAGCATTGTCGTCCTGGTCCCCACTACAATGATCAGGTTGCACATGAGGATCATCTACATCTGGCTCTAAAATTGGGTTATTTGCATCGTCGGTAGTGCTGCTCCCTTGATTTAAAAAAGTTGTTAGACATTAAATTTATGGACGAAAACAAACATATTGAAAGGTTAATGTTTTACCTTATCAGACATTTTGGATCTTAGGACCTGCCCCAAGCTTCTGCGACGTTCAACTACGTCTTGATAGCTGAAATGGAAAGTGATATTTTTATCTTCCTCTGTAGTTTCTGTTCTGAATTCATCACCCTACATTACATATGATTGCGTATTTTTAATCATATTTGATAGGATTAAAAAAACGTTGGAATACGATACAATTAATTATAAGATGTTTAGCTACTTAATTACAATTCTTGCAGCTAATTTCAAGTAGCCGCCGTGGCCTAGCTTGTGATGGCCCTTTTTTTCAATCCTAGCTTTGGTTGCCTTTGAGGTGTCAGGCAACCTAGCATCAAAATATTGAAGTCATATATGACCGAGTACACTTTTATTTTAGACATAGAGAAAATTAAAACTATTGAATTAAAGTTGTAATTTACCTTGCGGGTCCAGTTGGCATTTTTCCTTCTTTCTTTTCCCTTTTCTCTTTTTCGTCATGGATGAGTGCTCTCCACTCACTCTATGGAACTGCGAGAGGATGCTCGTATCTAGGGTTAAATTGAAATTGCGTCCTATAGGTGTCCCTAGTATATTTCAAATATTTGCCAACTACCCGAGCCACCGCTGTTCTGTCAAATGTGTCGACTCCAAAAATGGCTTCTAGATAATCTAGAAGTTCTTTTTTCATGTTGGAATTCTGGGAATTCCACCCTATGCGTATGGTTGGGCCAAAAATTACCAATGCATGGCTCTCCAAAAACCTGTAGAACTCATTGTTTCCTACACAGAAAAAGATATTATCATTAATTTAAAAATAAAAATAATGATAAATATGTTTTAGATAGAGTACATGAAATAGTTAAAATATTAAAATTTACCTGGGAGTTGTACGTTTTATTGTAAGAGCAATGCTGGCACATTACATGTTCTTCCGCTGGCCTCTTTCCGCGATCATCCCATCTCGGGGTTGTTCTTGCACTGCTCTGATCGGTCTGCCACATTGCAATAAAATTATAAATGTAAGAACTTGAAAACAATATCTAAATTGAAAACACAAAATGAAAACTGAAATAATTTCTAATAAGACACCGGAAGACAGAGTTAGAGTTTCAAATATGCCTTGCATTGAATTCAGTCCTGGAAACATGTCATTGCACATTAAGGCACCCAAACAAGAGACGAGTTGACAATGAAGACCTTATTTAATATATTGTTGGAGAAACTTCTAGTAAACTTGTTGTGAAGACCTTGAGGACATTTTTGGAGCAACATTGTTGAAGCTGATGGTATAGCATTGTTGGAGACGATCTTGAAGGGCCTTGAAGTGAAGCTTTTGGAGCAACTATCGAAAAATCCTTAGAGCATTTAAGTAAGGCACTTTCTATCTTCCATCACCTTTTTCCTTTCAATATCCTTTAAACAATTTTGTTGATATTTAATGTTTGAAATCACGTTATAATTCCTTGATTATATGTGTTTGGGGACTTTCCTTTTGAAATTACCCAAAAATACCCTGGCAATTTTATCTTCAGGATGCATGTCTGACCCTATTGTTCAATATTTTGATTGATAGTAGTAAACATAGAGAGTTAGGGGGCTCTTGACTTGGTTTGGTTGGGCCATTAGATCCTTAACATCTACTAGGGAGAACCCCCCTTGAGTTGGAGGAGAGCTAGCTCGAAGTGAAAAGAGGTTGGTGAGGTGACAATGGGGCTATTGAATTACACATGGTATCACGCTTTAGCTTTAGGACTTTATATTGAGAAGTGCAAGATTTTTCTATATCAATTCTCAAATTGTTTACAACACTATTGTTAAGAACTAATAAGAGGTGATGTTGAGGGGTTTTTGGGTATAAGAAACAATACCATTTAAAAACTAGGGTTCTCAGTCCTTGGCATTCCTTCACCTGGGCCTAGGGGCACACTAGAATAATTTCACACTAAACCATGCAAACTTAAAAGTAATTTAACAGATCCATAAAGTAATAATAATCATAATTCCTAATTTCCTATTGTACGATATGATGCAAATTATTCAAACATGAAGCAATGAAGACATGCAATGTCCGAATTTCAAGATTGATGAACCAATACAAGAAGTTAGAAACTACAACTTTGATTCAATACTCTATGTCCTAACTCCAGGAAGGAATCTATTTTGTAGTACAAAACATGCATCGTGTATTATCAATTCTTAATTGACAACAACTAAAGGTCATCTACCTCATCAATTCCTTCCCATTTTGTGTTTTTATGTTATATTCCTTATAAAAGTGTCAAATTTCTCTCAAAGTAAGCAACCACCGAATAAAATAAAAAATAGTTGAGATATGATTGAGAAATGGTCATTTATTTCTTGAAAGGATCTTCACAATTTCTTTGGTTGTTTTTCATCTCAAGAAACAAGAAATGACCTAAGAAACTATCGTGATGTAATATAAGAAACAACACGGTGCAATGGCCATTTTCAAAGCCAAATGATGTCCATCGAGGACATGGCCTTTATTTGGTTCCTGTTTCATAGGAGTTTCGGGTAGAAATGGAACTTTGTTGTACCATTTCCAGTAGTAAAAAGGGAAAACCTTCTTTTTCCATGGGAAATAATTTACCTTTCCTTTTTCAAGATAATCTAAATCACAAAAATATGAACTATATTGCACACATTCTTGGATAATGTGAAAGTGGAAAAGGAATACCCTACACACGTGATGCACACATGTACATTTGAACACTAATAGATTTTTGTAGTTGAAATGCAATGCTTGTTTTCATTTAAATGTAGGGTTTTTAAAGCAGGGAGAAATAATGGCTGCCAAATTAATAAGCGTTTCTTTGGGAAAAATTTAAATCTTGTATCGGGTGATGAAGATAATAGATGGTAGTGAATTCGATTCTCGACATTGTGTTTAACTTGAATAACTCAAATGATTATAAATATCGCTGGATGAGTTCTTTTTTTCAAGCTATCATTCAAAATCTCTTATGACAAAGCATTAGTGATGGCGCTTTACATTGTTTGTTTCTCTTCAGTTTCTTAATGTGTGTTTATTAATATATTGAGCACAATGATACCTTGAATTATTGCTCATGTATAATTCAGCCCCAATATTATATGTTTTTCTCAAGTGGTTGTTGTTAATAGATTAGTGCCTAAATCTTGGATCTTATTGCTTTATTGGGTTTCGTGGAACTGCTGGCCATATTTAATATAACTTGCCTAATCAAATGGGAAGAATAATTTAGAAGGAGCATGTTCCATATCACTACGCATTTTGTAACCATTCGGTTTCCATGGATAGTGATGATGATATTAACCCTATATATCAGTGACCTATATCTATATGAGAATGATCTCAACATTGACCTTGATATGGTTGTAGGATGTGACCTTCGGTATGTCATCAGAAAATCCTCAAATATAAGAAAATCCCCAAATCTAGAGAACTAAAGCTCATCACTTTCGATCTGGAGTACTACCCTTATGATAAAGTTGATGAATTTCGATCTCCCATTCTCTACCACTTTGCACTTCACCTTCAATATAGATCATACCAAGGGAAATTCGTTACTGGGTGTTGATATGGATGAGTTTTTCGAACTAAAATCCATAGCTTAAACTTCATGAAACTAGTGGATTCAAATTCATGCAAGCACAAACACATCTTACACATCCTCTTTGAAACTCATCTGAAAGAACATTGGAAGACATCTAGAGAGAACCCTACAGCCTAACAAAATCTAATGGAATTGACCAAAAAAATCCAAATAGAGTCAACCCTACTATAGGAGGAAGGGCCTGCAGTAAGAACTTACCATTTTTCAAGAGCTGAGGGCGAATGTTGTTCTGCAAGAGCTGAGGGCGAATGTTGTTCTGCAAGAGCTGAGGGCGAACGTTGAGGGAGAATGTAGGGCGAATGCTATTCTGCAAGAGCTCAGGGTGAATGCTGAGGGAAAATACTGTTCTGCAAGAGCTCAGGGCGAATACTGAGGGTGAATGCTATTCTGCAAGAGTTGAGGGCGAATCCTGTTCTGCAAGAGCCGAGGGCGAATGCTGAGGGCGAATGCTGAGTGCGAATGCTATTCTGTAAGAGCTGAGGGCGAATGCTGTTCTGCAAGAGCTGAGGGAAAATGATGTTCTACAAGAGTTGAGGGTGAATGTTGAGGGCGAATGCTGTTCTGCAAGAGCGGAGGGCGAATGCGCGCGTGATATCAGATGTTAATGTAGTTTTTAATAAAATCATTTTTATGTAGCGCGCATATAAATTTTGTATTTTTATGTAGCGCGCATATAAGTGTCGTTATACTGATGACAGACAAAGCATCGCTATTGTGATGGATGCCTCCAAATGTCGCAATTGCGACACTTAGACATTGTGTCGCACTTGTGACGTTTGGAGGCAGTCGTCGTAATAGCGACGCTTTGGGGCATAGTGTCGCAATTGTGACGTCTTCCTCCAAACGTCGCAAATGTGACACTTTGTCTAAGTGTCGGTATTACGACACTTTTCTCTAAACGTCGGTATAGCGACGGTTTCGGGCGAGATTGAAAAAATTTGGGGAAATTTCCGACATTTGGTCAAAAGCGTCAGAACCAAGTGTCGGAATTTCCCCCAAATGTACTAGTGTCATTATTTTTGCAATAAAGTAAATAGTAGTGGCATTTTGACTTGCTCACTTTCAGGTCTTATTTTTCTCTTCTTTCTTTTGGGGTCTATCTTTTTCTAAGTCCTTTGATATTTCTTTTAGGACTTTTACCCTCTTTTCCTTTTTTTTATTATTTTTCATTTTCAAAATATGAGAAAACAACTTGCAGAAAGCAAGGTATGTACAAATTTACAAGACTATCAAAATCAATTCAAAAATTACGAATCCTATTATTATAGGACCCTTACAGTGGCTCCACATGGGGATGGAATCTCCTTGTGAGATGTCAAGAACATTGTCAACTAGTAGCCTGATCCATTGGGCCAATCCCAAACACGAATATGCTGTGACTGAAAACTCTTGAACTGAATTTACACCTTTTTCTGGAAACTGAAATCTGATCTGAGAGTAAAAAGTGGTGCAACTTTTAAACCAAAGTACTACATCATTAATATTTTAGGGCCTTTTACTTGGCTTTCAAATCTTAATTAATTATTTTAAACTAGCTGAAAATTGAAAACTGAAATAAGCTGAAATCCTACGTACTTACTCTAATTAGCATTCCAACTGCTGGTTAGGTAAAATGAAATATCCAATGCAACCATTCAAGCATTATGTACTTTGATAGATTTTGCTTCATTTTCTTGTTTATTATCAAAACTGTAATTCTGCAACCTATTAGAAATTTGTCAACAAATGAGAGAATAAGGAAATACTTGATTTCCTTTGTTGACTGTTGACTCTAGAAATTGTACAAAAGGATCTTCTGAGGTATATGTAAAAATGTTCAACTGATCCAAGGAACTGTACCTTTGTTTTGAATGGCCTCCATGCCATGATACTAAATTTCATTTTTAACTTTATTTCCTTTCAAAATCAACCTATGATTATTCTGAGATAATTTCATATTTTTAAATAAGCTTTGTGATGATATTTCTATTGATGGACATGCATGTTTGCTGAAACTTTTATCATTTTGATACTAAAGCTTATAGTTAGTTAATGGAGAAATATTTTGATTGCATTTATCATTCATCACATCAGATATTTGATCATGAAAAAATTTGAAAGATTGTTGCAATTTATATATGGGTTTTAATGGAACTTCATAGATTTATAGGGGTTGTTCATCCTTTAAAAAATGAAATGCTTTAGAGGATATTAGTATAGAATTTTCTTTCAAAAATTTTGGACTTTCTTCTTCACTCCTATATTTGATGTGTATTGTCTGATAACTGTATTTGAGCTGCTAAAACTGAACTTCCTCACCCAACAAACTAGCTACTGAATGCTCTGTGAAGTTAGCTTGAATTTGGAGAACATAATTATCATCATACTGATCATACTTAGGAAAACCTTCAAAAGAAGGAATGTCATCAATCATACACATTAGATCAACAGATTACTTTTCCATCAATCCTGATATATCTTGATTAGATTGGTTGCATTCTATTTCAAGGTCATCATTTTTCTCAATAGGAGTACTATCAGGAAATGGGCCTTTTTGGGAAGGTACAATAACATGAGCATCAACCTGCTCTTCTGTCTCTTCATGGATAAAAACTTTAGTACACACATCAACATTAGAATAGGTAGAAACAATTTCTTCATTATGTAAATATTTTGAGGATGGTTTCATGTTTAGAAGCAATTTGATTTCTTCTTCGGTGAGGGTGGGTGGAAATCTTTGAATTCTTAGATTTGAATAAAAAATCTTTTTCTCTCTTATGTAAAAAATGATCATGAGGTTCAATATTTTCTTTAACTTCATTCAAAACATTATATGAACATCATTTGTTACTACAGAGGGTCTTTGTGGATCTTGATTCATCTCTTAATCTATTTCATCTTCGATTAACTCCTCTTGATTATTATGACACTTAACTTGAGAATGAAAGTTATGGATTGCTACTAATAAATCTTCAGGATGCCAATTTCCTAAATGTTCATTAATATTTGTAAGTCAATGTATGAGATCTTCAGCTTGATCGCAACAATTTTCAGCTAATGATAAAGATGGAAAATCTTCTTTGTAATGCTCATAAAATATCTTGTGAAAATCCTTTAAAGAAAATAAAATAGCAGGTTTGAGAGCTTCATACCATTACCTTACTTGTCCTTCTAAGGTTACCATGAATAGCTTCATGAGGCAATCCTCATGCCAAACACCCTTCAATCTCCATGAGTTTATATGAAATTTAATGAGATGTAAAAAAGGATAATCAATATTCTCATCTTGAAACATAGGAAGATTTTTATCCTAATTTACCTTTGGTAGTTTGTGTGGAAATCTAGGTATGTGATCTCTGCTCATGGGAGCATACTTGCATTGTATTCTTGGGTTCATCTTGTAAATCAATCATAAATAAGGGCCACTGTATCTATACAACCAAGCTAGATCCTTCTACTAGTGGAATCTTAGATTTTATTATTAAAATTTATTTGGAGTCACCAGGTGGATGATTTTAATATTTGTATGTCTGATCACTGTCCACCATCATAGATCAAATCTGAACCTATAAAATATTTCTGAAGAAAATGTTAGTCTTCCCCAGTATGGTTTCCATTATGTTATCACTCAGTAATTTCTCAAGGTTAAAGAAACAACTCACTGAGGTAACCACAAACCTACTTGTAAACTCCAGGATCTAGCCTTCCTAGGGTTCAGAGAGGGCTCTCTCTATAAAATTTAACTTTGTTTTAATGTTTGGTTTTACGCTAGTTATGATTGTGCAATTTGGTTTTAATTTGGTTTGGTTTGGTGGGAAAAATCACGTAATGAGATGAATAGTGGGAAATCTGATTGTCCATTGGGCTAAGGAGTCAAAAGTCAAGCAGACAGAACTAGGATCAAGGTCAAAAAGTCAAATGTTTTTAGGGTAAGATAGATAAGCCTTTAAAGATCTTGGAAGGTTGTTTTGGTGAAGTGGTATGATCTAGATAAAGAGCAATGAAGGGTTCTTTGATCTAGAAAAAAGTAGTAAGTAGAGGTCAAATGAAAGAGGGAGCAATTAAGGGTTCCCTACTCTGGAAACCATTAGAAAACATAGAAATGATAAACAGTAAAGACATGGTGCTTTTAAAAAATATTGAAATAATACTCCTATTTATTCATGAACACATATATGGATGCATGAAACAAAGAAGATAAAAAATGACAAGTAGAAAATACTTCACTTCAAAGCTCATCACATGAATCCTGAAATATGATGCTAATTGATTCGATCCAGTCTGCTACTCGAAATTTGCAACACAAAAGCCTTCAAGTCCAAAAAAAATGACTATAGAAATATTCAGCAATTTATTCCACAATAATACTTCAAAGGGTGAAGTATTTATACAAATTCTAAACTAAAATATCTTGAAAAAATATCAAGATTGGTTTACAAATATCTCAAACTATTTTACACAAATATAACTTAATAAAAGGACACTAAAAACTAATGAATCTATTTGGAACTATTTTTTATGGATTTATGGTGACAAAGAAGAGAATTCGAATTTGATATCAACTCTTAGTTGATGATGAGGCATCCAAGTCACTAACTCTCTCATTCCTTTGTGCATTTTGCTCCAGAAATTCTGCAAATTTGGGGTCCAATGATACATTTTTATTTCTCAATTATAAATAGATATGTAAAACGTGAAAGAATTTTTTGTATATAAATATGTTAATAAGGTGAACTTCTCTCAGTTTTCTAAAATTCAATTCCAGCTGTTCACAACAGGCTCTGCAAAAAGATGTGTAAAACAGAATTTTGCACAATCTGAAAATTAACCTCTGAATATGTGCATGTGTCTCTCATTATGTAATACCTGTGCATAAAGTGAGATAGGCTTTTTTAGCTTAGAATCTTAGGAACATAACCTCCTCCATGTTTTCAAAATACATCTTGTATTGATCACAATAGTTTCTGCAAAACTATGACTTAAACAGGAAATTTCTGCAAAAATGTCCCTTCATGCTCTGTTTTCATCTTTTAACCTTTTTGTTCTTTTAACTGTTTTGGATTTTACTTTGGATAAACTTCATTGTTGTTGGTGAAAGAGTTTTCATCTCTATTTACCATTTACTGCCTCTGTATTTACTTTTATTATTTTACCTTGACTGCTTTGTAACTTTTTTTATTTGAATTTCGCTCTAACTTTCATCTGATACACTTTAACTTTGATGCTCTTTGACTATTCTATTTTCACTGTCACTGTGAATTCTTACTTCACTTTTACCATTCACTGTGTAATTTCATCTTTCTGATTTTAATTTAATTCTTTCTTTGTATACAAACTATTTGTTGAATAATGTTTTCTGAATCAAAGTATGAGAATATGGAGCAAACAATTTTGTCAACTAGTATTGAAACTATTGGCCCAATTTCATATTCTGATAATAATCTGTAAAAATCAAACAATTTGTTAATAAAAACGTGGTCTGAAGGGAATCCAGTAATGACTTTAGGGAATAGGGAGTATAGTGAAAGGATTTCTACCCATAGCAGTGGTTTTCTCGCAATTTTGACCTTTAGATCTTAGGAACTCTGTTATTAGGTTTTTTGGATTCTTCTGTAAGATTAAATGGTTTATAGAAGTATTCTTAAATTTGACAGAGGTTCTTGGATAAAAATGGATACAGCTTGGCTCTTTGTTGAGTTTCAACCTTCAATTTTGGATTTCAAATGTATTTTCAGACTCTCACTGGTTAGAAAACAAGAAACAGGGGTTTCTTGGGCTTTTCAATGGATAATTGGACTAAGAATAATTTGAAATCAAGCACAGAGGTTCAGGCTACCTTCATAGGATTTCTGGGCTTTAATTAGAGTTTTAAGCAGCCTGTAAAAACTATATAAACTGAATATTTTCCATTTAAAACTGTGCGCAGTTTAAAACAAGGTTTTGTAAAAAATTTGACAGGGTTTGGCTTGTTTTTGGACCTTTTTTGATAGGCTTTCTTGGAAAATTTTAAGTTTTGACTGTATTTGTTTTTCTATCAAGGTTCTTTCAAACTGATAACAGGCTTGATTTCTAGAAAAATACCTGTTTTACGCAGGTTTATGTATTTGAAATTGGCTATGAAGCGTTTGATAGGTTTCTGATATATTTTTCTGGTTTTTGTAAGCAATTCAGGGCTTCTCGAGAAGCTTCAATGGTAGTAGGCGGGATTTTCACTGATTCTGGGCATGAAAATAGTATAAAATGCTTCGTTCTCTGAGTCCGAAAGCCAGATACAGTCAATAAGTGCAGATGAAGGTAATAAAAATGTATTTCAGGGTTTATTAGGCATTTTAGGGTTAAATTATCTGCACTCAATGGCAGTCACATCGGGCAAAATAGTGGTTTTAGGGCTTCAAAGGATAGAAACCGCGAGTGGTTATCACATGGGTTTAAGGTGGTAAGTGGTTTTAACTGAATCAAATGTGATCCAATTAAAACGAGCCAAGTGGAGGAGAGAGAAAAGGCTGAAACAGCCTATTTCGCATGTAAATGAAAAAATTAACATCGCACAACTTAAATTGCGATATGGGAAATCAATTGTCGGATTAGGAAGGGATAATGCGAACGGTCGAGATTTGATTTGGAAACTGCTCGACATTCAGAGTGGGTCTGGGGTTTGGTATATGTGGCAGGATCATTTATAACCTTTATAAATATACATTTATAAAGTTTAAAACTTTGAGTTATATGTTTAGCGGAGCGGTAAAATCATATTTTCTTAATTAAAACATAAACAAATGTTTCAATTACGGGCGCGGGTATGTATTATATAATTTTTAAACCTTTTAACGGATGTTTAAAGACCATGGGGGGCAGAATATTAATACACTGATATGTTTAAACCTTATGGGAAAAGGCGGGTTTTATTTCACCATGTGGGATAATATAAACATAGATTTAAACTTTAAGTAAATGGGTTTTGGTTATTTAAATATAAAGGATTTATTAATATACGGGAAGGGTATATTTAGGGATTTAGTAATATAAGTTAGAAATTAATATGAAATTAAGGTGTAATGTAGGAAATTAATTAAAATACATAATTTAACACTAAGTAAAGTGTAAAGTAGCCAATAAAGCATAGTTTGTCCCATTTTTTGATTTTTACACTTAGAATTAGGATAAAAATGCATTTTATGGGTTTTTGAGTGTTTTTTGAATGAAGATGAAATTAATTATGTAGGTTTTTTACTTTTACTAAGAAAAAAGGTGTTTTACTTAGGAAAAGGGATCATAATCTTGGAAAAGGGTGAATATGCTGATGAGATGGGTTTTATGTAGGGAATCCAATATTTTTAACCAATCAGTTACTAAGCCTTGGGTCCGGTCCCAAAAGAAGTTAGAGAAATGATCTGAGCCTCTTTAACTGAAGGTTTATGATACTGGATCATTGTGGGGAGTAGAAATTAGTAATTTTTGCCCGATGATGCTTTATTACATGTCTTGCACATTTGCTTTCTACCTACCCATCTTTATTCTAACCTTTTTTACTTCATTTTCATGGGTGCACTTAAGCTTGAAACCCTAAATCCATTTTTATTTCAAAGCATAAACCTATATAATTTTAACCTTATTTCATCTGAGGGCTCAGATTAAACTGTTGAGCTCCTCATTTATTCTCTAACTATCTACTGATATGTCAAGTTTAAACTGTTTGACATATTTTTATTCTCTATCTAAAACATGAAATTAAAAGCATGAAAAGTTATGATTAAACTGTTTAACTGATCATGGATTATGGCATTCATTGACAATCTGCACATACTCATTATTTTTGCAATAAATTAAATAGTAGTGGCATTTTGACTTGCTCACTTTCAAGTCTTATTTTTCTCTTTTTTCTTTTGGGTTCTATCTTTTTCTAAGTCCATTGATATTTCTTTTAGGACTTTTACCCTTTTTTTTTTTTTTTTTTCATTTTCAAAATATGGGAAAACAACTTGCACAAATCAAGTTATGTACATATTTACAAGACTATCAAATTCAATTAAAAAATTACGAATCCTATTATTATAGGACCCTAGCAGGCTGGAGATCAGGATATCATCCAAGTATACCACTACAAATGAGTTGGTGAATGGTCAAAAGATGTCGTCGATTAGTCTCATGAAGGTTGCAGGAGCATTCGTCAACCCGAAAGGCATAACCAACCATTTGGAAAGGCCCTCCTTGGATTTTAAGGTAGTCTTCCACACATCGGAGGGTTATATGGGTACCTGGTGATACCTGAACTTCAAATCGATCTTGCTGAAATATTGAATCACCCCCTTGAGTTGGTCCAGAAGGTCATCAATCCATGGGATTGGGTACCTATTCCATACATTGATCGTGTTCATTTCCCAATAGTCATTAAATAGTCTCCAAGTCCCATACTTCATCTACACTAACACGATAAGGCTCCCATAGGGCGATGAACTCAACCAGATGTGACCTTTCTGCAATAGCTCCTGAATTTGCCTCTTGATTTCTTCTTTCTCCCTAATAGAGCGTCGATATATTGGTCCACATGGAAGCAACGCACCCAGGGTTAGATGGATGGAGTGCTTGACCTGACAGTGCATAGGAACCTCTATAGGGGAGGTGAGATATCCCCATACCAGGGAAAATTTTAAGAACCCCCCTAAATTTATTTATATAATAAATAGGCGAATCCCCATGATACATAGGAAAAATGGAAGGCGATTTTATTAATAATATAATATGTATATATAATTTTTTGGCGAATCACCAGTACAAATGGCGAATCACTACTACAAAATGGTGAATTTTTGTCTAGTGGAGTTCAGGGTGTTGGTTCAAATGAAGATATGGTAATTGAACCAGGAGTAGAAGGAAGAGAACCACCGAGACCAAGCATGGCACATGGTGACTCGTG
The DNA here is from genome assembly GCA_034641835.2 of Pinus albicaulis. NCBI lineage: Eukaryota > Viridiplantae > Streptophyta > Pinopsida > Pinales > Pinaceae > Pinus > Pinus albicaulis. The sequence continues at coordinate 832,092,198 of CM076571.1, forward strand.
AGGGAAGTAGTTCTCGTGTAGTTTGGAAAACACGTTCTTCTAGTTCTGCTAAGCGTAGTGTTGTTTCTCATGCTACTACTAGCACTGATATTGAGGTTGGAGAGGAGTTTGAGGAAGCATGGAAGGTAGCAGTGGTGGAGAATTACAAAGAGTACCCCATGATGGGCTCCATTTTTCCCTTTGGTATTTGTGCCTGCAAGACCTTCTGTCCATTGAACCAACAATTAGCCATTCAACCAACAATCAACTTGAATGAGTTGATTAGGTACGAGTCAACTTAGACTAATCTTCAAAACTATGCTTTGCACTATCCCATATTTATCACACTAATGCTACACAACATTGTGCATTTGCACCTAACTCTCAATAATTATTTTCCAAGAAAAATCTATAATAAGAAAAATATTTTACTATATTCTAAAAGGTGAAGATGTCAAAATCATGCCACAAAGTGAAAGGAAATAAAATATCTTTCCTCAAACCACCAAATATATAAATAAAACAATAATGATTATAATAATAGAACTAGATCTATCGATCTATCGATCTATGCATGATATGAGAACCATAAGCATTCAAGAGACTAATTTCAAACTCAACAAAATCCTCTAAAGAAGCAACAAACAAACCACTAAAATTTTCAAAGATATCAAGGCTAGACATTAACACAATTTCATGTACTTGAATAAGCCCATTGTTGCTTAGCGTTAGACTTCTTAAATTAGTTCTTTATCATTTGATACTATGACACTATCTATGTGAAAAGAAATAGGTCCCAACTTCATCAAATCTGATTTCATTTCCAATCAAAGATCAAAACTAGCTTCGTTTCCAATACCAATATAAAATCACACATTTTCCAAATATCAATAATTATTTTCCAAGAAAATATAAAACTCGAAACTCGGCAAAATTCCCCAAACACAAGCAACATATATACCATTAAAATTTTCCAAGATGTCAAAGCTAGACATCAAGGTAGTTTCATGTACTTGAATGAGCCCATTGATACTTTGCATTAGTCTTGTTAAATTAGTTATTTATCATTTAATACTAGTCAAACACTACCTATGTGAAAAGAAATAGGTCCCAAAATCATCAAATCCAGCTTCATTTCCTGTCACAAATAAGAAACAAACAATGTAAGGATTAAATATGAAACATCAATCTTAAAATAACACACATGAAAGAAATGTAGTTGCAATGTTACAATGAAAAATACAAAATATAGAACCCATTTTTACCTGAATTTGACATGTAGTAATCTTGCATGATCAACGGAACATGTATACCAAAATAAGAGTCCTAGGGTATTTCAATTTCCCAGTTCTCATCTTGGTCATCATTTTCTACATTGTGAACATGATCTTCTCCATATGTACTATCATTATGAGCATCCAAAACATTATGTTCTGTATCAAGTTCATTAGATAAATTTGTTATATTGTTTTCTCCCCTTCTATCACAATTTGATCGCCAAAGCGCTAGTGCTCTTTCATATGGAAAATTGTCAACGTCATACTTTGTTACATATAATATTAAACATGTATCCACATGTTTATCAAGCTTGTTCCTCAACTTTGACTTCAAAAATGATAGTGCACTAAACATTCTCTCATCCTCCACTGATCCCAAAATCATGGTTTGACAAAAATCTGCTAATTTAAAATATTTTGATATGTTTTCTTGCAGGTATTGGCTAGCACTTAAAGTATTCCATAATCTTGTTATAGCGCCGTTTTCATTAGGATTCTCCAAAAAAGGATATTTCTTCCACATTGTTTCAGCAAAGCGTCCACCTTGTTGATACGATTTTGATGAATCTAAAATACCTTCAATCTGTTCTCCATGTATCGAGACTTTCTTGCAAAAGTGGTCTACTAAACATTTTAATCTCTTTTGAAAATTGGCTTCTAAATTTCTTGGACATTGACAATTGTTCCAATATTGAGGGTATACCACACACATGGCCTCCAACAATTCATCTCGAGGAAATCGTTCTCTTATCTCTGATGATAGTGATCTTGCAATTTCTATCAAATTTTGTCTCACTGAGATCACAATATTATCAAATTGGTCTCTTGACACGGGGCAATCTTTGGTGATTCGTCCCGTCTTACTAATATAATGAAAGGGGACCATATACCCACGCACTGTGATACATAGTATCCCTTTTTCATCAAACGTCAAATTTTTTTTAGTATTTTCTATATTGATGATCTTAGTCCAACTTGTAAACTCTGGATCAGTAAAAGAGTCCGGCATCATATACAAATTATCCAATGCAAGGCATGCTGACTTTCTCGCATTTGTGTATTCGCCAATATACATTGTGAGATTCTGAGACATTTTCACAAGTACATTCATTTCATGTAGCATAGGAAGAATTCCAGCCAATGTCAATAATGTTTCTATATCAGTTAGTCGAAAAAGAAGATCTTGAACTTTGTCTACATTGTAGCGATTTTCATACATCAACCCTACCAAAGATTTGAACATTACACTTATTTTACTTTGAAAGCTGGACAACTCGCAAGCATCCATGCTGGTCTAGCGAGTCAGTTTTGAGTATGTTGTGGATATTAAGATGACTAGATTTTCTTTAGTACAAAATTTTTATCAAAAAATCATAATTTAGAAGAAGATGACTCTGGATACCTTTTTCATGAAATTTGGAGCCAAAATAAAGATAAAGTGGGAAAAATGAAATATAAAGTTGGTATATTAAGCCAAATTCAGGGTTTAGGCTAAGTAAAATAACTATAAAAAGTGCACGCAACATCTCCTCCATACTAGAGATGTTGTATGTCCTCATGAAAAAAAATTGTTTATGGATCCTCTGCATCTTGTTCTAACTATTCAATATTGTCTTCATCCTCAAAGCTTAAATCTTTCTCAAGTTTTAATTTTCCTTTTTCTTCAAAATTTTCCCTTTCCTCAATCTGTACATGTGGTTGTTCAAAATGTACCTATGAATCCTTGAAATATACATGTGGCTACCGATTATATTTCTAAAAAATCTCATAGTTAGTATCATGTTCTTCATAAATAATTTGTTTTGTTTACCAACACTTCAAAAAATTCAAGGCATACCTCATCGAATTTAGAAAAAAAAAACCCTAGATTTATAATTCTTAACTTGGAAGTTGAGCTTCTTGTGATTGGTTTTGTGTGATAACCACAAGTTTGTGCGCTTGCTCTTGTGTGGCATCACTTCACCCTTTACTTTTCTTCATGTAGTATTTAATTGACTATTAATTTGATCATGAGTTAGTGTTGACCTCTTTTGACTTGGAGCTGATTTGAACAACATAGAACCATCTTAGGGCATCTAAAAACAAAGCCCATATGGCAGATTTCTCCCTATAGCCATGCTGGTATGCTATTAAGCAAATGATTATAGTTTCTCAAGGATCCTGTAATGAACTTGATAATCCATTTTTTCTCAAACTATAAATTTTTTTTGGTGTAACGACAAACCTCTTCATGGTATCAGAGACTCGACCGATGTTTGATTCCCTCAAGCTACGTTTGAGAGAGGGTGCTGGAGTAATCACCCCACCTCTATGAAATCAGTGATTCCCACGTAGGGAGTTTACCAACACCTGCAAATTTTGATGTAACGACAAACCTCTTAAAATATTTTATAAGAAGAAGCATATAAGTGTATATATTGTCAAAGTTTTTTTTAAAGGGAAACATGGTATTGAATTCTACTAATACCTTTAAAAAATACTTGGCTCTTTAACCCCACAAATTTGATATAATTCCTTATGCTATGTCAACTTGATGCATACTTGATATATAACTCGATAGATAACTCGATATGCAACTTAATACACCACTTGATACACAACTCAATATGCAACTTAATACATAGAGTTGTGCAAACTTTGCTGCAATATTTTTGAGCAAAATGCTTGAGCTTTTTTCGAATTTATGAGTGGAAGAGAAATGAATTTTAAGTTCCAAAATGAACGAAAAACCTCATGGCTTTGACATAGAAGTATTGGTCAATTAAAAACCATTGTCCAATCAGTGATTTGTTATTTGATATCTTGTGTTTGAATCTCTCTCTCAACCAATTAAAAATACATTCCCTCAGTTGCTTATTTCACTGGAAACTATCTGTGTTGGATCACACAATCCCCTTGATTATGGTCGATTAGTTTGAACCTGATTTTGAGGAGAAACAAATGGCGTGAATGCTATGATGATCAGAACCATTTTCTAACATGCATTTACCTCATAGCTTGGATGATAATTTATGTTGAAACTGGTGTAAACTTAGATTGCGTTCAAATAAATTGACTGTGTGTATTAGAGACAAGTTACGTCAAACTACAATCAAGCTTTAAAACTTCACTCCTGGTACCACTTACCTTTGTAATTGATGCTTTCAAAACATTTTAGAATCCCCTCTCTCATCCCAACAAAAAAATTCATTCACATTCAAAGTGATTTTTTGAAATGATAATGTATTAAAATAGGCTTGAATTGGAGCATGTCGTTTCAATAATCATAGATTTTGAGTAAGACAACACATATGACACTCAACAATCCTCATTTCCATCATAACCATTTTTCTTTATAGCTATAGGTGGAAGCGCTTGGTTTTTTCAAAATTCGAGCACATTTTTATACAAATGCCCTTTGTATGAGCTGACAAAACAATGGTTTTGTTTTATCAAACCTTTGTTCATACCATCATTCCTCTAATTCAAATCAAATATTTCGATTCGAAGAGAATTCTTCCATTGTTGTAGGTTATCATTATGCAATTTTCACTGCTTATGCATTGTTGTAGTGACTATTATCACTGCTTACGCATTCTTGTAGGTAACTATTTTTCATTGCAAACATAGCGTTTTTATAGGCTATGTTTTTATTACAAACATAGCATGCCTATAGTTCATGTTTTCATTGCAAACAGAGTAGCACCTTTCATAATGCTTATGGGAATTTTTATGAAATATTCATATTTCAAAACATAATGTTTCTTTTGGGCATCTGATAGATTGTTCTCCTCCTCGAAAGAAAACAAGACACTGTCCTTCTTAAAATCAGTGCATTTATCCTTATTGAAAGCAAGATTTTTCCTTCAAAATTGCAGTAACTCTCTTCAATACAAATAATTTTACATAGGGGCCGCATCATTTCTCTTAAAAATATGACATGTTCCTCTTCAACCCAAATTATCATTTCTCTTTAAAAGAAGACACATTTCACTTCAAAACAGAGCTCTACTTCTGTGGAAAACTACACTATTTCATAGCTTATATTGTTGGCATTGATGTTAACATTGATGCAACAAGAATTTGATTCTGGAAGAAAAACATATGAATATTTGGCAAGATCCTGGCATCAAGAATGAAGACCTTAATGTTGATGTTACAGGGAAATGATCAAAGAATATGGAAGATTTCAATGTTGATGATACATGGCACTTATCAAAGTAGAAGACATTTAATGCATTTTATTAATAATAACATCTGCACTGTCTTGTCTCGTCAATACTGCGTAAATAATGCAATCAGATCATTATAAGCATGCGTAAATGGTGGTGAACATTGAAATAAATTGACCGAGTCCGATTCTCCTAGCTATTCAAGCTAATTTCCCTTGGTTGTGTGTAAGCCCATCTTACCACAGAATTTCCCACAGTAAAATCCCATGTTATGGAGAGTCGACTTGATTCGGTTAAGAAGATCAATGATTATATATAGATCGTATTTGACACTGCAACTTGGGGAATCTAGTATCAATTTGATGGTAGTATGGTTCATATATAGGATTGATGCAGTGGTTTGATCAGTATAATAGTTTCTTCCATGTCACATGATTGATTCTAATGGAGGTTGTATAGATTTGGTTTGTCACTTTTTTGGTGTTTAATGCAAGAACAATTATGGTGTGATTACATTTTTTGTTTCTTTGTTCTTGATTTGGTAGAGGTATTTAATAGATTTGGTGCAATGTGCGTGAGCTGAATTACGTGTTGGTCTAGTCAATCTAAATATCAATTGGGTGTGATCGATTTTGTTAACATGATGTCTGAAGTTTCCATTTGATGTAATTAAGCTCATCATCTAAACTTAATTGTTCTAGTATGATTGTCTCTGATTTGGTTTGAAGTGTGAGATTGTGTATGTGAGTTAAGGATTGGCGTGTGATCTGGATATCTTGCTTTGAAGTGTGAGATTGTGTATGTGAATTAAGGATTGGCGTGTGATCTGGATATCTTGCTTGGCGGGTTTATGTGAAGGATGGGGAAATATTAATGTGGAACAAAATTAATATAAATGGGAATATGTCAATGTTTTTATTGAGGATTTTAATAATGGAATGAAGCATTACAAAAAGAATCAAGAAAGCACCCAGACAAACACCATAATCATGACACCCACATCAAACCAAATGAACATCACAATCACAACACCCACACCAAATGTTGATAAGAGACCAGAAACAGACGTTCCATGTAACCCAAAGAGTCAGTTATGACATTGAAGCACATTACAACCCTACCCTTTTCTCTTGAGTGATCAAGTGCCTTTGCGACCAATTATATCATTCTTGCTTGTTGAATTGATTAAAAATGTCAACAAATCACTCAAAATTCTATTCTTGTACAAATTAATAACTGATCTGGTGCATGAGACTAATCGATATGGTACGTGAGGATAAAAATTTGGTGTTCTGGCATACTTTGGAATTCAATGGATGAAAATCATGTTTCTTATCTCTTGTAGTGGTCGATTCTGCACTGGCACAATCAAGTAAGTTGTAACTGCTCTCAGGTTATAGGAATGGTGTAAAGTCATGATTACTGAAGTGTATGGTCAAAGATTCGTTATTCTAATGTGATGAGGGAGTTTAGTCACATTAATATTCTGTTTTGGTGCATTCAAGCATTTTGCCTGTGATTTGTTTGTATTGATTCAATGGCATTTTCTCGAGAGTATAACAATGTGATTTGTATTGATTCAATGGCATCTTCTCAAGAGTATAACAATGTGATGGTTAACCAATGTGTAGAACCTGGATCATATAGCCTTGAACCTATGCCAGTAGAGGTCGATCCATGTTGATGCAACATGTAAGTGCTTGAGGGCAGAGTACCACAGTATTCCTTTTTGAAAAATCTGAAGGGCACAAGGGCTTGAATAGAGGCTTTCATGCCTGGTTTTTACCATAGCATTGAGGAATGGATAAGGCCCATATTCTGGCCAAGGATAAGCATCCAAATTTATTCTAAATCTGTTCTATGTGTGCTATCCTGGGCAGGAACAGAGACCTGAAACTTAAGCTGTTTTCTTTTCAGGTGAAAAGGCTCCTATCCTAACTGCATATCGGATATCCACATATATAACATGTGTATGCATAGCTGACCAGTAGCTAGACCAACATGGATGCTTGCGAGTTGTCTAGCTTGCACAAGATTCGTCAATGAATATACCCCCTCAAGGATTATTACTATTATTATTATTATTATTATTATTATTATTTTTGTCAAGGTGTAGCCTTCTTCTCCTTTGAGTGGTCTTCTTTTACATCTGGGGTGCTCACTTTGTATTACTGCTCCTGGGAGGATGAGATGTGCTGAACACTCTAAAGCTGCAGTGACTAAGTAAATGTGCCACGTGACCTACCAGGGTGACTTCTTGTGTCATACTATGTGGACCTCTTAGTCATATTTTGACACAACAGGAAAATTTGACACAACAAAACCATTACTCAGGTCTCTATGCCAACCTTAATATTGTATAGAACCAATTTCAAGAATTGTCCTGCTCGAAGACAAGTTGATGGATTTTGAGGGCAGAGTACCACATTATTCCTTTTTGAAAAATCTGGAGGGCACAAGGGCTTGACTAGAGGCCTTCATGCATGGTTTTTACCATAGCATTGAGGAATGGATAAGGCCCATATTTTGGCCAAGGATAAGCATCAAACTTTATTCTAAATCTGTTCTATGTGTGCTATCCTGGGCAGGAACAGAGACCTGAAACTTAAGCTATTTTCTTTTCAGGTGAAAAGGCTCCTGTCCTGATTGCATATCAGATATACACATATATAACATGTGTATGCACAACTGACCAGTAGCTAGACCAGGGTCCAGCATGGATGCTTGCGAGTTGTCCAGCTTGCACAAGATTTGCCAATGAATATACCCCCTCAAGGATTATTATTTTTTTTTTTTTGTCAAGGTGTAGCCTTCTTCTCCTTTGAGTGGTCTTCTTTTACATCTAGGGTGCTCACTTTGTATTACTGCTCCTGGGAGGATGAGATGTGTTGAACACTCTAAAGCTACGGTGACTGAGGAAATGTGCCACGTGACCCACCAGGGTGACTTCTTGTGTCATACTATGTGGACCTCTTAGTCATATTTTGACACAACAGGACCATTTAGCACAACAGAACCATTACTCAGGTCTCTATGCCAACCTTAATATTGTATAGAACCAATTTCAAGAATTGTCCTGCTCGAAGACATGTTGATGGATTTTGAGGGTAGAGTACCACAGTATTCCTTTTTGAAAAATATGGAGGGCACAAGGGCTTGACTAGAGGCTTTCATGCCTGGTTTTTACCATAGCATTGAGGAATGGATAAGGCCCATATTTTGGCCAAGGATAAGCATCCAAATTTATTCTAAATCTGTTCTATGTGTGCTATACCGGGCAGGAACAGAGACCTGAAACTTAAGCTGTTTTCTTTTCAGGTGAAAAGGCTCCTGTCTTGAATGCATATCGGATATCCACATATATAACATGTGTATGCACAACTGACTAGTATCTAGACCAGCATGGATGCTTGCGAGTTGTCCAGCTTGCACAAGATTTGTCAATGAATATACCCCCTCAAGGATTATTATTATTATTAATATTTTTTTTTTTTTTATCAAGGTGTAGCCTTCTTCTCCTTTGAGTGGTCTTCTTTTACATCTGGGGTGCTCACTTTGTATTACTGCTCCTGGGAGGATGAGATGTGCTGAACACTCTAAAGTTGCGGTGACTGAGGAAATGTGCCACGTGACCTACCAGGGTGACTTCTTGTGTCATACTATGTGGACCTATTAGTCATATTTTGACACAACAAGACCATTTGACACAACAGAACCATTACTCAGGTCTCTATGCCAACCTTAATACTGTATAGAACCAATTTCAAGAATTGTCCTTCTCGAAGACAGGTTGATGGATTTTGAGGGCAGAGTACCACAGTATTCCTTTTTGAAAAATTTGGAGGGCACAAGGGCTTGACTAGAGGCTTTCATGCCTAGTTTTTACCATAGCATTGAGGAATGGATAAGGCCCATATTCTGGCCAAGGATAAGCATCCAAATTTATTCTAAATCTGTTCTATGTTTGCTATCCTGGGCAGGAACAGAGACCTGAAACTTAAGCTGTTTTCTTTTCAGGTGAAAACGCTCCTGTCCTGACTGCATATCGGATATCCACACATATAACATGTGTATGCACAACTGACTAGTAGCTAGACCAGCATGGATGCTTGCAAGTTGTCCAACTTGCACAAGATTGTTCAATGAATATCCACTAAGCTTTCTTATCGCCAGCACCCTTGGTGCATCTACAGGTCTACCGCAAGGGAGGCCTTAATGACACATAGGCTAAACCCAGGTAGTTTACGTTGCATAAGACCTTCTAAACCACCATATAAAGGTTTAGGTTCTTTCAATATATTCGTACATCTAAAAGCATTGTAAAGTTCTAAAGGAAAAGTCCCTATTCATGAAACTTTTAACACCTATAGGAGAATTCCCTTCACTAGTCCACCATATCAACATCAACTCAAGCAATTTAAGGATTGAGAAGAGTAGTTTCCTACCATTTTATAAGGTGATATTTGAGTCAAGGTCTTTTAATGGCACTAGGTTTCCAAGACTTGAAATTAACCTATTCACAACTAAAATCTACTACAAATTCAAATCCCAAGAGATCTTACTCTCAATTGCATATTAAACTTGTTTATTTTCTTTAGATCCAGTAGCATACCTACTTCCATGATGTATGGCATGTGTTATGGGTTCTCTTTGATCTTCATTGTATCCTTAGAAATTTTATCAATGTGGTGATCCCTCTCTTCCTAAGCCAAAACCCATTGGACTGGATCACAGAAAGATCACCTAATTCTTCTCATATATGCGTAACAATGTTCTCATTACCTGGAGGCTCTGTTTACTCAACCTGTTATATATACATGGCAGAGCACCTTTTATTTGTAGATCCTAACCTTATTTGTTTGGCCTTGATAGTGGTGAGGATAATTTGGTTGAAATATTTGGTTTCTAGCATCATTGCAAGAGAGTGTGCCCACAGAGGTCTCATCTATTGCATCAAAGCATACTATCAATAGTGTAAATGTTACTTTTTGAACCCAGCAGATTTTATCATCTAGTTTTGAACCCATCAATCTAATATATGAAGATCCAGTATTAGCGATGCAACCATTCTGTCATACTCTCTTTGCATTTAAGGATCACGTCTCTTGTGAGCAACATATATAATATTTTTGTACTTAAATATGAACTCAGAAATTTAATACACCAAGGCGTACTATCAGCAATACGACCATTACTACCATGCTGTCAATTTCCATTCAAGCATCATGTCTTTCATGAGCATTCATATATAATGTTATTGGACCCAACTTGGAACTCAGAAATTTAATACACCAAGGAATACTATTAGCAATGCGACCATCCAAGATTTTATTTCAGATAAGTTATGTCATCTTCATCGACACTGGCTTATCAGATTCTTAAGTTTCAGAAATACTTACCAACAAATCAAAATTTTGAAATATCTTTTGCCGAAAATTTTATAAATACTTACCAACGTCATCTTGAAACAGAGATATTGAAATCGAGAAAGGGAAGGAAGGTGCATACTGTTGAACAAACTGGCGAAAAGTGCAGTGCCTTTGTGTTATTAGTCGGCGTTGGAGTCTGAAAGCGAGCTTGTACATGCGCTTGAGGCCGAGAACGTAGGCTGTGGCGAGTGTTATCTCCCACAACACCATCTCTTTCGAAGTGTATCTTATAGGCATCACATAATAGCAATCAGGTCAATAAAAATGAATACCATCCAAATACTGTTACTGAGAACTCTGTTTTCAGTATTTATTTCCAGGTCTTTTATGCGTAAAAAAACTTTGTGCCACAATCAGCTTTGTGCTCATTAGGTTAATACTAATATATATAATATACATAAGTCAATATCTGAATTATAGCCTCTATAATCGATGTAGTGCAATGATCTATAAGCTTCTAAGAACTATCAATTGTGCTTTAGAATAATTGATCAAGCGCATCCCTTTTAGTTCATCTAATTGTTTTCCATGATAGCTCGCTGCTTTAGAATTATATAAAATATTGTCATAAATCCTCTTGAGGAGATTGAGCCATTTACAATGGCCAAAGTTGCGGAGTATGGAAATGGGATTGAAACAATAGGATAGGGTTCTTAAGTAGCTTAGACATGAAAAGCGTTAGTCTCTACAAGACCAATCCTTAATCAATATATTTATGATGTTAAATCCTCTGCAAATCAAGGTGGGAGTGGAGGCATTGGAGCGCATTAAGGATGAAGAATCTAAACGCTTCAAGAAGCATAAGAACTTCTTTGATTTCAATGTACTTATTCACATTAAGGAATCAATGGTTGATGTTTCTTCTAGATGTATAGCTTTAACATTGGAGGTTAGTGAAGGATATTTAATCTTGGTTAGAAATCAGTTGTCTTATTGCAAAGTTAAGATTTATTTAACATTTAAATAGTGTACTGTCTGCTCATAAGTTTCCTACTTCTGGTTACAAAATCTTTTACTAGAAAATAAATCTTAATAAGTGATTGATTTTAATTTATATTTTTGCATAGGAGAGCGAGGAAACCAAAGCAGCAACCATTTACAATGGCCAAAGTTGGGGAGTATGGAAATGGGATTGAAACAATAGGCTAGGGTTGTTAAGTACCTTAGACATGAAAAGCATTAGTCTCTACAGAACCAATTGCAACTTGGTGTTGTTGATATCGTGCCGAATTTGTAATTGATCGATAAGAGGTAGAAGAGACTGGTAATTTGACATTTCTTCTTAGATATTCTTTGAGAATGAAAAATTTTTATGAACCCAACTAAGTAGCATGTTTATCTTGTCACCACTGATCTTAAGGACAGATTCTAGCATCTTCATCGTATCAGCAAAGACAGTTTTAACTTTTGATAGGCCATTTTATTGTGTTTGCAGCCTGCAGTAAATTTCATCATCCTGAAGAGGATTTGGGGTCATTTAGACATGAAGAGGGACTGCGCTTTATCCATATCAGTGCTAAATTTTGTTTCTTTTGTTCGAAATCGAGGTGTAGTAGATTGAATGAATAGACACAATTAATTTGAACAATAAAACAACACAACTTTTCAGACTCTAAAATGATAACTTAAGTTTTTAGGACTCTTTCCGATTTTTCCCTCCTTTGGAAGATTATTGACCATGTTCAGTTATGCATAGGTTTGGCAAGGTTTGAAAATTTCCCAACCAAAAAGATTCAAGTAGTTCGGGCTGCAACAACACTTTATTCTAAATTAAGTTCCATAGCAGATCACAATATTCGGTTGGCAGATCCATGATAAATGGAAATACCAGTCACTTGATTTTTCTATAATGAATACTTCAATATAGGATCTGAATAATCAATCCAAATTTTCTGGAGATGATAACTAGAACTGGAACCTCTTCTGTGGATATGGTTTTGATGGTATTCAGGCCAGTTGTGTAAGAAAGCATATAAGAAGCCTATTTTCTCTTGATGCACCTCACACTTTCATGGACTATTTTCCTGTTGCTTACCTCACCTCTGTGGGCTATGGCTGGTTCAATAAGGCAAGGACTATGCAAGTTTGGAAAAAGGCTTATAACAGACAGAAGCTCTAAAACACAATAGTTGATATAGAAAAAAAAATCAAGTTTCCTGTGCCAAGGATCTGCCTCGAACACTCCAAAATGACATTTTTTTTATACAAAAACTAATGACGACCCTTTACCTCGGTTGAGCGGGCTCAAAGCAGGTTTTTTTGCTTGTTAGATACCCTCGACTTGCTCACTGGCTGGTTTGACCGAATACTAGTTCAAACTAGATGGTATTTGAAACTAACTTATACAACGTAGCTTTAAAGTGATGAAGTTTCCCTGCCACCTTCCATCACATGTTTTGATGAAAAAAGAGAAGACCAGTTCAATCCTCTGACATTTCTGCCTTAATAGGTCATATCTTTACTGGATTTTATTGATGCACAATGCAACTAAGTCACCCTGTTTATTTAAATGGAAGCTTTGTAAAGATTTTTGAATTTTTTATTTATAAATTATCAGTTTACATGATCATCAACTTATGGGTTTGTATCTGACAGAGATTTTCCTCAAGTATGTCAGATCTAAGGCCACTAAAAATTCCCAGCACAGTTGATCTGCATTTGTAAGCTAACAAGAGGATTCACAGTCAAGTAACTCAATAATCTAAAAGAAAATTGCAGTGGGTCATGCAAGAAGTCAACCATAGATCAAATCAGGATTCAGTAGGTCTAATCATCCTAGATGATAGGAAATAATATGAAATTTCCCAAGCTTTGTGTGCATACACATAGGCACACATTGATTGCCAATCAACTAGTGAGAAGTCACACATACCAGAAATCTTGTCTATCATGATTTCAGATGAGGACCACCAGAAGTAAGAGAACGAACATTTAAAGAGTGTCTCCTTGAACAATGGCTATAAATAGTTGCAGATCAACAATGTGTTTGATACAGAGAGTAAAGTTCAAAGGGTTCATGAACATAATAGTTCAAACTTTAGATGTTGAACAGTCTTACCTTACGCTATATCCTAGTAACGGACCAGAGAGAGTCGGCCAGGCCCTAACGGACCATGATGGGATTCCTATGACTGTTTTTTTCCGACTCAGCCTCGCTTAGCCAGCAAGAACTTAGAAGATCGGTGTGCACAAAGCCTAGCCACCTCTCCAAACCACTGAAAAAATGGGGCGAATGCCATGGAAATCTGGAAAATCGGTTGAAAAAATGGGGCGAATGCCATGGAAATCTGGAAAATCGGGGGTGAATTTCATGTTTCCATCTTTGTGCGCCCTTTTTTTGGTGGGCTAATATTAAATAATTAATTATTTTTAAAATATTTTTTGGGCTAACTTTATTAAACTATAAAAAATGGGTTTTATATAAAAAATTCGCCCTAATAAAATTTAAAATCCCTTAAAATTCGCCTTTGGGCTAAAATTTGCCCCTAAAATTTTCCCTTCCCCATACTCCTCCACAACCTTTTCCATCTCTTTTTGTCGTGTGGAGGGGCCCTGTCTGGAGGTCGTGGCCATAGTATTTTTCTTACCCTAAGGGTGGATCATCAAGAAAACAAATTTCCCGATTTTGGAAATGAGCTTACTTCATTTTTTTCCAATAACCAAAGAGATGGGGGTAGGTGGTGTTACCTCCAGTATCTTGTACAACTTATTTCCCAAGGTAACAATAACAATGCGAGGCCTTGAATAATACACAACATGTTTCTTCCACAAGTATGGTTGGCCTAATAATACATCACAAACATCAAGAGGAGCAATGTCAAATAATACCTCATCCATGAAGGGCTTGATGTTGTATGGAAGTCAGCATTGTTGGTTGACGTGGAGATCCCGTCCATGGTGAATCCACCTGATGGTGTGCGATTGTGGGTGTGTTGTGGTTGGCAAGCCCAACCGCTTCACGACATCTACTGAAATGAGGTTCTTTTATCTCCCGCTGTCGACAATGAACTGTAGTGGGGAACCCTATACCCACATATGGGAGTGGAAGAGACGCTCCTCCTCCTCTAGATATTTGGGTTCCTCCTTCTGGATCATCATGGTGGAAACGATGGCATTGGTCTCCGCATCAATAATATGCATCCCTTTTTCATTCCCCTTTTTGGGTTCTGACTCGAGTCAGAAAATGCATTTGATTCAAAAGCCTTCATCTTGGACACCAGTGACTACTTGGACTAACACTCACTTGTGTTGTGAGTGGATCACTTATGGAAATCACACCACTTTCATGCGTCTTTCTTTCGCTCCACGGTGTTGTTCTTTGCTTGCGGCTTTGGCAGGTTGTCTTACATCACCTTGCCTTGGATTTGTCTTTTGTTTTGTGGTTTGGGGGCACCTTTACCTTAATTTTGATTTTCATATCCAAAGTATCGCTTCTTCTGTTTGAATTTCTTCTCAATATTGGTAGCATACTGGTATGCCACACTAAGTGAGGAGATGTCGAGGAACTCCATTTCCCCTTGAATGTATTTTTGCAGACAACTATGATACTCTAGCCCCAAATTTTTCTCCAAATATTTCATACCCAACTTTGTGTGCAGTGTATGGAACAAATTCGTCAACTCTTGCACATCTTGATCCCTTTGATGGCGCAACGTAGTCCATTGTATGTACTTTTCCTCATAGCTCCCTTGTTATAATTTACCACAGAAATAATAAACAATTTACCAAGAGAAATAAACATAAAAAGCCAACAAAAAATCATTAACATAAACAGAGATGTTTATCCGGGAAAACCCGAAAATCTAGGGCAAAACCTAACCAATGAAATTTCATTATCCTTGGCCAATACCATGGCCAATCTGGCCAAGTGAGCCTTCACTGCTGACCTCCAGGCCTACATTACAATGAAGTCTTCCCAGCCTTTTATAGGCTCGATTACATGAAATACCATGGTCTGAAAACCATGGGTGCACAATTCCATGTGCCCCAAAACTACTACTATTTACCCTCAGGGATAATTTTAAGGATGGAAAATTATCTTGAAGTTTAAAAAGTTGGTGAATCTCACTAGTCCCTAATATGAAAACTATAAAATGTTTATTGATGTATTTGTAAAATTATTCAAATTTATAATGATATTATATATATTTTATATATAATTTTGGCTATTTTTAATGTAAAATAATTTTAGATTGTAAAATTTGGGCGAATCATTTTTATAAAAAAATGGAAATTGTCGAATCTATTTTTTAGAAAAACCATGGAAAATTAGCCCACTTGCGAATACTAACCCCTAAAATTTTCCATTTTTACCCTAGTCAACATTGACTCTATCCCGAATCAAGTTTACCTAACATCCCCACGGGATAATATTGTTCCTTGATGGCATCTCGGAGAGAATTCCAAGTGGGTGCAACCAAGAATAGAGAGGGTTCCCCTTCATCCTTTTTCTCACAGTAGGTTTCCCACCAATCCTTGACATGGTGGGCGGCTTTGAGGAGTGAAAAAGTAATATTTTCCCTGTCATAAAATTCATGAACCAATAAATATCCTTCCAATAGATTCAACCATATATCTACAATGTCTACATCTATTTGGCCCTCAAATATGGGAATGTTAAAATTTACTTGTACCTTAAAATGAGTGGCGCCTCTAGAGTGGTTGTTGGATGTAGATGCACTACTAGTGGGTATTCGTTATCCATCATCTCGTTCCTTTGCTTCTTGAGGGCCTCTTTGAGAAATATTTTGATAGGAACTACTACTCCCTCATCTTTCTTTTCTTCCCCCATGGGCGGCTGTAGGCATGTGCGAGGCTGATCTTGGAAAGGTTCAACCAAATCAAGCCCTAACTCCTTATACCCTAACCTCATTGGGGACATGCAAAGAAGGATCGAGGAAGAGAAAACCTCTCTGATACCACTAATCCATACTTATGTAGGAATGAAATAAAATATAGTACTAAGCATAAACGCAGAGATGCAGCATAAATAAAGCTTCATTTCGTTAATATCAAATAACTGAAATATGCTTACAGACATAATGGACATTGTTGAGTCTCAAAATTGTCTTCCATCTTCATACAGATTTCCATCATTTCATAAGCATTTAACCCTCATTCCGTAACTATCTAGCCTAAAACCCTACATCAAGAAACCATATTCATGATCATACAGGTTAGAAAATCATTTTGCAAAGTTATTTATTTTATGTATTTTTAAGTGAATTTATGATTAAAAACTAGGAAATTAACATAGTTTCATATACATATATATGTGTTATGAGTTTTGTGACATGTGCAGGCTTATTTGGAGGTTCTAAAAGGGTCTTACTTGGCCTCCCAAGCACAAATTCGAATTTCAACTCAAGAGGTGGACCATATTCCAAGGATAAATATCATGGAGATCTTGATGTGTCATGGGATTTGTATCTAGTATTTAGGGATAAGTTGAGACAAGTATGCATCTAGTAGATATTTAAGGGGTTTACATTTATTGAGAATATATCCCTAATTCATGAATAAATAGGAGGAGCATCCTTCAAAGGAAGCTAACAAGTTGTCAATTATTCATTAGCATCAGATTTATGATTTTTCATTCAGCATGAGTAATATCATTTTTTCCAAATCATGAGTTATTAGTCTTGTTTGATTCTTAATATGTGACATTTCTTCATGTGTACTCATTGAGGAATGGATGGATCCCCATCAACCACAATTTGCATACATATATAACATAGTTTGATTTCTTTTATTTCCTTTTATCCAAGTGTGCTTTATTTTATGCAAGTGTGCTTTATTTTCTGCAAGTGTGATTTACTTTTTGCAAGTGTGATTTACTTTCCGCAAGTGTGATTTCATTTCGTAGATTTGATTTGATTGTAATTAAACTACTTGCTTACTATTTATCTTAGTTTTCTTGCTTGAAAACTAAATCACTAGTTTCTATTTACTGCTTTCTATATTATCATAGTTTGCTTCTAATATATTTTCACTTTAGTGATCATTAAATTTCTTGCTTACTAGTTCTCATAGTTTTCTTGCTTGATAACTAAATCAATAGTTGTTCTAGGTTTACCCGCTTTCTAGATTATCATAGTTTGCTTCTTATAGTTTTTCAAAGATTATTTTATAAGTTTTTAGAAAGGCCATGACATTCATTCATTCCACCCTTAGAATCTAACTTCCAACCTTAGAATCTATTTCAGCTTTCTTACATGTGATTTCTTTTGCAGTTTTATTTACTTATACTTGTAATATGCATTTCTTTTCTTTCTTTCCATCCTAAACAAAAATTCTACAAAATTTTCATCTAAGGTCCAATATATTTTGGTTTTCTTCTAATTTTACGAAACCCCCGGGTTGACATATTAAAATGATAGGGATTTAACATACAATTAAATCACCTTATAGACATAAACTAGCTAGGGTGATGGTATCTTATCTATAAGAAGATATGTGGCGGCTACATGCCTCTTAATTGTGTTAAAATGAGGCTCGAAGGCCTATTTATTATTTAGAAACAATGTGAAACCATAAACATCCAAAAACCTAACCCTAGGAGATGAAACACCAAACTATGGGCATCGTTCGGGTAAATTGGCACATCAATTTCCTAGGGTCGTAACTTTGGCATACAATTTTTTTTTGACTCACACAATACCTTGTTAGAAAGATCTATCTGAGGACTAAAATTGTTGACAGAAAATTTCAAGCTGAAGACTTTCATTCTTCAATGGTTATTTTCTAGAAAAACGCCATTTAGGGCCTCAAAACGGTTTCGGAATTTCAGGACCCGAAAAACTGTCAAAAATTGTAAATTGTGTTACAATTAAGGAAATTGAAAACCTGAATGAAAAATGGCGAGGGTCCAAGTGGAATAGGTGGGTGGCCATCAATATCCACCTAGATCAACTAGGGACTGATATTTTGCAATATGCAATTCAGGAAGGTAGACTAAGGAGTGGTTGGTCAGGAAAGGTGTAAAGACAAAAACACTTCAAAAATTGACTGTGGGATCAGTGAAGCTAAGATGGAACCATAACATGGCTTGAACATGATATCACACTCATAAATGATAAACCATTGAAAAATGAAACACTTAACACCCAAAATCAACATGTACCCATTAAAACAACAGTAAAACGACACTTACCTCCCAATGCGACACTTAAGATACACTTTGCAACACTAGTGATGACAACGACAAAATAGTGCACAGAACTTCGGGAATAAGTCTAACATATATTTCTATGATAAATAATACCCATTAGTGCAAAATAAATAGCTGTATTTGACTCTTAAATATGCGCTATAACTCCCTTTCACAAAGTGTGACACTTCTCTTACCAAAAGGCGACACATGGGTTTTCTACTTAAATGGACTTGGAAACTTAGAGAACATGCATGAAATGTATTTTATTACTAGAAAATACAGCTCATATGGTTAAATGAGGCTCCAATGTTTGAATATATGCCAAAATTTGTAGGGTGTTGTAGCAGCGACAACACCACATCACCCCCATCACGTGACCACTGATAAACTCAGGGGATTTGAACATGGAACCTATTGGAACATAATACTTTATCTTCACAATGATTTATGATTGAGCTTCTCCCATGGGGATAACCTTCAACTTATTTTAAATGAAAGGGGTTCATTACCTTATTCATTTCAACCAAATGAGTTAAACTTGTGATTGAAATATCAAAAAATTTAATAAATGCAAATGGATAAAATGGAATTTCATTATTTTATCAAAGAAGGATGACCAAGATTTTCAACATCCATAAACATATAATAAAAATTATCTATCATAGGAAAAATAATGAAAAAGGAAAGGTTTTATATCAAATATGAAAATTTGGATATAAGTAAACTCCTCTTCATATATTTACATTCCAATTTCTTCATGAAAAATCAACATTATCTCAGTGAATATTTTAGGCTACGTTCTAATAAACATTTTTTTGGATTCCCCAACAACCCCATCTTGCACTTGACATAAATGATATGGTTCCTTATGTGTCCATAGTATAGGATACCATAATTTTACTATGTCATTATCATTATCTCGTAGGGGAATTCCTTGAAATAGATTATAGTATACCAAAGTGAAAACCAAATATGGATGCCTAAAGAACCTATTTGTCTTCATAAAATTGGAACATTAGTAGGATATTTTGTGGGAAATAATATTATTCTCCTCAAAAGCTATTTTCATTTGAATATATAAAGGAAGTACATATGGAACATAAATGGGAATATAGGATTTAGTATCATGTCCAACAAGTCATGGTAAAATTCAAGTGAAATTCCAGTAAGGATCAGACAATGAGAATATATACATATGTGGATTAAAACATAATAAGTGCACCATGAACCACCTTAATAATAGGAATCATGGAAGGTTTCATACTGGAAAAAATGTTAAAAATGGGATAATCAATAGAGGATAGATGTGGAACATCAAGTATTGTAGAAATGAAAGCTATGTAGAAAGAATTGACATAGATAAGTGGTTAATGTGGAGAAATGGAATGAATGAAATGGATGTTGATTTATGTAAAAAGGAGGCAATGAAAAATAAACAAAGTATTTTGGTTTATGTGGAATAATATAAAATTATATGTGTGTTCCTTTATACAAAATTAAAATAATAGACTCAACATGGGATGTGAAGCATGAACTCAATGCATGGATTCTTCGCATGGCACAAAAGGAAACTAATTCATAGGGTAGGTGGTGTGTCATGATAATTGTGTAGGTCATGATGTGAAACGCTGACAATATAGGTGACATGGCATGCTAACTGGGTAGTTCAATGCATCCAAATTCAAGGAATATTTTATTGGAACATTCATTCGATGGTTCCAGATGTCCAAGTGGATTTTGAGGGTCTTGGATATCAAATACCCGGATGGACCTCAATACCAAATAGTCGTATGTCACACTCTTCATTTAATTTAATTTTTCTTAGTTTCCTTTTGCTTTATGTGAGGAATCCATGCATTGAGTTCATGCTTCACATCCTAATTTGAGCCTATTATTTTCATTTTTCATAAATAAAACACATCTAATTTTCTATTAATCCACATCAGCCAAAATACTTTGTGTATTTATCATTACTTTTTTTTGCAGAAAAATAAACATCCATTTCATTCATTCCATTTCTCCACATTAACCAATTATTGGTGTGAATTTGTTCTGCATATATTCCATTCCTAAAACACTTGATGTTCATCATCTATCCTCTATTGGCTATCCCATACTCAGAATTTTTTCCACTATGAAACCTTGCACAATTTATATTATCAGTCATTTTTTTTCCACTTATGGTGTATCAATGTACGAGATAAATATGGTTACTAGAATTAATTGATGTTCAAATAGTTTGCCTTCCCATAGATCATTTCCATACACATGATAACTACTATTAGTGATTGACATACGTTTGGGATCCATAGTTGTCTATGGAAAGGATATTACATCATGGGATATAAATAATTTTAGCCATATATATAGTAAAATACCATGTTTATTAATATAGATAATATTCATACATATCGATGTCTATTAAGAAAAAAGTGAAAGAGTAAAGATCACAAAAATATATAAGAAAAAATCCTTCTACGAGAATTCCCTCAATTATTTATCTCACCAGAATGGAGACTTCCATTAGTATACATCCTATAGGTGGTACTCTAATAATTCTCTAGAGAAAAAAGTTCCTGACAAAATCTTGATGACTGGCATAGCCAAAGTTTGTTGCATTTCATAATTTTTATTTTATTTGGAGAAATCGTCTTCTATCGTGAAAGTATTGTCAACGCAAAAAAAACATAATGATTCAAGTTGCGACAGATGAATAAACCCATAATTTATTAAATATTTTTGTATTAAAAAAGATGGTACTTTTGGCTCTAGATAAATCCTTGATTATTCTAGATGATGATTCCTTTCTTGAATCAAAAGTTGGTGGGCTAAGCTTGCTAAAAGTTGTTTTGGCACTATCCTCTATTACAATAGCTAGTCTTACACATATTGATATATTCTCATTCTTTAATTCGAACTGAAATTTCTTAATTTTTTCATGACCTATTGGGCATGATACTACATCCTATATTCCCATGTATGTTATATATGTACCTCATTCTCTAAAATTAAAATATTATTTTAGTAGGCTAAGATTGTTTTCAACAAAATATCTTACCAATTTTCCTTTTTGATGAAGACAAATAGGTTTTTTATTCCTTCATATTTGGTTTTCACAACTTGTATCCTCTTGCTCCAACAACCATACCCTACTTAACACCTACTATTAATACACTGAGAGCATTGCAACACTGCCTTCCAGTGTCCTAGGAGCATTGAAGGGATAAATTTGACTATTTTATGGTTTCCCATGAGGAAGATGAAACATTTTCAATATTTTTTTGATTTCTTCTCTAATAGACTCAAGGGAGTGTCAAATTGAGCTATAAATTTCAACATCGTATATTTAAATGGTAGAATTTATTCCAGAAAGCCACCCAACTTTATAACCAAATTCTTTTATGTATTTTCAACTTGTTTTTAGAATGGGTCTACTCAAAATTATGTAGAGAGGGTACTTTTTGGATGTGGAATAATAGGTCTCTACACTTGACATTTAAGTAAACCTATTAGGAGATAAGTTGGAAAGGGAATAATGGAAAAGTAGTTTTCTTTTTTTGTCTCCAAAAACTACCCTTGGATATGATGCCATTTCCTTGAATATTATTGGTTCTTATAAAAATTATTTTGTCAATATAGTTTTATTTTTTAAAGCCCAATTTTTACCTTAAAATTCCCCTAATCGAATGCACCTAGCCACAATTTTTATTTATATTTTGACATGCATACACAAACGCATGCATGCAATTAATAAACCTTGAACTATAGTAAGGGATTTAATGACTATCCACCTTCACTCATATGATAAATCACTTTCAACATCTGTAACTATTCAATGTGATTACATATTCCCAACTCTGTTGGCATTGATGTGCGTTGAAGTGTTGCAGATGTATTTTTGGTTGGCATTGATGTCAACATGTAGCATGGGTTTCAAGAGAGTTGTGTCTTCTAGAATGGAAATGTGACGATGGGGATGTGATTTGCAGGTGTTACATATTGAGTGTGAGCAGAGGATGTCATGTTACTCATGATCATGTTGTTATGATCATGATTGTTTCATGGAGTTGGATGGTGGTGTGTTGCACTAGTTTGGAGACCTTCCCGTGAGGATTAGTTTTGTATAGGGGGTTTGTTGTACAGTGTTACTAAGGATGTTTCCCATGGTATTTTGTATGGAAGCTAAATGGTTTACCTTGGTATTTGATTGAGAATGAGTAAAATATTACCATGGTACAGGTTCCCTTGATATTGGTATTACCATGGTACATGTGCCCATAGTATTGGTATAACCATGGTATTCACACCTGATATTTTGGCTAGTTTCTTTAACAGTTGTACAATTTCCCTTGCTATTGTTATTACCATGGTATTCACACGTGGTATTTTGGCTTGTTGCTTTGACAGTTGTATAGGTGCCCTTGGTATTCCTATTACCATGGTATAGTCGTACTTGGTATTGGTATTACCATGGTACAAGTGTACTTGGTATTTGTATTACCATGGTATTTGCACGTGGTATATTAGCTTGCATGGTATTTACACTTGGTTTTGGTATTACCATAGGATCTTCCCATGGTATTAGATTCGATATTGATGAGGATCATTTGGTATATATTGGTGTGTGCCTTGTTGATTTTGGTTGGTTCTTTTAAGAGTGTGATAACATGCCATTTACAAGGCTTTGAGAGCAAGTAGAGATTCCAACGGTTGATCACATATTTTTGAAAAGTTATACCGGAGTTTTGTATGTAGAAATCATTGATTGTTTTCAGGATAGAATTCACGGTTTTGTCTTATAGGTGGAAATATTTAGAGTGGAGAAGGATTGGCATCTTGTGGTGTATTAGTGTGCAAAAATTTGATGTGAGATTTCCCCCCTCTAGGTATTATTTAATATTTAGATTTTATATTTCAAAGTGATGGTGTTGTTGGGTTTCTCATCTTGAGAACATTGAAAACCCAGTGTGAAATATTTTGAAACATGATTTTTATGGAGGAAGTGAAGGCATGGAGGCTTCATAGTAGACAACGATTAGGAGAATTTAGTAGAAGGATCATATTCCTTCATCCAATAGGAGTTTGATAGTCCAATGGGAGTTGGGTGACGATTGCTGGTCATGGGGCTTCCAATGGATAGATTGTTGTAGATCCATGAGAGAAACATATTTTCTAATTGATAGGTGCCATCATACTGTGAAGGAAGCTAATTCTACGACTTATGGTTGTAAGATAATTTGTGTATAATTTTTTCAAAAAATTAATCGAATAATTGAGCATCATAGTAGCAGCAGGTTGGTTTTTCTCCCGAAAGGGTTTCCACCATAAATACTTGTGTCCTTATGTATGCATGCTTCTCTTGGTTTTTCTCATGTTTATTATGTTATGAGTTATTGTTGATTTCAATTTTTGATAATATAATATTGTGGATGTTTGTTTAAAATTGACAATCCGACAAAAATATTTTAATTTGGTATGAAGTTCATCTCTACTAATTCACCCACCCACCCCCCCCCCCACAAGTAGTGATCTAGTTTCCAACAATTGGTATCAAACCCGGTTCTCTTCATTAAAGCTTGATTGCTTGAAGAGTAGACCGTGGATCATGGAGAAAAGCAAGAAGAGGATGTCTCAAAAGACAAAGAGTTTGAAGAAGGAAAATAATCAGTCCATTTCACATGAAGAAAAAAATTCAGAAATCTCAGCCAAAATGAAGAAGAAGAATTTCAGTATGAGATATCAAAATTACGGTACCAAGTGCAACAAATTTCGATCTTACGAAGAGCAACTGAAGATGACATAGATGGTTTAAAAGCAAAAATGGAGGCTAAGTTGGATGGTTGGAAGGATCAAATAATAGCTAATATGGATGATAAAGTGGTGGAAGATCACATCGAGCATCAACAACAAGTTCTCCAACTCTCAAAGCATAACCTAACTTTGGTGCAGAATCTAATGAAGCAATAAGAAGATCAACATCACATCGAAAGAAGTTCTGAAGCAGTCATAGAAACAAGAACGCGAAAAGTACAATCAATTTCAGAGTATCTCAACAAGTGGAAGAACTTTCCGGTATAATATTCCACATGGGAGGATGATAATTTTATACAGAAGCATCAAGAAATAATCAAGCGTTGAGGACAACACATGTTTGAAGGAGAGGGGCATGTTAAGTCCCTATATTAATAGTGTGGTCCCTTATTATGTTAGTGTAGCCCCCCTTATTGTTATTGTTGTACCCCTGTAACCCTCATATTGTTATTATTGTGCCCTTACATTATTATTGTTAGTTCAGCTAGGGTTACATTGTGGCCCCACTAGGATTACATTGTGGCCCCATGGACTCCTATATATAGAAAGGAGGTTTTTTCATCTGTATCATGCAAGAATTGTTCATTCATGTAATGTATTGGAGGTTTTCCCCTCAAAGTGGCTTATTTCTAAGGCGTTGATATCTCTTTTCTTCTATTTTTGGAGCTAGTTTCACAACATTTGGTATCAGAGATTTGGATTCTAGGGTTTTGCTGCTACAAAAAGGTCATCATGGAAGTTTCTCTATAACTTTTTCTCTACGAAGGTTCATAAGTTGAAATTTTTAGAGTACGAAGCCTAAATCTGGAGGAAGATCGCTGCAAAATTTCAGAGCTTGGTTCAAAATATTTACGGAGATATGATCCGTGGAAGTTAGGGCTTTGTGTAGGCTCCTCAATTTCACTTAAAAAGGTCATCGTAGAATTTTCGCTATAACTTTTTTTTATACAAAGTTTCAGAAGCTGAAATTTTTAGAGCACAAATCTGACATCCTGTGAAACATTGTCACACAATTTCAGAGCTTGATTCGCAATATTTTCAGAGATATGGTCTGTGGACGTTAGGTCATTTTTAGGCTCCCGAATTTCATCTCAAAGAGGTGATCATGGGAAAATATTCATAACTCTCTCTTTGAGCGTTGAATTGAAAACTTGTAAAAAGTGACTGGAAGTACACGGACTGTAGTTTTATGTCTATAAATTTCATAGCCAAAGGAGCAAACAGTGACACGTGGTAAGTCGTACAAGTTCACTCTACTGAACCAATCCATAATTAGGTCATTGTGGGAGATTGGACATAACTTTGCCTTGAGGAATCCAAATCAGGTCAGACCTGTGGTATTCGAAATAATATTTAGAGGGATACTCTAGGACAAAATTTCATCTATTGAGGATCTTGAATCA
Source organism: Pinus albicaulis (assembly GCA_034641835.2). Classification (NCBI taxonomy): domain Eukaryota; kingdom Viridiplantae; phylum Streptophyta; class Pinopsida; order Pinales; family Pinaceae; genus Pinus; species Pinus albicaulis. Next base: position 832,118,400 of record CM076571.1, read on the forward strand.
CGTAGATAATTCAGTTTCGATATTGAGCTTCTCAAAAGCAAGAAAAAGGTGTGTATTTGGTTTTTAAAATTGCATAACGTTTGTTTGAAAAAGCAGTTTGAAGTGATTCTAAGGGCATATTTTAAAATTTTTATCAGTACTGGGTTCTATAATGCCTCCAAAAAATAATTCCATACCCATTAAGCCCTCAAAAATCTATACTATGATGCATGAATAAGAATAATTGCAGTATGAGATATCAAAATTACAGTACCAAGTGCAACAAATTTTGATCTTACGAAGAGCAACCGAAGATGACATAGATGGTTTAAAAGTAGAAATGAAGGCTAAGTTGGATGGTTGGAAGGATCAAATAATAGCTAATATGGATGATAAAGTGGTGGAAGATCACATCGAGCATCAACAACAAGTTCTCCAACTCTCAAAGCATAACCTAACTTTGGTGCAGAATCTAATGAAGCAACAGGAAGATCAACATCACATCGAAAGAAGTTTTGAAGCAGTCATAGAAACAAGAACTTGAAAAATACAATCAATTTCAGAGTATCTCAGAAAGTGGAAGAACTTTCTGGTAGAAGATTCCACATGGGAGGATGATAATTTTATACAGAAGCATCAAGAAATAATCAAGCATTGAGGACAACACATGTTTGAAGGAGAGGGGCATGTTAAGTCCCTATATTAATAGTGTGGTCCCTTATTATGTTAGTGTAGCCCCCCTTATTGTTATTGTTGTACCCCTATAACCCCCATATTGTTATTATTGTGCCCTTACATTATTATTTTTATGTCAGCTAGGGTTACATTGTGGCCCCACTAGGATTACATTGTGGCCCCATGGACTCCTATATATAGAAAGGAGGTTTTGTCATTTGTATCATCCAAGAATTGTTCATTCATGTAATGTATTGGAGGTTTCCCCCTCCAAGTGGCTTATTTCTAAGCCGTTGATATCTCTTCTCTTCTATTTTTGGAGCTAGCTTCACAACGTTGAGTTACATAGTGAAGAATAAAATGATGTTCCTCTTGTTAAGGTTGAGTATGACTCAGAAATGTTTGTAATCAAATAATTAGTTATTGAAGTAGAAATACTAACCTCTGCATGTAAGGATCAGAAAATAATTTTTCAGATTTCCGGTGATAAGGAGAATGGACTAAAAGAAGAAATCAATGGAGACAAAGAGGATTAAGGAAGAAATGAGAAATAAATATAGAGAAAATGAGGATGAATGTGATAAATTGGAATTAGGGAGGCTTCACTAATAATATATATAGAGAATAAAGACACACTATTGAAGAGTGGCCAAAGTATCTCATCTTGCCAATTAAAGTGCAGCATGCATAAAGGAGAAACTAGTTTTTTTTCAGCCATGCGTATAACCGATGATAGAAGTTACAAAAGTAGCAAGAAGGAGAGCCATCAACACAACCAATAGTTAAAGAAGAAGCTCAGGGAAGATAAGGTCAAGGTTATGCCCAGAAAATATTCAAGGAGATCATTTTCACCTATGAGATACTTCAATTGCCAGAAGTTGGGACATATTGCAGCAAATTGTAGATCCATGCAGTAAGAGAAGCAGTGGTATAAAATTTCCTATCAAGAAAACAAGCAAGGGAGATAGCCCGCTTCATGGAGTTAATCCAAAATCAGGTATAATGGTGATTTTTATGCTTATTGATACGCATGCAATGATTTTGCGCATAAGGCTATTTAATGCAAGTTGCATGCAAAGAATATTAGAATGAAGAACAGGAGATATATTTGGAAATACTGAGAGGGGCGGTAAATAAGTATTTCTTAGAAATTATAACTTTAATAATCCTTTTCAAAGAATTAGTTAATCTTCAGTTATTATTATTATTTTTCAGTAAGAGAAGTAAACAACAATGAAAAATAGAGACAATAGGTACAATATTTCTAGGTAGAAAACACCCTCTCGGTCAAAAACCACCAAACACTTTTCTAATAAGTTATTTAATCCTCAGCCCCAACTAGAAAGAAAGCTACAACTTCCTATAACTTTAGAAAATAATTCTTCTCCATCTCCCACTAGAAGGATGCCCCAATTCCTTGATTTTATCAGCAGTCAGCTAAAAGGATGCCCCAACACCCAAGTGAGCCATAACTCACCCTAGCAACACCATACCACCATGAAGTGTTTACAGGCCCCAACCTGAAGGTGAATTCATTCACCAGCCTAGCACCACCCTACCACCCTATAGAGATAAAAATAAAATAAAAGTATGGACTCTTGTACCAGGGACAACGATCCATGTTACAATGATATTATTCAATGAATTTTATTTGATTGACCAACAAATCTAGGACCTAAACCCTTGTCCCAAAAAAACAAGAACCCTTTTCCAGTAGCAACACAAGCCCTTATCCCAAAACAAATTTTCCTTCTTTAACTCCAATAAATGACACAAATTCCTTACAAATGTGGGCTCCCTTACAAGGGATATTGACCCATTTAAAATGATGTATAATGTTCGACAAATAACACTGAATCTTGGACAAACTACTTATAGGACTTACAAGTCATCACAATTGTTGATCAGACTATCCTTGATTCTAATGCTATGAATTTTTCTGTAGGAATGATGATGGCCTGCTATTATTCTTGATGCACTGATAATCCTTGGTTGCTTGTGGTACTTCAATTTTGTCTCTCAATGATGTTGCCCTTTTATTCTTCTTTTTCTATAGTTGTAGGTGATGTGGAAGTCTGTTCTTGAATCAAGTGTGCACCTGTAAGAGGATATACCCAAGTGAATCCGAGTACCCCAAATAAATAAATACAAATATCCCCTTAACAATACTTACCTTTGTCTGCAAGAAAATATTAGTGTAGTAATAATATAATAGAACTGCATACTTGAGATCTTCAACTTACAACAAGATATATATATATATATAAATGAAAATTTCAATGCAACTATAAATTAAGTACAAATAAATATACCTACATGTATCGTTGATCCTTGCCAAATTTTTAAGAAATTTATCTAACTTTGGTGCCTTATTTCTCAAAACTTATCCAACCATTTGACAACCTACACTCATTGACTCTAATATAGTATCCCTAGACAGTCCTAACATGCATGAGCAAATATTGACACAACCCTTAAGATAATGACTTTCCATAGTCTTGGATGGTGATACTAATGTATGCCTAAACAAATTTGATGCATTCCACAAACATGGATGATGACCCTAGACAAGCCAGACCTAAAACAAATTTGAATAAGCTTAATATAGAACCCTACTGAAACCTAGAAATATAATACAACAAGGGTTTATATATTTTTTATTCTTGAGTAAATTCTAAAACAAGTCACCATAAACATCTATGAACTCATTTCTTTTAGAAATCAACAACTATTGAATTTCTAGGGAAAACTCCAGGTTTCAATCCTAGATTTGATTGTGGATTTTCTTCCAAAAAAATCGTGATTATACTTCAAACGAACCAAAAAAAATAAAATAAAGGTTTTTTTGTACCTCGTTGTCCTAAATTTTTGGTTTTTCTATATCTGTAGTGATTTTTGTGCCCTAGATGGGATGTCGAAATGCTAAAACAAGCCAGAAAAACTGAATTTTTCACTTGAAACAGTTTGCCCAGAATTCGCTTTTCTTGTGATAATATGTCCTGTAATAAGACCAAACCTTCAACAGACAAAAATAAATAATATACATACATTAGCCCTATTGTTGATGCATGCATTACTGCTCCTTAAGGGTAGACAAAAAAAAAAAAAAAAACATATATGTTTTGACATGATCATACGTTAAAATCCATAATATGAGAAGTGAAGTAGAGACTCCCTTTTAATAGGCCTAGGAGGGACTCTAATGATGACCGTTGAGAACTAAGAAGGGGCTTCTTAAGTTAGACGTTGGAGAAATTTATTTTCTTAACTAAATAGTAAATAACCTTAATTGGTTAGATGTTGACTCATGCATTGAGTGTTTTTTTGAAGGATCTTATTAAAAAAAATGAAACATTATTGAATGGTTATCTCAAGCCATAAGCAATGATGGCATTGGCTTTATTAGGTACATATTTAGGATGTTTTAAAAACGTTTTATTATTAATAAATTTAATTTAATTTAGTAATCATTATTTATTTGTTTGTTTAAATACTAAGGAAAGAATGTAGTAACCTGCTTTTTGGTGTGCTTGTAGGTGACACATGAGTGTATTAAGTAAATGATTGATTTATTGTCTTTGATTCTTGAAATTATTCAATTTATACATGGTGAGATTATGGTGAGAATCCTTATTGTATATTGACAACCGTTTGTGAATATGGTGTCATATCCCTACCCCCTGGGGTTTTAGCCCACAAAACTAGGTCTTCAACTTTAAACTCAATGTTATCTCAAACCAAAAGGAACCACGAGGCATACCATATATCAACAAAAACATCTCATTGAGGAAAATCTATCCAGAAGGATCTTTACACATGATTACATGAATTTCCATATCAAATTTTCCATGGAATATCGGGGTAGCTCGTGGAGCTACTTGGGTTGACATCAGTGACAACCATCTATCAACATATATGAACCCTTTCCTCCATTTTTATGGAACATCAGGTGCTATGTGTGTGAAAATATTTGGCAGATGGCCAAATATTGCAAGACTCCAATTTACTTGAGGCCACCTAATAAAGGAATGAAGAATTTTCAAAATAGGCCAAGTATGAGGACAACTAGAAATTCGCATGCAAGGGAGTAGCCACTCAAGTTTTGGAAGAATAAGGACCTACAAGAAGAAACTGGGGCTCCCATGACCTCACGGGGAGATATTGTGCATCATGAAAATAGATGGTAGATTATTGAAGGTGTTTTCGTAGCAAGATAAATACATATAAATAGATTTTCTTGATGAGAAGTTATGTTGATGATTGTAGCCAGGTTTATTGATGCATACAATTTTTAATGGTATTTCATGATATTAGATTTTTGTTACTAATGATATATCAGAAAAAGATATTGTGATTAGAATATTTTCTGTTGTGATGAGTGGAGATGGAACATGTTCAGTGGGAGCACTTCATATGCTTCCAATATTTAAAGGTTTTGTGACATCATGGTTCCTTTGAGGAGTTAGTTATGCATTCCATGCTATGTGCTTATTTAAATTTCATCTATTACAAGAGTATGGCTTTGCATTTTTTATATGTTTCCTACATGAGTTTGACATGAAATTGTCTTGAATTAGTTTGAGGCAAAATTCATTTTTGTTTGATAATATTATGCATGTGATGGTGCCATGTAGATTACTACAAGTGTATGGTTATAATTTCTAGAATAATTATTGTGTTAGAGGTTTATACATATATGCATAAAAGTAGAAGTTGTTCATGTTGGATTTTTTTAACAAATACTACTATTGTTGAAAATGGTGGTTACTTGCTCATCACATGTCATATCAGTAGCTTGGTTACTTTCTAATTTTTTTGGAGATTTTTACTTGAGATCATGTTGATGTATTGACTCATTTGTTGGTTGAAGTTGATTTTGTTGCTTTCTAGTTTGTTTCCCAAATATAGAGCTTGTGTTGTAGGAGTATGCGTTCATGTTATTGAACCATTTGGTATATGATGCCTATATTTATGAGGATATTTTTTGATGTGATATTGTTGTTATCACTACATCATTGTATGCTTTTTTTTTATGCCAGTTCAACTTATATTGGAGAGGTTCATGCTCCATATGATGATTATTGTTGTTGTTATGTTTTGCTATAGAGAGTTCATATATTGTGCTTATTGGTGTGCTATATTTATGATTCATCATGTTGTCATATGTTGCTAGTTATTATACTATTTCTATGAGGATTTTAATGTTGAAAAGGGGCTTCTTGATGCTATTGATATATGCGTTGTTTTGGACCACTATGCACTCTTATAATTTGTTGAATGCTACTAATGAGATGTTGATTTATGGTTGGTCATTTGGAGAGACATAAATATGTTATCATATGATATACATTGTTATTGTCTTTTGTCATTTAAGGAACATGTTTTTGATCACTTATGTCATGTACTTGCTTTTTTCATGTATAGTGTCGTGAGCCATGATTGGCATGTGTATATGTTGAGTCATGAGAGTGGGTGCAACTATGTATGGGCTTATTGATGTCATTGAATAGTTATGTATCATATTTTGTAGCCATGTAATAGGCTTATGAATCCTTGTACTTTGTTGCATATATTTTGGTTATAGTCATTGATCCAAGTGGAGTAGCCTCTTTCATGTGGCAAGGAGGCATTGGTAGGGATATATATATATATATATATATATATATATATATATATATATATATAGACACACACACACACACACACACATTAATCCATGGAGATGTTTGCATCCAGTTGGAGTATATGGTTGGTCATGATGTTATGACCACGTCATATGTTGATGATACCATGTTTTTATGATCCAAAAAATTTCATGGATATTACGGTGAATAGGTTCGTCACAACATATGTGATAATATTATTATACTGAAATTTTACACTATTACAATTTTATTAAACTTTAATATCTATAGATTTAATTGTAATGAGTGCATGCATTCGAAAATAAATTATGAAAAAAAAATAGAGAACGAAAATATAATCTTACAAACACACACAAACATAAGACACAAGATATTCTGTTTTGGAAACCCTTCTAGGAGAAAATCCAGTTGGAAGGTGAGGTCACTTTGCTCTCTTTCTTTGTCTAGAAATATCGCTACAGGTACATAGAAGTAATGTCTGTGACCCATGGGCTGCTCTTGTGCACAGATCCTATCTGTGTTATCTAACTCCTATCTCTCTTGGCTATCTTTTCTCAGCTATGGAACAAAATTCTCTCGAAAGAATGGAATGTCTCTTCCTCCTAATTGCACGGTTATAACACAATCTGATAACCTACTAGTGGTTAATTTTGACTACATCAAATCTTAACTATAGTTACAATATATAATATTATAAAGTATTTTACATCTTAAACACATGGATGTCCCCTTTCCCATGAATAATGGGGGTTGACGCGGCATCCTCCTGAACTATAGGTGTGAAAACAGGAAGGTCAATTTTTGAGTGGCATAAATTTTGCATACATACTCTAATTGACATGCTTATTACGTCGTTGGAAATAAATTTAAATGTAGAATAACATGAAAAGGTGTTACGTTAAAAAGATAAATTTTTAACCCCAAAAACATTGCTTGATGCCTCAAAACACTCCTAGAAGGTTTCAAACCTCATTTTTCCAAACTGGGTCCCACTGGTAAAAACAGTACCGTGAGTTGATTCCTCCACATTTTCCATTCCAAATGATCGAGATGGATGAAAAAAAATATAATGATACAATTTGGATCATTTCCTCATATGGTGTTGCTATTATTTCAGGATGGAGAGATATAATTTTATTGAGATATTATTGTTTTTTATTATGAGGTTTTTGTTGTTGGATACTATAGTGTGGAGATGCAGATATGAGATGGAGAGATTGTATATGTTGTTTTTGTTCAGGAGTTGATTGGATATATGATGTTGCTAATATTGAGCTGATAAGAGTTTTTGTTTCTAGTTGGTCACATTATGCTGTTCTTAATATGATTTGGTGACTTGATCTACTGCTACTACTATGACATGGATTTTGTTGTTGCTGATAGGAGATGTATATTGCTACTCAAGTGTGTTGTTGATCGGGCATATATTTTGTCCAGGGGGAGTTTATTGCACATATTTTTTTGTTATGTGGAGTAATGTTGTTGTTATTCTCATATTTCACTCTTCCATTCCATTGTTCATCACCTTCATATGATATTGAGTGGAGTTTCCATTTTTGTTGATGGATCCGATTGCATGGAGACGAGCATATACAATTTTTCCTCCACATTTTTAGTCCTTTTCTATTAATGTCAAAGGGGAGAATGTGAGTATGGTGATCAATTTTCAAAGGATAGTTCAGATGATTGGATCATCAATGCCAAAGGGGGGTATTGTTGGCATTGATTTGTGTGGCAGTGTTACATATGTGTTGTTGGTTGGCATTGATGTCAACCTGGTAGCATGGGTTGTAGGAGAGTTGTGTCTAATAGCATGGAGATGTGAGGATGGAGATGTGATTTTCAAGTGTGAGCAAAGGATGTCATGTTCCTCATGATCATGTTGTTATGATCATTATTTTTTCATGGAGTTGGATGGTGGCATGTTTGACTGGTTTGGATGCCTTCCCATGATGATTAGTGGTATAGAGGAGGATTTGGCTATAAAATGTTACCAAGGATGTTTCCCATGGTATTTGGTATGGAAGCTAAATGGTTTACCTTGGTATTTGATTGAGCATGAGTAAAATATTTCCATGGTAAAGGTTCCCTTTGTATTGATATTACCATGGTACAGGTTCCCTTGGTATTGGTATTACCATGGTATTCGCATGTGGCATTTTGGCTTGTTTCTCTGATAGTTGTACATGTGCCCATGGTATTGGTATTACCATGGTATTCACATGTGGTATTTTGGATTGTTTATTTGGCAATTGTACATGCTCCCTTAGTATTCGTATTACCATGCTATAGTTGTACTTGGTATTGGTATTATCATGGTACATGTGTACTTGGTATTGGTATTACCATGGTATTTGCACGTGGTGGTTTAGCTTGCATGGTATTTACACTTGGTTTTGGTAATACTCTAAGATCTGCCCATGGAATTAGATTCAAGCTTGATGAGGATAGTTGTATATATACTTGTATGTGTGTTGTTGAGTTTGGTTGGTTCTTTTGAGAATGTGAGATCATTCCATTTATAAGGCTATGAGAGTGGGTATAGATTGCAAACACTACTCACATTTTTTTCAAAGTTATATTAGAGTGTTGTATGCATAAATTAATGATTATTTTTAGGAAAGAATCATAGTTTTGTCTTGTAGGTGGAAGTAGTAAAAGGGGAGAAGGATTAGTATATTCTTGTGTATTAGTGTGAAAACATTTGATGTGAGATTTTGCTCCTCCGAGTCATATTTTATATTGAAAAACGATGGTGTTGTTGGATTTCTCATGTTGAGGAGATTGAGAACCTTGGCAATGTGAAATATTTTGAGATGTGGTTCACACGGAGGAAGTGAAGGGATGTAGGATTCAAGGTAGAGAATGATTTGACGGATTCATTATTAGGAACATATTTCTCCATCCAATAGGAGTCGGATAGTCCAATGGGATTTGGGTGATGATTGTTGTTCGTGACGACTTTTAGTGGATATCTTTCCGTAGATTCCTGAGAGAAAAATATTTCCTAATTGTTAGGTGCCATAATACTATGCAGGAAGTCTTATGGATTATGGTTGTAAGATAATACAAGTATAATTTGTTGAAAAATTAATAGAATAATTGAGTAGCACAACATCAGCAGCAGGATGGTTTTTCTCCCAAAAGGGTTTCCACCATAAATACTTGTGTCCTTATGTGTGCATGCTTGTCTTGATGTTTAACATGTTTATTATGTTATGAGTTATTGCTACTTTCATATTTTTATAAGATAATATTTTGGGTGTGTATTTCAAATTGATAATCTAGAAAAAAAAAATTTAAATAGATAAAACACCATCACCATTGATTCACACCCCTCTCAGTAGTGAGCTAGTTTCCAACAATTGATATTAGAGTATATTCTCTTTAGAAAACATTGACCACTTAGAGAGTATATCGTGGATCATAGCTAGAAGCAATAAGAGGATGTCTCGAAAGAAAAATATTTTGAAGAAGGAAAAGAATCAGTCCATCTCACATGAAGCAACAAATTCTAAAACCTCAGCCAAAATAGTTGTGTCACAAGGTAATATGTTGAAATAATTTTTTAATTATTATTTCGATGGTTCTATTGAGTTACACAGTGAAGAATAAAATTATGTTTCTCTTGTTAAGGGTGAGTATGAATTAACAATTCTTGTAATTAAAGAATTAGTTTTTGAATTAGAAAGACTAACCTTTGCATGTAAGGATCAGAAATTAATTTTACAAATTTTCGGTGATAAGAAGAATGGAATAAGAGAAGAAATCAATGGAAAAAAAATTCATCTTGAGGAGGAAAATAAGATTGAGGAATAAATGAGAAAGAAGAATAGAGAAAAGGACAAGGAATGTGATAAATTGCAAGCAGAGGTGGTTTCACTAAGAAGATATCGAGAGAATAAAGCCACACTATTGATGAGCAGCCAAACTACCTCATCTTTCTAGTTAGATAGCAGCAGACATAAAGGAAAAGATAGTTTTTTTTCATTCACAAGTATAATTGATGATAATAGTTACAGAAGCAGCAAGAAGGAGAGCCATCAACACAACCAGCAGTCAAAGAGGGAGCTCAAGGAAGATAAGCCCAATTTTATGCCAAGAAAATCTTCAAGGAGATCATTTTTCACCTGTGAGATGCTTCAACCATTAGAATCTAGGACATACTGTAGGGAATTTTAGATCCACGCAATAAGATGAGCAGTGGTATAAAAGGTCCTATCAAGAAAAAAATCAAGGAAGACAATTTGCTTCATGGAGTTCATCCAGAATCAGATGTAATATTTATTTTTATGGTTATTGATACTCATGTAATGATTTTGGCCATGAGGTTATTGAATGCATGTTGCATTCAAAGAAGAATAGAATGAATAACATGAGATATGAGCCCTTTGCTCCATTTTTATGGCACATAAGGTGCTATGTGTGTCACAATATTGGTCATATCGCCAAGGATTAAAAGAATCCAATTTACTTCAAGCCACTTAATCAAGGAATGAATAATATGCAAAATAGGCCAAGTATGAGGACAAATAGACATTTACATGCAAGTGAGAAACCGCTGAAGGTTTGGAAGAAGAAGGAAACACAAGGACCTACAAGAAGAAATTGAGGCCTGCATGGCTTTAGGGGGTGCTATGGTGCATAATGATTTTACATGGTATATTATTTAAGGTGTCTCTATGGCAATAGAAGTGCATATAAATATATTTTTCTGATGAGAATTTATGTTGATGATTTCGGTTAGGTTTATTGATGCATATAATTTTTTATGGTATTTTATGATATTGGATTTGTGCTACTAGTGATATATCTGCAAAAGCTATTGTGGTCAGAATATTTCTATTGTGATGAGTGGAGATGGAACATGGTCATTAGGAGAACTTCATATGCTTCTAATATTTCAATGGTTTTGTGACATCATGGTTCCTTTGAGGAGTTGGGATGCATTCCATGCTATGTTCTTATTTAACTTTCATCTACTACATGAGTATGGTTGTGCATGTTTTATATGTTTCCTACATGAGTTTGACATGAAATTAGCTTGAATTGGTTTGAGGAAAAATGTATTTTGGTTTTATAATATTCTGCATGTGATGGTGCCATGGAGATTACTACAATGATGGTGTATGGTTATAACTGCTAGCATAATTCATGTGTTAGATATTTGTAGCATATATGCAGAAAAGTAGAAGTTTTTCATGTTGGATGTTTTTCAAAATACTTCTATTGTTGCACATGTTGGTTAATTTTTTATCACATGTCATATCATTAGCTTGGTGACTTTATACTTTTTTGGGAGATTTTTCCTTGAGATCATATTGATGCATTGACTCATTTGTTAGTTGAAGATGATTTTGTTGCTTTCCGATTTGTTGCCCGGTGTTAGAGCCTGTGTTGTAGGAGTATGGCTTCATGTTGTTGAGCCATTTGGTATATGATTCCTATATTTATGAGTATTTTTTTCTGATGTGATATTGTTGTTTCCACTACATAATTATATTCTTTTTTGTTGTTTCCAGTTCAATTTATATTGGAGATATTCATGCTCCATGTGATGATTATTGTTGTTGTTATGGTTTGCTATAGAGAGATGATATATTGTGTTAATTAGGGCGATATACTTCTGATTCATGATGTCGTCATATGTTTTTGGTTATTAACATTATTTCTATGAGGATTTTCATGTTGAAAAGAGGCTTCACAATGTTGATGATATATGTTTTGTGTTTGACCACTATGCATTGTTATAAGTTGTTGAATGTTGCCAATGAGATGTTGATTTATGACTGGTAATTTGGAGAGGTTGGAATATGATATCATATGATATACAATGCTATTATCTTATTTTCATTTAAGGCACATGTTGTTGATCACTTATGTCATGTTCTTGCTTATGTCATGTATAGAGTCGTGAGCCATGATTGGCATGTCTATATGTTGAGTCATAAGAGTGGGTGCAGCTATGTATGGGCTTATTGATGTCATTGTAAAATTATGTATCATCTTTTGTAGCCATGTAATAGACCCACGAACCCATGTAATTCATTTTATATCATTCAGTTATAGTCATTGGTCCATGTGGAGTAGCCCCTTGAATGTGGCAAGGAGGCCTTGGCAGGGATATGTATATTAGTTACACATTCGACCATGGAGATGTTTGCATTCATTGGAGTATGGTTGGTCATGATGTTATGAACCTTTCATCATGTATTTTTTGCTACCATGTTTTCCTTAAAGGATGTTGTTACTATTTTAGGAGAATGAGAGAGAATTTGATTGAGATATTGTTGTTGTTTATTATGAGTTTTTTATTGCTAGATAGTACAATGTGGAGATGCAAATATGAGATGGAGAGACTGTATATGTTGTGGTTGTTCAGGAGTTGATTGGATATATGATGTTGCTACTATAGAGTTGATTTGAGTTGTTATTTCTATTTTTTCACATTATGTTGTTGCCTCTATGTGTTGGTGACTTGATCTAATGCTACTACTATGACATGGATTTTTCTACAACTAATAGGAGATATATATTTCTACTCTAGTGTGTTGTTCATCGGGAATATCTTGTGTCTAGGTGGAGTTTATGGCACATATTTTTCTCTTAAGTGGAGGAGTGTTGTTGTTATTCTCATCTTTCAGTCTTGCATTCTATTTTTCATCACTTGCATATGATATTGGGTGGAGTTTCTATTTTCTTTTATGGATACCATTGCATTGAGAGGAGGATATAGCATTTTTCCTTCACATGTTTATCCTTTTTCCATTGATTTAAAAGGGGGACAATGTGAGGATGGAGATTAGTTTTCATAGGATAGATCAGATGGTTGGATCAGCTAGGGTTGCCATCAATTCCAAAGGGGGAGATTGTTGGCATTGATGTGTGTTGGAGTGTTGTAGATGTGTTGTTGGTTGGCATTGATGTCAAACTTCTAGCATGTGTTGCATGAGATTTTTGTCTACTAGCATGGATATCTGAGGATGGAGATGTGATTTTCAGGTGCTGCATACATATTGTGAGAAGAGGATACCATGTTGTTATGATCACGATTTTTTCATGAAGTTGGATGGTGGCGTGTTGCACTCGTTTAGAGGCCTTCCAAAGAGGATTAGTTGTGTAGAGGAGGAGGTGGTTATACAATGTTACCAAGGATGTTTCCCATGGTATTTCATATGGTAGCTAAATGGTTTACATTGGTATTTGATTGAACATGAGTAAAATATTACTATGTTATGGGTGCCCTTGGTATTGGTATTACCATGGTATAGTTTCCATTAGTATTGGTATTACCATGGTATTCGCACGTGAAATTTTGGCTTGTTTATTTGATAGTTGTATAGGTGTCCTTGGTATTGTCATTACCATGGTACAAGTGGCCTTGGTATTGGTATTACCATGGTATTCGCACGTGGTATTTTGGCTTGTTTATTTGACAATTTTACAGATGCCCTTGGTATTGGTATTACCATGGTGTAGGTGTACTTGGTATTGGTATTGCCATGGTATATGTGTACTTGGTATTGGTATTAGCATGGTACAAGTGTAATTGGTATTGGTATTACCATGGTATTTTCACATGGTATTTTAGATTTCTTGGTATTTATACTTGGTTTTGGTATTACCATAGGATATTCCCATGGCATTAGATTTGAGATTGATGAGGATAGTTTTTTATATACTTGTGTGCTTCCTATTGAGTTTGGTTGGTTATTTTGATGGTGTGAGAGAATTCCATTTAGAGGGCTCTAAAAGCCAGTAGATATTGCAACAACTGCTCACATATTTTTGCAAAGTTATATCAAAGTGTTGTATGCGGAAATCAGTGATTTCCTTGAGGAGAGAATTCATATTTTTGTCTTGAAGGTGGCAGTAGTCAGAGTGGATAAGGATTGGTAGCTTGTGGTGTATTTTTGTGTAGAAATTTGATGTGAGATTTACCCCCTCCATTTCATATTTTTTATTCATATTTTATATTGCAGAACGAGGGTGTTGTTGGGTTGCTTATGTTGAGAATCTTGAGAACCCAGTGTGAAATATTCTAAAACACAATTCACATAGATTAAGTGAAGGCATGGAGGCATCAGATTACATTGTGATTCGACGGATTCAGTAGAAGGAACAAATTTCTCCATCCAATAGGAGTTTGGTATTCAAATGGGAGTTGGGAGAGGATTGTTGGTCGTGGGGGCTTCCATCGGATAGATTCTCGTAGAGCCATGAGAGAAAAAGAGTTCCTAATTGATAGGTGTCATCATACTATGAAATAAGCCAAGCCTTTTGGATTATGGTTATAGGTTAATCCATGTATAATTTTTTCAACAAATTAATAGAATAATTGAGTGCTTCTCATACCTGTGGTGGTTTTTCTCCCGAAATGGTTTCCACCAAAAATAATTGTGTCTTTATGTGTGCATGCTTGTGTTGATGTTTCTCATGTTTGTTATGTTATGATTTATTGTTGATTTCATTTTTTGATAATCTAATATTGTGCATGTGTGTTTCAAATTGATAATTTGACAAAAGGATTTTAAATTAATATAAAGGCCATCACTATTGATTGACCCCCCCACCCCCCCTCTCTCAGTGCTGAGCTAGTTTCCAACAAATTCCTAATTTTAAATAGTTATATTAGCACCCGTTAATGTAAATTTTTATTTCCACTTTTCCAAGTTTTTAATAATAAGGTGCTATAATATAATCCACAATGAATTAACCATTTCACTCTTAATAAGTCAGCTATTATATAAATAATGTTACATTTTCCCAATCACTAATTGAAAATAATTATTTTATTATTCATAATGGAGTTAATATTTTATTCTCAAAATGGGACTTATTGTAAAACTTGTGCAACTTTCTAGTGGACTTTATACCATCCAAATTAATTGAGTAAAAGTATATATAACATGAAATATTCCCCTCCAAATATTTTTTTTTAATCATAGTGCTTGATATCATTTCTCCTCGTCCATAATTTTTTTGTTGTTGTTGTAAATTAAGGCATTTGTATTTCATTATAAAAATAAGATTACATGGCTTCTATTACATATCCCACCTAGAAATTCATAGCATAAACTGAAATACACCAAAAACCCAATTACAATGCTCCAACACCACTAAATCATATAGCATATTGCTCAGTCAAGTTCACCAAGCACAACTTCAAGATCCAAATACAATCCCTTACAAAAATAAATACATAAATTGGAAAATTGTACCTAGACCAATATAAACATCTATTCATTGAGCCCAAAGCTTATATGCCACATAGAAAAGTGGCCACAAAGGAAATTTTCATTTTTCAAGAACAATACAGAATCAATCATGGTAAACCATGATTTCTATATAAGGCCAAGTCATATTCAATTGTTGCAAAACATGACTCCAAGAGAACGATTGAGAATATTATCACACTCTAAGTTCAAAACCCAAAGAAAAAAATGATTATAGATCCAAATGAATAATTTTTAAATAAGAAGCATCCATAAGTCCCAAAAAGGGACATCATGAGACACAAATCCATATATAAAATCACTTAGTCCACATAAGAACCAAAAAATGAGAGCAACAGAGAAGAAAATTTCCATAACATTAACACCAAGATGCCAACTAGAAAAACCCATCAATTCAATTCTGAATAAATTTATGTCTACACCAAAATAGAATCAGGAACCTATCCAAGAAGCCATGCCTTTTTTCACATATTGGAGACCAGAAAAAATAGATTGCAAAAGACATGAAATCCCACATTCACTAATCATGTTTTGAAGAGGAAATTGTAGTCAACACCTGAACACTAGAACCCAAAGAATTTTTGAGATCCCCATTGCCATTCATTCACAAGTAAACATTATGCACGATCCAAGTGAAAATTTTGAGTATCCATACAAAACATATGATTAAGGAGCTTTCATTTAATTTCCTCCAGTGAGGAGAATACATTTTAATGTTGTGTATGCTTGTCTTTGAGGAACAAATACAGTAGGGTTAACATTTGTTTATCTAAAGCGAGAGAATTTAGGAATCATTTCTTCCTACTCTTTTTTGTCCTAGGATCAAGAACCCACTTAGAACCTTCACCAATTAACTCAGGATCTGAATGGTATTGGCGGTCCCCACCATCTTGACTCTCCAACGCTTGAATTTTCTTTCTCACCTATGGAGGGACTGAATTGAAGAAGGTAGCCATTTAATCATAGGAAAAGGGATAAACCCTCTTCTACCCCACAGTAGAATTTCCACCACCACCTTGCCTGCTACACATTCATTGTCTAGGAGGCATCAACATTGCAAATAAAAAACACTTTAGAAAATTAATGTAAATCCCATGCCGTGCAAAAAAGAAAGAAAATAGACTTGACACAAAACCTTGATAACCAAACCTAAAATACACTATGGCATCACCTAATCTCTAGACCAATGGTTCAAAATCCTTTGAATTTTTAATTCACTGGGATAATAGACTCCCCACAACCCAATACCATGACACATAAGATGCTAAAAATCCTTGGAATAAATTAATACTCACCTATCCTCAAATGAAAAACATAATTCCAGATACAAAGCATAAACAATTGTGTGCCACCAGCTAGCAAATGACCCAAAACATCGAAAGTACCTATATAGAAAAAATTGTCTCTTTATTAGAACAATAAAAGCTTTATAATTCAGGACTTCATGAAGGCTAGGACTTTGTAAGAAAATACCCCATAGAAAACAATATCCCAACAACCATTAAACATGAATAAGGACTAGGAAGCTAACCATGATAATACAAGCTGGCATCAATGTTGCACAAATCGACCAAACCAATAGCACAAGACCAGAAGCTAGAAAATTACACAAGAAACAATCAAAATCTTTCTCACCAACATAATATTGAATAAAAAATTATATGCTTGATAGCAATCTCTAGCACCAATACAGCTCCTTTGCAACAAATCTCATTCCAAAATACATTGCACTCCTTCCACAAAATTAATAGTAAGCCGACAAATGGAGGGTGAGGGCCTACTCTCACCTCCACTCTCACTTGCTTTGACTGACTCCAAACCCTTCATATGAACTACCATTTAAAGAAACCAACGCCAATTGTTTCCTTACATGCATTTTTCAATCTACCACTTGCGATGACCTGCTAACATTAAATGTTAAATACACTTAAGAGGTGGTGGGAAAAACCTCTAATGATCCCATCACATCAACAATAACACCCGCATTGAGGGATCCCCATCCATAATTTCAACAATATGTGTGCTATCGTTAGATTTAGTTATAAAGTTAAAGATGTTATTTCATTCCCTTCTAATTTAATTTATGAAAACCATGTGTTATCCTTATATTTAGTTTTATAGTAGGATTTCCTTTATTATTTTTTTCCTTTTAGGTTCTAGAAATTATAGTAATAATTTTTTTCCCATATTATTTCTTCAACATAAAATGATGATTTTAAAACGAGTTTTTATAGATTTATTTAAATTTTTACTTTTATTTCTATTTTTAATTTAATATTTTATTTAGTTTTTTAAGGTGGATTCTATATTATGGACTCATATCTTATCTTAAGTTAAAATATATTTAATTAGTATTCTTAATGCCTGAAATAAATCTAGCACTACTTTTCATAATTAAATGTTTACTCACTCTGCACATGCATAACCCATAACCCATATTATATAGCTTACTTTCTCTTTATCTACTACCTAAATCACGATGCAAAATCAATTTCATTCTTTTTCTTTTAGAAAAGAACTTATGAAGTTGATTGAAACAACGTGTTTTGGTGTTTGGTTATTTGTCCTTTAGAAAATCATCTCTGAATATGATTGAAGAAACAAATTTACCTGTGTAGTTAGCTTATATATTTACCTCAGTAGTTAATTCATATTTGAGTATGCTTTCCATGAGCTTTTGGCTATGGATGCCTATCATTGCATACTAAGTATAGCTTTACATGGTGAGGTGGCTTCACCGAGGAATACCTTTGCATGATTGAGGATAATCCTTTTATTTCTTTTGATGAATGCATCTATCTTCACTTGAAATATTGAAGAGAGTGCTTCTATTACTACTTGTAAGAATTGCAATAAATTTTGCAATAAGTATATCATTTTCTTTACATTATTTTCATATATTTCATTTATCAATCCAAAAAAGAAGTATAGTTCAACTTAATTTATGAATTCAATGAACAAATAATTCACTTAATTAGTTTATTAAACTAATAGGAAGAGGATTGAGGAGGATGAGTAGTTGTCCAAGACATAGAATTAGATATCGAAATATTATAAAAATCATGGTTGGAACCATGTATCTTATTGGAACACAACTCCTATTAATTTTCACTTTTAAAATATATAACATCTAAATAAGATGAATTAATTTTATCAATAAATAATTTTACAACCAATTGCACTCATCGGGAATGACCAACAACTAATAATTACATGTGCAAGTGTACTAGTGAAGACTGGAAAAGTATCATGAACAAAAAAAAACTAAAGGTTCATACCCTTAAAGAATTATAGATAGTTGCATAATTCCGCAAAAGTGACAACTGTTGGAATAAGGAATTACTGACAGGGTTAGTGATATTTTAAAACTTTAAGCTCAATTATTTACTCTCTTTCATTCTTGTAAATTACTTATATGAGAACTATTAATATAATAAATGTAAAACAATGTAAAACATTAAAATGAGCATGCAATCCGTCAATTTGAAAAGCAAACACATATTGACACAAGTATTTTTACATGTAAACCCAAAGGGAGAAAACCACCAAATTGTTTGTTTTTATGATGTAAATTAAGCATTGCTGGGGAAATTATGTGTTATAATTTCCAAGATTAAATTAACAATATGGGGTCATAATACTTAAAGGCACAAGTGCAGGAAATGTAGGATCAGAGTGTCTAGCCTAAACTAGAGTAAGAAATCAACTTGTTTAAGTACAAAATGCAGTTCTAGTTTAAAATTAATCAATTGACAAAATAACATGCTCAAGCAACATAGATTTCTATTGTAAAAGAATATCAATCATCATTCAAATAATCTAACCACTATGATATTAATCCTATTGATCGGAATGTAAAAAAAAGAGAAATAATTGCACAAACTAAGGAATGTAAACAAAAGAGAAAAAAACACCTATCTGAACTGTAAAAACAATCATATACTTATAAACAAAAGAGGAACTACTGAAATGTCCTATTCATCTAAAGAAACTCATTACCAATAATCTATGAAAACCTTCAATTTGAAACTCCTAATATAAATGAAATAAATCACTCGAAAGGAAACTAAAAATCATGAAACTCATAATCGAAATTCAGAATTAAATGAAAACCATATCAAATTTGTACTACTCCCGGGTCACACATATCTACTGTTTTGACTTGATAAAAAAATTCATTTCTACACTACATAAATTCAATGTTAAGACAATCTTAACTGAGCTCAAAGAATAAAATCTTAAACTAATGTTGTAATAAGAATTAAATAATGTTGGAAACTGAATTTGATCGGGTTAATACTATGATAAAGCTCAGAAAATCAAAGCTTAAATTAACACTATCATAATAAAAATCAGAAATTTGAATCTTAAATAAACGATTTCAAAATCAAACTTCAAGAAATCCAATCTCAAAAATAGCTCGGGAAATTGAACCTTGAACAGTTAGGAAGTTGAATTACAATTCAGGAAAATGAGATATAATCAAAATTGGGAAACCTCATATTAAAATGTGCCAATTTCTCATTGTGTTATATGTGTATTTGAATTAAAAGTGCCTTTCATAAGCTTCTGCGTGATTTAATTGTATGAGGGAAACAATGATATGCAAAATTTCATTCCTTAACAAAACACCTGTTGATTTATACCAATAAAAAAATGAAATCTACCTTGCAATTCAGATTTATAAAACAAAGCACAAGTTTTAAGTACAAAACAGAAATAACAATTCAGAAATCTAACTAATTATGTTGCTAAATAATTAATTAAACGTGGTCCTAAGATCTACACTAGTTTTCAGGACTTGTTTCCAGGTGCGGTGGGCCCTTTCCACTCCTAGATCAAGCCTGGATTAACTCAAATTTCTTAAAACTCAAAAAACCATAATCACTTACAATACTTTAAGTAGGGAATCTGGTTGATGTATTAAATATGATCAAATCATACGTTCAACAAATGGTATAACAGTCTTTGATGCTTTTCCTGAGCATTCAGCTTCAAAAATGATTCTAATATGTCTTAATCCTCCTTTAGCCACATGCAAGGCAAAGCTTCAGATTTTATACATAGTTGTTGATAAAAACAATACATAGCTATCAAAGAAAAGTATAACAGCAGAATAAAGAAGGTTGTATCCAATCCTTATGGAGAGCCTTTGAATAGCTTATGGTTGGATTCATTTTGATCAATGCATGAATAGATGAATCAATTCCATCTTTAGCATAAAGGCGTTCATAACCAACCCAAATTGACCCGTTTAGAGTGAACCCAACCCTGCACGTTCAGATTGAACCCGACTTGACCCGACACGTTCAGACGATTCTGTACTTAAGAAATCATTATGTACTAAAGAAGTGTCTTGACCCTAACTTCCTTTCGGTAATGAATTTTTCCAAACGGTTTCTAGGTTACCTGAAAGGGGGTATTTTGAACATAATCCAAGCCTCATAATTTAAATATTCTTCACTATTTGATCACAAATTTGATATTTTCACCTTCAACAATTGTATTCCATACTCAACTTATAATAGCTAGTTTAACTAACTTGTGAAGAATTTCAGCGATGGAACCCTGCGAAAAATGAACTTAGCTAAATTGTCATTAGTAAATCATGACTAAATCATCCCTAATCATATAAAATATAAGAAAAATAATGATAATCAACCACGAGGCGTAATATATGAATTGGCGACAAGTGATGGAATTATGGTGTGAAACGAGTGTAAAAGTGTCAAAATTTTGGTTATGAATAATGGTTTTGTTTGATGGAAAACACGGGCATATTCAAGGCCCAACATGCATGTCCTCGTGCAAACAAATTTCTTGCTCATTGATAGTTTCTTAACATTATTTCGTAGATGTTGGTTCTTGTGGGACAGCATTGCTTGGATATTTGAAGGTGTTGGTTCTTGTGGAGAAGAATTGATTGGATACTTGGAGGTGCTAGTTCTGGTGGAGCAGCACTCTTCATATTTAATACGTCACACTAATTTACTGAGCAATACAAATTGAGGACAATAAATGAATGTATGAGGTAGAGATGATGGATGAAATGAGGTGGTGATGGAGATGGTGAATCATTAAGCTTATTTAACATCCTAATGAATAAAAGAATCATAAACCAAATTTACCTTTGTCATTGATGTGCTCAGAAGATGGACTAGCTGGATCTGAGGTGAATATTGATCTAATTTGCTAAAGAAGGCTGAAGAGAATGAACTGAAGATGTTGAAAAGGTCCTAGCAACCACACTATCATCAAAATGTTGATGCATGTGTATTTTTTTATCATGATTTCATACAGCTTCCTGAAGCAACACAAGCACCGTCATCAAGAACCCTTTTTATGCAAATATTATCGAAATAAAGGAAATGAACAATTACCTGATCATGCTCCACGGTTAAGATACTAGCCCAACAATTGTGCAAAACGATAGTAATAACAATGAAAACCATGACTAAGCATAGGGTGAAAATGTGAATTAAACACAAAAATTCCAAACATCTCTCTCCTAACATCTCTCTCTCCCCATGCTGGTCATTTTGCATGTCCTAATGAAATAAAATCCTCTAAAAGAGACCAAAGTTAATTAAGGTTGTAGAGCTATGGTTTCTATATTAGATTCATGCTTCATTGACTTAAACTATAGGACTAATTGGGTGAGATCATGTAAATATGTGTCATGTGATGTCAACTTCCTTTGCATGAATAAGAAAAAGTTGTGGCGAGGGATCTAGTGATGTCAAGACTTACCTTTATTATTCCAAAAGAGTAACTAATGCTAGGGAATACTAACAATTTTTTTACTGCGGGGATAATATCATCCTAAAATGGTTAACTTAAATTTCCACAAAGAATCTCAAGAGTAGTCCAAAGAGGTAGATATTCACTTTCAATTGCCTTAATATTATAAATAGAAGTGAATTTTTTTAAAAATCGAGGCATTAACATGGATGTAAATAGGGAAAAATAAATATAACAAAATGATACCTTCGGAGGATGACCGTCTTACTGTTACCAAATAATATAGTTCAAGCTCTAATTATTCAAACAAATTGAATCAACTACAGTAAGGGTCTCATATCCATAAAAAACCAAATTACTTTTGAAAGATAGAACTCCAAAGCACATTACTGAAATGATATTAAATCCATTCTCAGAGAGATATGATAATGAGTTCAGGGAAATACAAAAACAACGAGCTAAATCATAGTGTAAAATTAACTTTATTACCATAGGCATGACCCTGTTGCCAACAAGCATCTATAGCCTCGATAGGTATGCCTCCTAGCCTAATTAAATTTCTGTGTCCTACCTATTAGATATAGATTGAGATTCATTTAAAATCATTTACTTTGATTTGGGAATGAACTGAAGGTCATTGTCTTGGGTTGGTAACCAAAGAACGACAGTGCCATTCAGAAGAGATAACAAGAATGAACAAGTCGGCTTGTGATGAGACCTCTTATATTCCATCTTTTCAACTAAAATGCATTACCCTAGCTTGGTGACCAGTAACGATAATATTATTCTCATTAGGACCCATAATCATAGTAGGTCAGCTCGTGATGAGGCCTCTTATCCCTCAATTAATCTGTTTATGTTAAAAAAACTCTGATTATGATTAACCTTGGATAGGTTGGATAGGTTACTCAATAGGTTGGGAGACAAATCTACTCCTTAAGAGCACAGGATGGCACGAAAAGTTTTCAATTAATAATGTTTATTGGTTGGTCCTGCTACCCTAAAGACTCATTTAAAAAAACCATCTTAGATAATGACTAAAATATTCCTCGAATTGGTCATGCTATGTTTCTTATGAGAGCTCATTATGGTTTTATAGGAGTGGTCCACCATAGGATACTTTTCATTAATACCTTCAAAGAGAAACTTGAAAAGGTTTCTTGGATGACAGTATGTTAATATTATGAATGGAAAGTACAACAACAATTTCCCTAATTGTCCCAATGACTAATATCAACCAATAACCAAAGTAACTTTATAAAATATGAGGCATTAAGAGTGAATTTCTTCTTACAAGTCTTACCGCAAGAGTATATAATGTAACAAATTTCAATGGTTGTGCCTTAGGAATTGTAGCTTTAAGAAAAATTTTGTAACAATTTTATTTCAAATCATAATACTACCATACCCTACTTTAGAGAGAATAATATCTCCTTCAAGTGTAGGAGTACTTCAAATGTATCCATGTGCGTAGAATGTTAAATATACTCACACTCAATTTTAAAGAATAAACTTCAATACATACTAGAGTATGAGAAACCAGTTTCTTTAATTGATATGGTACCAAGAGTTTTTGAAAGATGAGGGAATAGGGTGTGTTGACTACTACTTGAAACCAGGATTCAATGAGATCCACATATTTATGATTCTCCAACTTATGCAAGTATTCCACAGTTTGATAATCATTCTCTTGGAGGCATAAGGGATATGGTGAAAGAAAAAAGATAAATCCCTCAAGTTTAGGCTCAAATACTTTCTTTTTAGATTGACAAGGATGATTAAGGGAAATTCTATGGTTTTTATCTTCAGCAACAGTTTTAGAATAGGTTCCAATTATAGATTTCTCCTTTCATGGTCTTTGAATTAGATCTTTCTGGAGTAAATTATTTGTAGTGATAAGAGATTTTTCCAAACTCACCCTAACCCCCAACCTTGAAGATATATCATTTTGTTTAGTGGGAGAATCAACAAGAATAACAAGTGTTTTAAATTGTTGTCCAACCTCCTTGTTTGGATTAGGTTTTGGGCTAAAGTTTGAACTAGGGTTTGGGTTAAGGCTTGGACTAGGCATTGTATTTGGACTAGAGTTAGGTCTAGGGTTTAATTTATAACTAGTATTTGGATTAGGGTTAGGATAAGGGCTAGGGTATGGATTAGGGTTAGGATTAAATAAAGGTTGTATAGGTACTTGAGACCATGAAGTATGATAACTTGATGGCACATTGAATGGAAATTGTAATCATTATTGATTTTGCATGAAAGAATGCCCTAGGGAAAAGGTTCCAACCCATGGGGATATTTTAATCTAAGAAGAGGGACAAGGAGAGGGCCACTGTATCCATGAATTAGGGTATTCAATTGGAGGTGGATTAAAAATTTTCCATGAAACTGCAACATTATAATTTTGTTGAAGAACCTGCTCAGGAGAATAAAAATTATTCTAATTATAAAATGGTGATGGGTTTTGATTTATAATTGGTGGTTGATTCGATTCCTTACTTGATTTCTGGAGTACCTTTCGTAATCTTGGTAGTGATGGGAAATGTTCGGTTGCTTAACCATCCTCACAAATTTTGCAAACTTTCAAACCACTAAGTGGGCACTTTCCAAGGAAGTGCTTCTTTCTACAGTTGGTGCAAAAGATAAGCAGTGGTTCTTCATCCTTCTTTTTTTCCTGCAAATCATCTAATTTCAAAATCAAATATTTAATAATATTAAATTTATTTTCAAGAAAATATTAAATTCTGCACTTGTGAATTCTTAATTGGATGACTTGTATGTCTCTGTAGCATCATCAAAACTCCTCATTGAATGATTCCTCAAAATACCATTTTATTGTTCTTAATGAGCCAACTGGTATGTTTTGTCATCACATGGATTAGTACATAGGGGTTCTTACGGCACCCCAAAAATGTTTTATCTTGAAAGAGCTTGAAATTTTAATCTAAATGAATTGAAACTGCTAACTGCAATAAAAATCACCAAACTTGAAATCCTCGCTTACTTGGACAACCAGAATTTGGAGAAACCCCACCATAGTGGATGCATGAATCTTAACTCACACATTATCATACACTCTCTGCCCTTTGATTTCCTTGAAACTAATATCACACAAAAAAACTTTGAAATAATCTATGATCTAATCCCTTTAGCCCCTCTCCGGCAACAACACAAAAAATGTTGGAGAAATTATATGTGTTATAATATCCAACATTAAATTATCAATATGGGGTCATAATACTTAGAGGCACAAGCGTAGGCAACGCAGGATCAGAGTGTCTAGCCTAAAATAGAGTAAGAAATCAACTTTTTGTTTAAGTACAGAATGCGGTTCTAGTTCCAAATTAATCAATTAACAAAATAACTTGCTCAAGCAACACAGATTTCTATTGCAAAAGAATATCAATCATCATTCAAATAATCTAACCACTATGATATCAATCCTATTGATCGGAATGTAAACAAAAGAGAAATAATTGAAAAAACTAAGGAATGTAAACAAAAGAGAAAAAAAAACACCTATCTAAACTGTAAAAGCAATCCTTTACTTATAAACAAAAGAGGAACTACTAAAAGATCATATTCATCTAAAGAAATTCATTACAACTAATCTACGAAAAACCTCAATTTGAAATTCCTAATCTACATGAAATAAATCACTCGAAATGAAACTCATAATCAAAATTCAGAATTAAATGAAAACCATATCAAATTTCTACTACTCCTGGGTCACATAGATCTATTGTTTTGGCTTGATAAACAAATTCATTTCTACACTACATAAATTCAATGTAAAGACAATCTTAACTGAACTCAAATAATTAAATCTTAAACTAATCTTGTAATAAGAATTAACTGATGTTTGAAATCACATCTGCTAGAGTTAATATTGTGATAAAGCTCTGAAAATCAAAGCTTAAATTAACACTATCATAAAAAAACTTAGGAAATTGAATCTTAAATAAACGCTTTCAAAATAAAACTTCAAGAAATAAAATCTCAAATAAAGCTTAGGAAATCAAACCTTGAACAGAATTAGGAAATTGAATTACAATTCAAGAAATTTAAATATAATCAAAATAAGGAAACCTCATATTAAAATGTGCCAATTTCTCATTGTGTTATATCTGTCTTTGAAGTAAAAGCTCCTTTCATAAGCTTTTGCGTGATGTAATTGTATGAGGGAAACAATGATATGCCAAAGTTCATTCCTTAATGAAATCCCTGTTGATCTATACCAATTGAAAAATGAAATCTACCTTGCAATTCAGATTTATAAAACAGAGCGCAAGTTTTAAGTACAGAACAACAATAACAATTCAGAAATTTAACTAATTATGCTGCTAAATAATTAATTTAACACAGTCATAAGATCTACACTAGTTTGAAACACTTGTTTTCAGGTGTGGTGGGACCTTGCCACTCATGGAGCAAGCCTAGATTAACTCAAATTTCTTAAAAATAAAAAATCATAATCACTTACAACACTTTAAGTACAAAATCTGGTTGATGTATTAAATTTGATCAAAACATACGTTCAACAAATGGTACAACAGTCTTCAATTCTTTGCCTGAGAATCCAGCTTAAAAAATTATTCTACTATATCTTAATCCTCATTTATCCATATGAAAGGCAAAGATTAAGCTTTTATACATAGCCGTTGATAAAAACAATACATAACTATCAAAATAAAGTATAACAACACACTAAATAAGGTTGTATCCAATCCTTCTAGAGAGCCTTCGAATAGTCTATGGTTGGATTCATTTTGATCAATGCATGGATGGAGGAAGCACTTCCATGTTTAGTACAAAGTACTTTAGAAAAAATCATTTAGAACCAACCTAAATTAACTTGTTCAGACCGAACCCGACCTTTCACGTTTAGACCAAACCCAACTTGACCTGACACATTTAGACGATTATGTACTTAAGAAGTAATTGTGTACTTAAGAAGTGTTTTGACCCTAACTTCCTTTTGGTAATGAATGCTTCCAAACAGTTTCTGGGTTACATGAAAGGGGGTGTTTTGAACATGATCCAGGCCTCATAATTTCAATATTATTCACGATTTTATTACAAATTTGATATTTTCACCTTCAAAAATTTTATTCCATACTCAACCTATAGTAACTAGTTTAACTGACTTGTGAAGAATTTTGGCGATGGAACCCTGCGACAAATGAACTTAGCTAAACCATCATTAGTAAATCATGATTAAATAATCTCTAATTAGAGAGAATATGAGAAAACTAACAATAATCAACCATGATGCGTAATATATGAGTTGGTGACAAGTGATCGAATTATGGTGTGAAATGAGTGTAAAAGTGTTAGAATTTTGGTTATGAATAATGGTTTTGCATGATGGAAAACATGGGAATATTTGAGGCCCAACAAACACCTACTTAATTAAATCAACTTTTTTGTGAGCACCCACTCACAAGATGCCCCAACCCCCTTAAGATAACAAGCCACTACTTTCCAGGAGGAACCAACCTCTTATGAATGTAGGTTACTACATGCCAATAGGCACCATCCTCTTATGAATGCAGGCCACTACCTATCAAGAGGCACCATCCTCTTATGAATGCAAGCCACTACCTACTCTAGCCATTTTTATAATTTTCATACAATTTTAAAACTGAAAATAGAAGCCTATACAAATGATCAGCAATATAAACTTGATCAACTGCTCCACAGAAAAATTTCCCTTCTACTCTACAATCTTCCTTTTTTCTACACACTTCATTGCTCAAGTGGCTCTGATATCATCCCTTAGTTTCTTTGAATGACAGTTAACTCTTATCTCCCATATATCTTCTACTCACACACACAGACATGTAGCTCCTGAACATATTCACATTTATCTTCACACTCCCACTTTACCATAATGTTTCATTCCTTGCCATGGCACAACCTCAATCCTTATTTTTTTTCCTCTGCTGCATGGGAAATGATGTTTCCTCTGATACAATTTCGCTACTCGAGAGTGTACTCATGAACGGATTCCCATACTGCATGAAAGCATACTTCTAAATGGAAATCCATGTTGTTGTTATATCTAGTCACTTTCTCACTCCAACACCATTGATTTGGAGAAATATGGGCACCTAAGCATTTATCCATGGTGAGAATAAATTCAGAGTCAAAACTATGTGCTCTAGCAAGGTTCGCCATTCCTTTTAATTTCCCATGGAGCTCAGATTGTACTTTAGCATGGCCTCTATGTGATATGTTCAAATCTTCATTTGTCCTTAGGCCATTTTTCTCTTTTAATCTATCCTGGCAAGAAAGGAAGATCATACGTGGCTTGCGTTTGTTTCAGTCAATCTCATAAACTCAATCTGCAGTTCGTGGTCCTCTTTGTTCTTGAGATAGAAGTTCTTTGCATTTGTTATTAAACCAACCTCATTGTGTGCATTTACTCAGCTACTCTAGCCTTGCTTGTCCTAACTAATACCATGGCCAATTTGGTACTCAACGCCAAAGAGTTGTCGACTCGTCCAAACTTCAGGAGTGCATGAATATGGTGCATTGCCACATTTGACATCCTTTACAAAAATGAAGGACTTATCACACAACTATATAATATCCCAAAATTCCTTTAGCTCTTTCCTTTTTGGTTCCTAGCATGCTTTTCCACCATAGGAATAGGTGATATGACCTTCAGCTGCGCCTCTTAGGTGTTAATCATTTTTTCTTGCCTATGGGGGCTTAATTCCCTTTATACGATTTTTCACCCTTGGTTCTCTGCTACAAGTATGACCTCGTGCTAGTGATTTAGTTTGTATCCCTTAATTATTTCAATTTTATCATTTGTGTCTATTTTTTAAACCTCTAGGATTCTCTTAGCGGGATGACAGGTCCTGTGGGGTCCTCCCTCTCTTTTCTCATTGGTCATCACGTGTGTGTTGGCTCGCCAACGTGTCCTGATGCTATCCTCCCGACCAAAACTCTGTATACCCATTCATTTCACTAGGGTGAGCCTTGCGGGCTTATGCATCCCATGGAATTCGCCTGACACATTTTCCATTAACGTGTGCTTTAACACGACCACGTTTTCCCGATGCCCAATCAACACGTTGGTTCCTTTGTGCACATAGTTCAAACCTTTTCACCCTAACCTACGGGATGATGTCATGTTAACGTCACTGATGCCATGTGGCGCCTTCAAAGTGGTGAAATGTTTCACCTGGATTTGGCCCATCAGGAAACCCAAAAATTCATATATAATTTCCACGCGTCGCCATGTACCGACATCATGTTGATGTCACCTTATCTAATAAAATGTTGCCACATTCCTGTCAAAGAGGAGAGAGAAAATGATCTCAGGACTTGTGTTTTGCAGAAAATTCCTTTGTTATTTTTTATAAGGGTCCCGAAATTTTTACAATGTTGTGATCAATCAAAACCTCTGGGGTGCTTATGTGGGGCTTGCATATCGATTGATCCTTCCGCTAGCCAATGAATTATCTCTTTTTCATTTTTTTCAAAGACATGTTCGATTGACACTTTCATCTCGATGCTTTCTTATGCGTTCCTTTGAAACATTCTGGGTTCATATTAGTAGGCTTACCTGTATTGTGGGATCCTCCCATTTCCTTTATCAATGGTTGTCGGTGTCAACCATACCACCATTTTCATCCCACTCAATTTCCTTTGTGCTCCCTTATACTTCCACCAGATGCACCCACCAAGGTATTTTCGTCGGGATGAGATTTCAAGTGGGGCCTTCATTGTCCAATCGTAAAGCTCTTAGTTATTGCTCTGTTTTGCCAATGTCCACCCAACGCTTCCTTTAGTGGCTCCAAGGGGTCCTCCTACCACTTCAACTTTTCACTTTTGACTTTGGGAAATTTAAGCTTTTAATAGAAATAAGTTATGATCCAGTAGGTAATTTTCATACTTTAATATACCATTGGAAATATTCTTTCATGCACAATCCAATTGATTCTCTTCTAAGAGAATTTGAGCTAAGTTATTGAGGAAAAAATTCCTTTAAATATTGGGACTGCCAACCATCATAGTCACCATATTATGTATTCTCCATTAATTATTATAATATGATGATTCTCTACAAGATAATACAGCAACCATGGGACTCCCCTTGAGATTGACACATGATTCACACCAATGCAGGCCTAGTTGACATCAATGCCAACATATTGACTCCACCAACCATTCATACAAAGTCAATTTCCCAACAATGTCCCACTTTGGCATTGATAGCAACAAAACAAGCTCCCCTTGAACCCGAGAGTGGTTTTCTGTTTCATTTTTCTTCCCTTTGGTAATAAACTTCTCTCTCTTGTCAATGAGAAAAAGATGTGTAAAATCTCCCACAAGGAAACACTACAAACTGCTCTTGAATTGATCAAACAAGATGAGTTAATTTAGAGTTGTTGTTAGATGGAAGTCTTGTTCTTTTCTTAAGATACTAATAAATATCCCTGAAAATGATGTAATTTTCTTCCTCTCAACAACGTTTCCTACGCAATCAACATTAGCATAAACCTTTAATTTAAGCTCTCCACTCCTAGCATACCACAACCCATAGTCTGTTGTGCCTTGCAATTATTTGAAAATCCTTTTTACAACAATTATATGACTTTCATGAGGGTGTGCTTGAAATATGGCCACCAATCCTACTCCTTGCATGATGTCTATTTTAAATGTTGTGAGGTAAAGAAGACTTCCAATCATCAATCTACAAACTTTATGATTTACAAGAGGTATCCCCTCTTCTTTATATAACATAAAACCTATAACCATGGGGGTGCCAACTGAATTACATTCTTCCAATCCAAATTTCTTCAATGTTTCTTACAAGTAATGAGATTGGGAGATGAAGATGCAATCCTTTTATTGAGAAATTTGTAGTCCTAAGAAGAAGGATAGTTCTCCTATCATGGAAATTTTGATTTTATCTACATACAAATTGCAAATTGATGTCCCAACTTCTCCAAATCACTACCAAAGATTATGGCGTCCACATAAAATACCAGAATCAATAAGTGGTCATCTTTAAACTTTATATACAAATTTATGCAATATGGCATACCAGGCTCTAAGAGTTTGTTTAAGGCCTTATAAGGTATTTTTAGTTTGCATACAAACTCTTCGTTTTATGTGAGAATGAACCCTTCTAGTTTCTCAATGTATACGTCTTCCGAATCTCCATTAAGAAAAGTTTACTTCACATCCATCTGATACACCTTGATGTTTTTATGGCTTGCAAAAGCAAGAAATTTTTTTATAGCTTCTAATCTTGCTATAGATGCAAAGTTTTCTTCAAAATCTATCCCCTTTACTTCAGCATACCCTTTGAATACTAGGCAAGCCTTGATCCTAATCATTTGACCTTGCTCATTTAGATTATTTTTGAAGACCCATTTGGTGCCTATGAAAATTTTCTCTCTGGGTCTTGAAGCAAGCTCCCAAGTGTCATTCTTCTAAATTTAATCCAACACTTAATTCATTTCATTTACCAAGGACTATCCTCACTTTCTTGAATGAGGCTATTGGTCTTAATTTGAGATAGAAATTCAATATTTGTGCAACTTAGGATGCCAAGGAATATACTCCTTGTTTGAACACTAAGTCTTTGATCACCAATAATTTGGCTTTCTGGAAGATGTTTCTATACATAGCTTGAGGGAGTTTTTCACCTTGTTGTTGTGCTCATTTACTCATCTTCATCATCTGCCTATGTTTTTTTATAGTTTGAGAATTTGGTGGTTGATACTTAATCTCCATATGATTTCATGTTTCCTTTGGTAGACTCATATTTTTGTATTATTTTATCCCCTATTATGCCAATTCAGTAATCGACTTTATTTTTCTTTTTGTTGAAGCACTTGTATCCTTTAATCTGAACTAATTACCCGAAAAATATTCCCTCATCATCACACATATCAAACTTTCAAATATTTTTATCATTTCTTTTTATATTCATTTTCTCTCAAACACCTTGTAGTGTTTCATTGATGTATATCTCCCTTTCCATAGCTCATAGGGATTCCTATCATTGTTAGGCCTGAGTTGTGTTCTATTTTCTAAATATATTATTGCTTGTGTTTCTTCTCCCCCAAAGGTGTGTGGTACATCTTCTTCATTCATCATAGCTCTGTCCATCTCTTGAACTATTATGTTCTTTCTCTCTACTGCTCAATTTTTTTGTGGAGTTCTAGCCACAAAATACTGCCTCCTTATGTCATTCTCTTCACAATACTCTTCAAATTATCTCGAAGTGAATTCTCCACATTTGTATAATCTTATACATTTGAAATTTATATCTTTCTCATTCTCAGCCTGAGCTTTGAGTATCTTGAAATTCTTAACAGCTTATGATTTTTATTTCAAGATAATTATCCATGTGGCTCTAGTAAAGTCATTAATAGATAGAATAAAATAATTTTTTCCTCTTGGTCAATTTTCCCTAGTAGAGCCACAAATGTCAGTGTGAATTGGCTCCAGAGGATTAGATGTTGAGAACTCCTTTGTCTTGAATTGAGTCCTTGTCTTCTTACCAAATTGGAAAGACTTACAAATTGAGTCATTAGGCCTCGAAAATATCGGAAATCCTCTTAAAACTTCTGGCTTGTTGATCTCTATTAGGTTTTCAAAATTTATATGAACAAGCCTTATATGCCACAACTAGGTTTGATTTTTCTTACTCAAGTAGCATCTTACTATGGAGTCATCAAACACATACAGATTGTTGTGAGTTTTGTCTTGTTTTCCCTGGCTTTACATTCTCTTCCTTTCGGATCTCATAGTATTTCGATAGAAAGGTCACATTATATCCATTATCAAACAACTCACTCACACTAAGAAAATTATGCTTGAGACTCTATACATACAGCAAATTTTGATCCTTAATCTTTTCATCAAGGCTAACTATGCCCCCACCTTTAATTCTTGATGGAGCATTATTACCAAAAGTGACATTGTTCCCTCTGTCCTTTTATTTTAGATATAGGAATTTAATCATATCCATAGTCATATGCTTGTAATAACCACTATATAGATACCATCTATTTTCTTAATCAAGCGCAGACAAATCGAGATCACATTGCATGATTTTTCCAGTCTCGCATTTCCAATTCTTCTTGTCTTTTACAAAGGTTGGGTGTCAAGAATTCTAGGATTTAGTAGCATACTCAAATTTTCTTCTGTAATCACTCACCTTGTGCCCAAAATTATTACATTTGAAAAATTCAACATCATCCATTAGGGGAGAGAAATAATTTCTATTCTTTGGAGGAGAGTTTTGAGATCAAAAATTTGGATACATACTGTATCCAAAATTTTCATCCCTTTCAACTTTGACTCTTCTACAATTAGTAACTTTGTGTCCAAAGATATAAAATTTATAGAAATTACCATAGAAAAAATTATGGTACTTGAAATTTTATGGTTTGTGATGTTTTTTAGGTTGTAGGTACCTTTATTTTCCTATTGATTGATTCATTCTCCTTTGTTGTGAGTCCTTTCAGAAGTTAGAATGTGTGTTCGCATGTTGGGTGCCTCTCTAGATAGACTTTTGTTTTCCCTCATTGATTATTCCTTAAAGCACCTTCGTGTAGCTCTGGGGTTCTTAAAATCCTATGGACTTGAGTTCATATTTTTCATAGATGATTCATGTGATCTAGAATATCCCAGCATTGTCTTTTTTTCTAGAGGCCTTTGAGTAATCAAATTGTGGTTTAACTTTCTAGTCCCTTCAAAAAACCTTTTATGCAAGTCCTTCTTGGTTTCTAATTTATCAAGACATATTCTTAGGTAGAAAATATTATATTATAGACTCTGGCAGTCCTCTTCTGATTCATGAATTAAATCATTAGTAACTTCTTCCTTTCGCTTTTCTTCTTCTAGCTTGACTTTAAGGAACAAAATCTCTTCTTTGCATGTTTTTGGAATCATCTCCTCCTTTACTTTGATAAAATTCTACTTTAATTGTATGTTCTCTTCTTCTA
The DNA here is from genome assembly GCA_034641835.2 of Pinus albicaulis. NCBI lineage: Eukaryota > Viridiplantae > Streptophyta > Pinopsida > Pinales > Pinaceae > Pinus > Pinus albicaulis. The sequence goes on from CM076571.1 coordinate 832,152,657, forward strand.
TATTTTCACATGTTTTTTGTTTTTATTCTAATATAAGAGCTAAGTTATCTTTACTTGTAATGAACTCTTCAAGTTTTCATTTTTGATAAACAAATTCATGATTGTCTGAGTTATAAATACCTTCTTCATCTCTGAGAAGTTTTTATTTTAGTTGCATGTTCTTTCTTCTAGCCTTCTTTAACTCATCAAGAGAACTGATGAGTTCCCCTTTAAAGTCCACCACTCCTTCTTCCTTATTGTTCAGAGTTTGTAACATTTTGTTTCTTCGAGTCAAGTTCAAGTGCCATAAGTAAATGTTCATTTGACTCATCCTTTAAGGAATTCTCACTATCAAAATCTCGTGTTGAGCTACCTTATTTTGAGTAGAGGCCCTTATTCTTGAATATATTTTTCTTTTTATATATCTGATCATTTCCTTTGGACATTATCATTTTTTGTCTTTTCTTTGTAAGGACACTTGGATGCAAAATTTCCAACTCTTCCACAATTAAAGCATTTGTAGGGTAGAATTACTTTATACTTCTTTGACCCACGTTTCATTTTTCTATCAAAGTGAGCCATCTCATGATAAAATTCATAGTTAGAACACTCCTGGTGATCTTTGTGCTCCTTAGCTTTCTTCGACACATTGAAAGGTTCCTATTTTGGTTCAACCTTATCTTTTCCTACTCTCATTTCATAAGTTGTGAGAGTACAAAGTAATTGATCCATTGTGAGACTTTTCAGATTAGTCATCTATTTAATGGTTAAGATTTTGGCATTAAATTTCATGGGAATATATCTTAAGACCATTTGAACAATTACATCATCTTTGATGGCTTCACCAAGTCCTATAATCATGTTGGTCACTTCATCAACTCTGAGGAGATACTAAGTTATTCTTTCCTCTTCCCTCATTCTTAAGCTTCCAAACCTCATTCTGAAGATTTAAAGTTTGGCATGCTTGAATTTATAATCTCCTTCATGACTTTGATTAAGCTTAACCCATAATTCTTGAGAAAAATTTCATTTTATAACCTTTACAAGTTCATAATCACTAAGGCAAAAGAGAATGGAATTCCTAGCTTTAGCATTATTTCCATACACTTTTTTACCATATGCATTTGTGGCAGGGACATCAGGGACAATATAATATACCAACACAAAACTCCAAAAATCTACCCCTAGGGACATGAGATAGGATTCCAATATAACTTCCTAAAAGGCATACTTAGTCCCATCAAAGACTGGTATCTTACTTAATTGATCATCTTGACTTTCTTGTCTAGACATAATTTCTTACAAATATACCTTCCAGTGGTTAAATTGTTCCCGAAGGAACTTGGCTCTAATACTTATTGTTGGAATAAGTAATTACAGAGTGTGTGTGGGGGGGGGGGGGGGGGTTGAATCAGTAATTAGTGAGATTTTAAAAATTCAAGCTCAATTATTTACTCTCTTTCACTCTTGTAAATTAACTATATGAGAAGTATTAATATAATATATGTACAAAAATGTAAACCATTCAAATGAGAACACAATCCATCAATTTGAGAAGGAGACACATATTGGCACAAGTATTTTTACATGGAAACCCAAAGGGTAAAAACCACCGATCTGTTTGTTATTATGATGTAATTTAAGCACCTAGTTAATTACATCAAGTTGTTTATGAGAACCCACTCAAATGAGGCCCCAACCCCCTTAAGATAGAAAGCCACTACTTTCCAAGACACACCAACCTCTTATTAATGCATGCCACTACCTTCCAAGAGGCACCATCCTCTTATGAAAGTAGGCCAATACCTGCTCTATAAATTGCTATGTTGTTCATACAATTTTCAAAATGAAAACAAAAGCCTATACAAATGCTCAGAAATATAAACTTGATCATCTACTCCATACAACACTTTCCCTTCTACTCTGCAATCCTCCTTTTCTCTGCACACTTCACTGCTCAAATAGCTTTGATCTCAACCTTCAGTTGCTCTGAATGACAGGAAGCTCTTGGATCTCGTCTCCTTCTTCTCTCACACACAAACATGTAGCTCCTTACTATCTTCACATTGCTCTTCAAACTCCCACTTTACCACAATGTTTCATTCCACACCATTGCACAATTGCAATATTTTTTTGTGTTCCTCTGTTGCATGGGAAACGATGTTTCCTCTACTACAATTTCATTTCTCGAGTGCGTACTCATGCATGGCTTCCCATACTGCATTAAAGTGTACTTTTGCATGGCCTCTCTCTGATATGGTCAAATATCCATTCACCCCCAGGCCATTTTTCTCATTTAATTCATCTTGGCGAGCACTGAAGATTAGAGTGGCTTTATTTTATTTCAGTCAAGCTCATAAAATCAATTTTCATATTGTGGTCCTCTCTATTCTTAAGCCAAAATTTCTTTGCAATAGCCATTAAATCAATGGAACCAACCTCACTATGTGCATTTACTCAGTTTATCCATCCTTTCTTATCCCAACTATGACCATGGCCAATTTGGTACTAAATTTCCAATATTTTTCGACTAATTCAAACTTCACATATGTATGAATATGTCACATTACCACATTTGGTATCCTTGCCAAAAATGAAGAACTTCTCCCACGGCTGCTAAATCTGCCAAAATTCCTTTAGTTCTTTGTATTTTGGTGCCTAGCCTACTTTTCCACCGTAAGACTAGGTGATGTGACGTCTAGTTGGGCCTCTTAGGCACTAATCCTTTATGTTGCCTTGCATGGGCTTAATTCCCTTTATAAGCTTTCACGCCCTTGGTTATCTGCTACTAGTATGACCTCATGTTAGAGCTTTAGTCCACAGCCATTTATTCTGAAATTATCAGTTATCTCTCCTTTGTAACCCTGTATGATCCTCTTAGTTGGATGATGAGTCTCGTGGGGTCCTCGCACTCTTTTCTCTTTGGTCATTGCTTTTTTTTGGCTCGCTGGTGTGTCCTGGTGCTATCCTCCCAGGAAAAACTCTGTGCACCCATTTATTTCCATTAAGGTGAGCCTTGTGGGATTACGCCTCGCATGGGAACCACCCAACAAATTTTTCATTGGTGCTGGCTTTACACAACCACATCTTCCCAACACCCATTTAGCCCGTTATTCCATTTTTTCACACCACTCAAACTTTTTGGACCCTAACTTGTAAGATGATGTCATGCTGATGTCACTCATGCCATGTGATGCCTCCAGAGTGGTGACACATGTAACCCATATTTAGCACATTAGGCCACCCAAAACTGTTGAATCTAATTTCCATGTGTCCCCATGTACCGACATCATGTTTTCATTACCTCGGCCAATAAAATGTTGCCACATTCCTATCAGAGAGGAGAGAGAAAATGGTCTCGATCCTGGTGTTTTGCGGGAAATTCCCTTGTTAATTTTTCATAAGGGCCCTGAATATTTTACATTGTTGCACTGAATGAAACCTTCGGGGTGCTCCTACCAGGCTTGTGTGTCAAGTGGGCCTTCCACTAGCTAATGTAGGCGCTCTTCACCGCTACCGTCAAAGCCATGTCCACCTTATGCTTTCATCCTACTGTTTTCTTATGTGTGCCTTTGAAACCTTTCAATATTATATTAATGAGATTACCTGTATTGTGGGGTCCTCCAAGAAATTTTATTATTATATGTCACTTCTAACCATATCGCCACCTTCATCCCGCTAAATTTCCTTTATGATCCTTTATACTTCCGTCGGGGTGCACCCGTTGGGGTATGGTCATTAGCATGCACTCGTCGGGGTATTTTCCTTAGGATGAGTTGTTAAGTGGGGCCTCCATTTCCAATCATAAAGCTCTTTTTTGTTGTTATGTTCTGAATAATTCCACCCAAAACTTACTTTATTGGCTCCAAGGGGTCCTCCGACCACTTTAACTTTGCACTTTTGACTTTGGTCAATCTAACCTTTGATTAGAAATAGGTTACGATCCATGAGAAAATTTGTGGAATTCAATATACCGTTGGAAAGCTCTTTTTGATAAAAATACAAATATGCCACTTCCAAGAGAATTTGAGATAATCCTCTAAGATGGAAATTAATTCAAATCCCGGGACTCCCAATCATCATAGTCACCATATTATGGATTCTCCAATAATCCTACCTCTATGATGATTCTCTACAAGAGACTACAACAACCATGGGACTCCCCCTGAGCTTGACACATGATGCACACTAATTCAGGCTTGATTGACATCAATGCCAACATATTGAATGACACCATCCATTCAAAAAAATCCATCTACCGAAATAAAACATAGTAGGTCATGGACCACTTCACATTAAATGATAAGGCATCCACCTATAGGATAATCCTAGATAGCTTAGTCTAGAGTTGTTCCAATCTTGAATTGGAATTAAGGAGCTTCAAATGGACTAATCTTGTCTCCCACTAGATCAAATCTCATAAATGAGCTACGGGGAGCCAAGGATTGGGATTGAGCCTATAATTACAAGTGGAATTGAGACAAAAATGTTAAACACACATGGAATGTGGACATTAGATAGGATAAATCATTAGTTTCATTTATATTCACAAAGATATACATTTAAAAATTTTACATGACCATTCGATTCCATATTCCAAGGTATCTTGGACTCTAGTGACTGTTCACATTCCACCAAACCAACCCTTAGTGGATTAGGTGTCCAAAATTCCCCTCCTTAATCTAAAGGGGTATATACGAGTCCAAGAGGAGAGCTCTAATACAAAAATACAAAAATGCATGAGAACACTAGGTTGAACGTTCTCTATGAGATGATAGTATAAGGTTGGAGAACTCAAGGTCTCAACCAGTAGTGTGTTAAAGTCCTATATTTTATAGGATCCCTTGATTGTAGCTATATTTTTTGTATATGATATGTTGTAAATAATGTTAAATTCTAAAATTTATTTCCAAAAGAAAAGAAAACAAAAGAAAACAAAGCAAAAACAAAAAAGGGATAAAAATATATATGTGAAAAGAACAAAAACTTAAAAAAAACATGATAAAAAAAAGGAATGAAATACCCCATAAAAAATTACGTTTATGGAAGTGAGCAAGTCTAAATGCCACTCTGAAAATGAAAAAATGCATCAGTAATTCTTAGAATTTTTTGAATAATGTGCTTCTAGTTTAAATGCCACATTGAATTATAAAAAATAGGTTAGTTAGATTAATCACATTGTTTAAACGTTATTAAGTTGAATTAAACATATGTTTTTTTTAGTTTAGATTAGAGAATAAAATTAATTAACCACATTGTCTAAGCGTGGTTAGTTAGCAATCAAAAAGAGAAATTGGAAACCTTAGAAAAATTAAAAAATATAGGCCCGCGTATTAAAATGTTCCTTTAGAAAGTTAATTTAGTTTTAATTAATTTAATCGCATCTTGTAAATCGCAGTTAATCAAGTTGTGATAAAGATATGTTGATGTGACATGTTTTGTCACGATGTAATAAAAATGGATTATTTTTTAACGGGCCCGATGTAGACCACCCAGATGAATGGTGGTTATGCCACCCCGCACCCCCCATCCCCATCCAAATTTTATCAGATGAGGGGGGTCTAGGGAGGCAGTCTCTATAATCCTGTTGTACACAACGTGGCACCCTCTCATCTTCCCTACCTCCCCCCCCCCATCCAAAACTGTTTATCGTGTACACCCCCCTTCGGGTCCCCTCCAAACCCACTATTCGTTCCCACTCGACCACCGCTTAATTTTCCACCGCTCCACTCCTACCCCACCACATGGCAGCATGCCACATGTCCCTCTCCCAACCATTGGATAAACCATTCTTCCCGCCATTAATATTTTTCCTGTTTATCCTCCTTTTAGGATATTATCCATTTTTCATGTTGAAGTTCAACAAGAAATTTCAGCACCTACACTAGTGTGGAACCAGGAGGTCCAAGAAGCACCTACACTAGTGTGGGACCAGGAGGTCCAAGCAGCACCCACTCTAGTGTGGGACCACGGGTCTTAGCAACACCTACACTCGTGTGGGCTAAATTTGGTGCATGTCTATTTTAGTTATCCTTTAATTAAGATGGACAATAAAATGTAATCTAATCTCAAAATAACCTTTAATATTTAACTGAGTGTGATAAACTCAATTAGCTCATGAATTTTGAAATGAGGGTAGTTGGTGAGGCACGCAGAGTAATTCTAGTTGTAACATTGTTTGAAGTGCAGTGGTGCATTAGTTAATGAAGGTTGTAATCAGTTTAACTCAGTTGTGCTAGTTGTAATTTTTTGATACACTAATGAGATATCAATTGAATTAAATATTATTTAATTCGCAATCAGTGATCTCACATGCAACTGAGGATTTACTATTATTAGTTGCATGCTTTTCAGTTCCAGTGGAGACCCAATTGAGATCTAGGTGAAAGGGAAGTTGACTATCAATTGTAGGATTATTGGGTTGCACCCATGCAACCAAACACCCACTAAATTTACCATGATCCTTGCACAGTCAAGGAAGTCCAAAATTCATATGGAATAGGGATTGCATTCCACATGAATTGTGCAAGGTAGGCAGGCTATCAGGAGGAAGAAAATTGGCTAAGTATTTTCAATTTTATCCAGGACAGTGTAAGACAGTTAGCTGAGTACAGGAGGGCTCTTGTGAGAAGAGGTGTATGTAATTTTTTCATGTATCCATGTTGAATATACAATAGAAGATAGTGGGGATTTGAGCAGCAAGCTTTCCTTGGGAAATTATCTGTGTTGTGGTTTGATTGATTCTTCTTTGCTTCATGTGATTGGCGATTGTGTTTTTAATTCCCCAATTGATTTGTAGAAGTGATTCGGTATCTAGATTTAGCACATTGTTAGATCAGATTGAATCCATGATATACATGTTTTTTGTAAAATTTATACCTGGTATACGAACACAGGAAATCACAATAGTGAAGGAGGACCTCAGTTGGTGACTGAATAGAATTTGAATTTATAGAAAGACTTTCTTGGTGCTACAGCTGATTCAAGATCGAAATGGATTTCAATGGCTTGAATTGGAGTATGCACTCAAGGGTAGCTCTAACTATATTACTTGGAAGGATAGGATGGAGGCAATACTCAAAGATAATGGCTTGAAGGAATTCATTGAAAATGATGTTCCTAAACCTGTTGTGACGAATGCTGCAAATCTTGATGCATGGCAAAATAAAGTGGAAAAGGCAAGAAGGATCCTACTGGAGGGAGTACGAGACGAAATTGTCTCAAGTATCCATGGCAAAGTGACACCATATGCTATGCGGAAAGCTTTGACGGATCTATTTTAGAGCAGCAGTGACCATAGGAAATTGGAATTGAAAGATAAACTCAGGAAGATCAAGATGGAAAAAGGAGAATCCATGCCAAAATATTTAACAAAGTTTGTCCAATGTTAGGATGAGCTGGGGAGCATTGGAATTACTATCGCTGATGATGATTTGGTGAGTTTATCTCTCCTAGGAATTCCCAAGAGCTGGCATAGTTATCAAGACTCTGTTAATCGAAGGGAAAAGCAGCCGGATTGGGAATGACTATGGTCATATTTTGTGCAGGAGGAGTTCAGATGGAATACCAGAGATGGATCTTCATCTAAAAATGAAGATGAAGAATATTTTTCTTTGGCTACCAAGGAAAAAAAAGGGAAGGTGAAGAAATTCCAATCCAAATCCGTGTCCAAATATGGAAAGAGGCATGACATGTCTAGAGTGAAGTGTTTTCACTGTCACGAGCATGGGAATTATGATAATAACTGTCCATAAAAGAAGAAGAACAAAAAGGCTTCAGGATCTGCAACTAGTGAGTCTTTGGCCTCACAATTTGAGCTTGAATTCTCATTTATCTCATGCATGGTGTCAAGTGCATTGGGATCCGTGTGGTATTTGGATATTGGTGCTTCCTTTCACAAGAGAGGAGACAACAAACTTTTAGTAGCTTGGAGGAGAAGGATATCTAGATGCATATCGAAATAGGTGATGATGGGCGGTACAGTGCTACCGGGATTGGTACCATTACCTTCCATAGATAGTTAGGTAAACCCTTTCAATTAAAAGATGTAATCCATCTACTGGGTTTGAAGAAAAATTTAGTCTCAGTTGTAATGTTGGAGGATATATGCTATGATGTTGTTTTCAGTGAAGGAAAATCTTTCCCGCGACACAAAACAATAGAACAAGCCAATAATATTGGGATTAGAGTTTATAATCTCTACAAGATGGATGTAGATGGTTGCGTAGCATTGATGGTCAATGCAGAAAAAGTGGTGAGTCGGGATGAGGGTGAGTTATGGAACAGGAGATTGGGCCATCTTCACCATAGAGCCTTGAAAGTCATGCAGCAAATTTCTATGGGCCTTCCCAAGGGTACACTTGCACAGTTAGACACATGCAAAGGATGTACTATGGGAAAATATGTAAAGGCCACCTTTCATGAGAAGGAGAACTGAGCCTCAGGGATCCTTGAGAGAGTTCATAAAGACGTGTGTGGAACATTCTCTGTTGCTTCGACAACAAAGCATAGGTACTATGTGATATTTTTTGATGACTTTTCTCGTAAGTGATGGATCTACTTCATGCAGAAGAAAGATCAGACATTCAAAAAGTTTCTTGGGTTTAAAGAAAAGGTGGAGAAAGACATGGGGAATCAAGTGAAGGATCTTAGGAGCGATAATGGTGGTGAGTACATCTCTAACGAATTCAAGAACTTCTACAGAAAAGAAGGAATTTAGAGAGAATTGATAGTGCCTCATAACCCACAATAGAATAGGGTTGCTGAAAGAAATAACAGAATGATTGTGGGTGAAGAAATATTAATTTTTCATGATCAGGGCCTACCGATGCATCTATGGGTGGAGGCATGCAACACTGTGGTATTTGTGCAGAACCGTTGTCCTCATAGGATACTTGGCATGAGTACACCAGAAGAGGCTTTCACTGGTAAGAAACCCGACGTTTCACATTTTAAGATTTTTGTCTCATCTGTTTATGTGCATGTGACCAAAGATTCCAAGAAGAATCTGGAACCAACAACTAAGATTGGGATTTTTGTGGGGTACACTGAAACTCCCCACAACTATCAGGTGTATTTTCCAAACAAAAAAATGACTGTTGTGCGACGGGATATAAAATTTGACGAGGAGAAAGCCATATGATTTTCCCTTGAGAGGGAGCTGGATTTGCATGCAAAGGAGGAACTCTTGGCTCCTAAGGATGAGCCTCAAGATGTGGAGCAGTCACATGTGGAGGATCATGGTATGGTAGAAAACACTTATTCAAAGCCATCCATCAAAAATGGTAGAAGGCGAACCACGTAAGTTGATAGATTGAGACTTTATGCTACAGAGAATGTAGGCGCTCCTAATTCACAACGCAAACAGAGACAATATCCAAACATGTTGACTAGATACATGGCTGTTATGATAAAATGTATTGTGAATGAAACATCTTCCTTTCAGGAGGCAGTGCAACAACTAATTTGGGTTGACGCAAGGGTGGAGGAGTATGACTCCATTGTCAAGAACAGTGCCTGGGAGATTTTCCTGTTAGCTCCCTGTAATTTGTCAGATTGAGAAGACCAAATAGACAAGGGTAACATCAGACCATATTTGGAGTCCTAGGACCTAGCCTTCCTGGACTCAGAGAGGGCTCTCTATATATTTTATAAAGATATGACTTGTTTGTTTTAGGATGTTGATTTTAGGCTAGTTAAATTGATAGGGTTTGTTTGTTTTGTTTTTTGGTTGGGTAGGTTGTCAATAAGAACATATAGAGTAAGAGAAAATCAAACCATTGGGCTAGGGGTTTTTTGAAAGGCTTAAAAAGGACAACAATGAATCAAGGGTGTTTCATAGGGCAAGTTAACAAAGCCAAATGGATATTTCAGATAAAATGAGTATATGATGATAGTAAGTTATGAATTTAGTAGGTTTAAAGGGAAATCAAGAATCCTTTAACTATACTTCAAACAAGGAAAGCCTTCAGGACAATATCTTGGTAAAAATGAAATTAAATTAAGGATTATTCAGCTACAATTCACTAAACAAACCTCAAAACAACAAAAAAGTAATCCTAGAGAGCAGCTAAGAATTCTCTAATTATTACATTCAGAGGAAAACATAAAGATAAAGGATGCATACAGCAATAGGGTGCCAAGATAGCATATCCTACTCTAAAATTTATATTCTATTATCAGAGAAGTAATGAACATAATGTAAAACAAAGGAAAAAATTGACAAGAGTGGAATAACATCACCATCTAAAAAGTTCATGAATCCTAGGAATGTGCTCATTCCATTGATATTCAATCCAAGAGATTTACAAGGCTCCAAAGGCAAACTTCATTACAACTCAGAGTCTATGCTTAGCTCAACAACCAACCAAAAATCTCAATGAGGCTTACATGCAGTATTTAACTACAAAAATGGTGAATTAAACCCTAGATAAGGTTTAAGAAGTCATTAATTACATCATAAATATATTTTACCATTGAGACCATGCAAGGCCCAATGCACAAATATCCCAAACTCAATAAATGAAAAAATAACTTCTAACATAACTCCTCAACTAATTTTAGAGACATTTTTCCTTTAAAACCTCAAAATGTATTTTTCAATAACTTCTTGTGTCTTTTGTTGACTTTCTGGCAAGGGCGCAGCGCCACTGGCTGAGGGCACAACACCATGTCAAACGCGCAGTGCCAAATCGGGAAAAAATCACCTGTATTGCAGTTAAGATTTGGAGGCCTTCCCGGTGTCCAAATGAGCTCTCTGATAGCTCATTGGAAAGCCTGTACTATCTAGTTTCCAAATATGCATTTAGTTTTCAAAATGGAGCCAATTTACATGCTCAAAAATCCATTCTCCAAAGACTTATCAAGGCGCAGCGCCAGTGTTGCGCATTTGGCCCTTTTTTCTTGTGGCCAAACAGTCAAAATTTCAAAATGTGCACCAAGTGCCAAAATTTTTAATTTTCTCTACTGATCATGTTTGGGATGCTTGGAGGGATACATTAGAAATTATTTCAATTTTTTCCTTCTCCTTTGCCTCATTTAGGGCTTGAATCTTTGCAATGGCTCTTTTGAGCTTGGTCCTTGCAATCTTCTTTCTTAAGGCATAATGCCTTGCCATCTTCTTCTGAAGGTAAATGTTTCCTTTTGCCTTCTCAAGCTGATCCTCTAGGTGTATACTGGCTCTTTCTAGCCAAGATTATTTTTCATAGTTGATTTCCATGGCAAGTAGCTCACTTGGAGTGAGCTGCTCTGCCAAAGTTGTCTCTTTCTCTCTTTCCTTGGCTAAGGCCTTCTTCAACCCAATTGTCCTTGGCCTCTTCCTAGGAAGTTTTTCATCCTCATCCTAAATGTCATCAAGAGTGCCCAAGGTCTCATATAGCTTAGCCTAGGCCTTTCTAGCCTCTTTTCGAGCTCTGATAGCTTTGGCCTCACTGATGGCCTGCTATGTCTCTAACTTCTAGTTTTCTATCTCAAGGAAGTTGATCACATTTTTGGCCTTACCAATATTGGTTTGTAGCTCCCTAATCTGGGGATCCTTGCTTTTGAGAAACATTTTTGTGATCCTCTCCTCATTCTCATCATCACTTTCAAGGTGAATAAGTTGAAACTCTTGTTCAGTTTCATGTTTGTCTTCCTCCTCTTCAACAATGATATTTTCCTTACCTTTGTCAAGCTGTTATGTTGATGTAGAAGGCAGGGCCCATTCCACAATTTGTGGAGAAAAAACTTTCGTATCACCTCTTTGATAGGCCAAAGGAAAAGGCTTTATGTCAACCATCTCAATGTCATCTGTCTCACTGCCTTCTTCACTATTTTATGATGTGTCATGAGATGAGGGTGAAGGGCTGTGGGAAGGTGATGAAAGAGGATCATCATGGGGTGAGGAAATGTGAGTGAGGGGAGATTTAGGTACAACAGGAAGTGATGGAGAAGTAGGAATGGGAGGATGAGATGATGAAGGTGTATTTTGCTGATGATGGGCTTGTAGAGAAGTGAACACCTCATTGGAAATGAAGGTTTCCCATGGAATGCCTTTATGTTGTAGTTGGTGCATAAAAACCATTTTGATAAGTGAGTGATGAAACAAGCTTTGCATCTGTTGAGGATAGTCTTTCTTTTGCACTATGTAGGAAATTTTATCAATGCTTTGGTAGAGATAATATGGTATATGCAGCATCCTCACTCTAGTAAAATGCATAAGCAACCTGATGTGGTAGGAGTAAAGATAGGAGAACCTTCCTCATGTAAAGTACTTCATGATAATCTTCATCATAGGTGCATATATATCAAGAAGGTGAGAGAAAGGAAAGATGGGTTTGTTGTTTTCTTTATACCTGGGCTTAAGGTATGGCTTAAAGTAACTCATTTCAAGGTTAGCTTGCTTGAACCATTTCTCCCCTACACTAGGTATGCTTGTGTCATTAGCAATGGCATCTGTAGACAATTCAAAGGTGACCCCTCAAAGATTAACTTGTTTTTCATGCAAGTTAATGATAAATAACCTAGTTATCTCAGGGTGGTTTTGCACCTACTGCACCTTTTCACAAAATTCAAAGCATCCTACATGCATGAAACAAGAAATTGTAAGGGGAGATGCCATGAGCTCTCTTGTACTGAGGGGTTCAAATTTATTCATCTTGCCTCCTTTTTTATCATGCCTCCTTGTATTTGGGCTTCACCACCACTGCCACTATCCTCTGACATTGTAAATTTTCCCTTTATAAAACCCTGGAGTGCAAATGGAAAGGAGATGAAGGGATGGTAAGAAATGACAGTTTTGGCAATTGAATAGGATGAGTGAGTGAGAGTATAGGTATATGAGAATGAGTGAGAGGCTAAAAAACTCAATGAAAACCCTCCAGATGTGTGAATATGCTATCTATCACTGCCACTCTGTCTAGGAAGATGAAATGAGGTTCAAATAGTGATTTCAAGCTTTGAAATTTAGGGTTTCTCTTAGGGTTTCATTTCATTCATTAAGAAAACAAAAAAATTGATTGAATATGAGTGTATATCAGGTACTTACCTCTTCATAGTGTTTTAGAAGACTTTGGAGGAAACTTGAAAGGGTTTCGAAGTGGTTTGAGTGGTTTTAGGGCTTAGAAACCCTTCCTGGCCAAGAGCGCAGTTTCAAGGATGAGGGTGCAGCACCAAGGCTATGTGCGCAGCGCCAGTCCTGAGTGTGCAATGCCTTTGAAAATGAGCAGAGGATGTGTTCTGGGCAAGAGTGCAATGCCTCCCCCCAGCGCACAGCGCCACCTTCCAAGCGCGCAATGCTTTCACAATTTGAAAGGAGGAGAAATTCCAACTGCGCAGTGGCAGCTTCCAGGAGTGCAGCTCCCATATAAATGTGCAACGCCAATTTGAACGCGCAGTGCCAAAATACTTTACCCAAATTCACTTATAAAACTCACAATTTTTTCTCCCTTGAGTGCCCTTGGTATTTTGACAAGAAAGAATAGTTCATTTGAAATGTGAAATGAGCTTTTATAGATGATAGGAATTTGATTAAATTAGGAAAACCCACTTTCTAATGTCAAAAGTCCTTTTTCTTTTCTCACTAACCCTTTTACATTGTTTGCTTTGTAGGTGACATAAATGATGAATTTGACTTTCCCTTTGCTTATTGAGGCAAGGCTAGGTCATTTTGACACCTTTAGGATGATTACACACAACATCAACTTCAAAATCCTCTTTTTCTTCCACCATGGAGTTCAGCTTATTCTTTTCACCTTGTCTGGCCACTTTCTTCAAAACCCTAGGTGTCTGGAGCACTTTACAACAATCATAAATGTTGTCTTCTAAGTTCTCTATAGCCCTTTCAAGTTCATTCATTTCTATATAGTTCACCTCACCTTTTCCATTTTTCTTCAATCTATTATGATAGACTTTCTTCATGTTTGGCCTTATGTGCTTCCTCCATGTCATTTTCTGCAAGGGATCACTGTTTTGGCACTCAACTGGACCATCAAGTTCAAAACCATAATTATCTACAAGAATAAGTGTTTCCCTTTCCTTGGTTATAAGTGGTTTTCATTGAGGAGTAGACAGTCCACCTTATCAGTACCTTCTGCTGACACAACTTTCAACACTCCTGCAGAAGTGCCAAAATTTGTCCATTTTTCTCATTTGCGGACTTTGAACTGATGAGGTAATCCTCTTTGGAAATATTTTAGGTCCTTCTTGAATAACCATGTCTTGACATTTTATTACATCTAAGCCAGATTCTAGAAAAGGAAAAGCAGTTCTTGAAACATCCAATGATGTCCTTAAAACATGTGAAACCCTAATGACCTAGTGGGAGGGTTCTTTGACCTGATTTTGATTGGGATATGACTTTGGGGTTTTGAAGTGAAAAACATAGTATTGTCAAAAGTGTTGTATTGAAGATCCAAAATCCAATGTACTTGATTTATATAAAGAGCCTACAGAGATATTTTTGAGACCATCTATGTTTGAGGCACCTAGGGAACATGGGGATGAGTTGGCTATATGAAAACCCTAGAGGGAAGGTGGAGTTTAGTGACAAGGGGAAAATAGGGCAATGAGGTCATAGGAAGGGAAAGAGGATGAAAATGAGAGATATAAGCTTATGATTAGTTTGTAGGAGCAACAAGGTGACCATGAAATGGGAAATTGATGGAATAGTGAAAAATTTTCTATAAGGATAATGAAGGCAGTGAGATTTATGAAACTCACAATATTCAAGGAATGTTGTTTTTAAAAATATAGAACCAATATATATTCATCTAAATATAGTGAAAAATACTTATGACTAACAGTGGGTCCACTTGGGGAGGGTAGGTCCTTTCAGGAGGTGTCAAAAACCTCAGAGTTCAGATCTCTGGTTTTGCATATAAGAAGCTTCACACACTTGTTGATTTACTCTTGTTCGTTAATTTTGCAAAGTTGATCGTTGATGCTATTCTTGGAAGCCATGATCCTAAAATCTGAAAAACATGATTGCTTCAATATCAATTCTACCTACCCATCATACCTTTCCTAACATTTTTTCTTCACTTGGGTGCATTTGGATTGGCAAACCCTTGCATCATTTTTTCTTTTGAAAGCATTAAAAATATCTACTTCTACCCTTATCACTTCCAAGAGCTCAGATTATACTAATGAACGCTTTTTATTCTCTACCTAATCTACTTACCTGTCAAGGTTAAGCATTTTGACAGATTTTCATTCTCTAATCTATCAACATAAAATTCAAAACATGACCAAATCAAGGTTAAGCTGTTTGATTTGTCATGAGCTGTGGAATCTTGGACAAGTGGCACATAGATTTTATTTTTTGTACAAGTAAAACTAGAAACTTGAGGGCTCACAATTTGGATTTTGTCACCTATCCATCTCATTTCTCTTTGGTTTAGATTTAAGCTCTGAGATCCAACATCTTTTCCTAACCTAGTCTATTGATGAGCCAATTTTAGATGGTTTGGAAAATCTTCATTTTCTAACTTATCAGCAGAAATTTAAAACATGTTCAATCATGGTTAGGTTGTATGACTGAACAAGACTTTTCTTTCTCAAAGTAGTGGCATTTATACTTGCACACTTTCAGACATATTCTTTTTTGGTATGGGGCTTTACCTCTTCTTTTATTTTTTCCTCTTTTTCTTCTTTTCTATGTTTTTGTGTTTCATTTTTTCTGATATTTTACTCAATTAATGTTATGTACAATGAAAAAATATTTAAACTAAGAACTTCAATGAAAATAGTGCTTGAGCATCCTTCCATTGGCAAGACCTCCAATTAACTCTGTTCCATCCATTTCTTGTAGAAGGAATGCATTGTTACCTCTTACTAAATGGATGATGTATGGGCCTTTCC
Organism: Pinus albicaulis; assembly: GCA_034641835.2. NCBI lineage: Eukaryota > Viridiplantae > Streptophyta > Pinopsida > Pinales > Pinaceae > Pinus > Pinus albicaulis. The sequence continues at coordinate 832,168,473 of CM076571.1, forward strand.
ACATATTTTCAAATTTTCCATGCTTGCCTTTTTCCTCTCTTCTCGAATCCCACTTCAACACTTTTTCTCTAGTCTAGAAATCATTTGCCTTGGTCCTCTTATCAAATTTTTTTTTGATACTCTCTTGCATTTCTTGCATTCTATTGTATACTTCTTCCCTTGATTGTTGCAAATGAATGGTTTGGTTCAGCCTCCGTTGTATATCATTCTCCTCTGATTGTACCTCTTGAAGGAGCTTCATCACTGGGACTCCTAAGGATGTTGGAAAAACTGCATCCATGCCATACACTAGTTGATAGGGAGACATGTTAATTGATTTCTTGCTTGTTAATATGTCTGCCCATAGTGCATGCACTAATTTGCGGTGCCATGACTTTTTGTTCTCTTCCAACAAATTATTGATGATGTTTACCATAATTTTGTTAGAGGACTCAACAAACCCATTACCTTGAGGGTAATAAGCTGTATAATTCCCTAGTGTGATGTGATAATTGTGGCAAAATTCCACCATTATCTTGGACTTCAATGCAATAGCATTATCAGTGATGATCTTTCTTGGACAACCAAATATGGATAAGATATTAGTTTCAAGGAATTTTATGATTACCAAGCCTATGGCATTCCTTGAAGGGATGGCTTCTATCCATTTGGTGAAATATTCATTTGCAGTGAGGATCCATTTTTGTTGGGTAGAGGAGGAAGTGTGGATTTCTCCAATGAAATCTAAACCCCACTGTTGAAAAGGAGTTTCAACACTGATAGGGTGCAAAGGAAAAGGCAATACTTTTCTCTTTCCCTCAAATATTTGGAATTTATGACAAGTCACTACTAGCTTGTGGATATCAGGGAAAAGAGTGGGCCAATAGAAACCATCTCTAAGGATTTTGTTGGCAGTGGGTTTCAAATAGAGGTGACCTCCACACTCTCCTTCATGAAACTCATGCATGATTATGTCTACATCATCTTTAAGTAAACATTTAAGCAAGATACCAAAAAAAAATTTCCAATATAAATCTGTCTGGAATGCAAAAATTTACAGCTTTTAGTTTCAAGAATATGGCATTTGTTTTGGACAAAATAGGAGGAGAATTTAGATTAAAAAGCACATATAATATTTCACCATACCACAGTGAGTTCAGAAATACTTCTTCAATGGGTGGAGTCGCCAGCTCCTCTTATTCATCCAAGGAGTGCATCATGTTTATGTCTAATGCTTGAAAGTTTGCTTCAACCATAATTTTGGCCAGTTCTTGTCCTTTGATTAGCTTGGTGGACTTGATTTCCAAATCATTCTCTAAAATTACAGAAATCCATTTACCTCTTTTACCATTAGGACCATGAGTTAGTATGTCCTTAACAACTGCATGAGGAACAAAAGAAATGACATGTGAATGCAAGATGTAAACCCTAAAATATTTTAATGCTTTGATTAAGGCAAAAGTTTGTTTCTCCATGATGTTATATTTCAGAGGTGAATCCCTAAAAGCCTTACTGAAGAAATATATGGGCTATTCTTGTCCCATTATGTTCTTTTGTAGCAATACCGCAGCAATTGTGTGTTCTGATGCAAATGAGAAGATGAAAAAATCCTTGATAAAGTCAGGGCTAATTAGAACTGGTGTTTGGGTAAGTGATTGTTTTACCAGTTCAAAGGATTTCTTTGCTTCTATGGTCCATTTGACTCCTATTTCTCTTTTCAGCATGTTTGTAATTTTTCTTAGGAGTTCGGCAAGGTTTGGTATGAACCTTCTTAAGAATTTGATCTTTCCAATGAAGGATTGCAATTCTTTGATGTTTCTAGGGTGGCTGATCTGCAATATACCTTCAATCCTTTTTGGGTCTATCTTGATACCTTCTTCGGATATGATGTGGCCTATAATTTCTCCTTCTTGAAGGCTAAACAAAGTTTTCTTGGTATTCAAAGATAAACCATACTTTCTACACTTTTCAAAGACTTTTCTTAAGTGAGCTAGGTTTTCTTCATCGGTTTTTGAGTAAACAGTGATGTCATCAAGGTATATCACAATGAATTAGCCTATTTCTTCTGAGAAATCAATGCAAATGGCTCTTTGGAAAATGGCCCTGGCATTCATTAACCCAAACAGAATTTTAACATACATGAAGGTGCCCTAGGTTGTTATGAAAGTTGTTTTGTGCTAATCACTTGGAAGTACTAGCACCTGGTTATACCCTGAAAAACCATCAAGCAATGATCTTCTTTTGGAGCCTACCACCGTTTGCAGTATATGATCGATCTTAGGTAAAGGGTAGTTGTCTTTCAGGGAGGCTTTGTTCAAATTTCTAAAGTCTATGAACATCCTAATTTCTCCTGGCTTCTTCCTCACTGACACAATATTTGATACCCCTTCTGAGTACCTGAGTGGGACTATTATTCCAGCATCATACATATTTTTTATTTCTTTCTCAACTAAAGGCATTAGGATAGGGCTTGTCCTACACAATTTCTTCTTGAATGGTTTATGGTTTTCGATGAGAGGGATCTTGTGCCGAATGATGTTTATGTCATAGGACTTCAAGTCCTCATAGCCCCATGCAAACACATCCTTAAGCTCTTTGAATAGCTCAATGTATTTTTGTTTTACAAGGGGTGGCAATGTTTTGGACAGATTTATCATTTTAGGTTCTTCATCACTCCCTATGTTGCATTCTTCTACATCAGTTTCAGTAGATTCCATCTTAGGCTTCCTAGAAACATCATTGAAATCAAACAATTCTTCTAAGGGGGCAAGTCCTCTTGGAAATAATTTATCTTTGCATTGCAATACGTCAAGGTCCCTTTTTTCTAAATCTTCAAACAATTACACCTCAAGAGGGTGTTCTAGTAGATTTATATCAGCAGTACAAGGCATCTTGGTTTTGTGTGTTTGTTCCTCAGCAGGGCAGTCCTCTTGATGATCTGAGTCTAATTTTGGCATTTCAAACTTGTTTTTGGGCTGCAAGAAGTCTTCAATCTGTTTTTTATTTTTAAATAATTTCCAATAATCTATGTTATCAGGAATTACTAGTCTATAATTGACCTTCACTGTGTATTTTTCATTGGCATGGGGTAGTTGGCAAGTGCTGGCAGCAAAGGATAGCTCATTTGCAAGTTTGTTTTGAGTTGTTGGGACAGAGGTAAGTTCATATTTTTCAAATTTCTTTAGGAGGTCTAAGGCATCATTTATATATTATCTTAGCCTAGGATTCTTGGCTAAATATTCTCCTTTGATTTGCCTAATGATTAGCTCATAATCCCCTAGAACAAAATTGCTCTTAGCTCCTACACTTTTCAGCATTTGTAACCCTAAGAGGAGAGCTTCATACTCTGCAATATTGTTTGTACATTGAAAATCTAGTTTGTAAGAGTGACCTTGATTAGTTTTGTGTATACAAACACCTGATCCTAAACTAGCTTTGCCACAAGAGTCATCAAAGCTCATGTTCCAAAGTGTTTCAAGTTTAGATTCGCCATTATGTTGTTGTTCATGGATGATAGGGTTTTGGATGTCACATTCTTCATTTTTTGTTTGATTTGACTGTTCTGACAGGTCTTTCTCTTCCTCTTTTTCATTTACTTGTTCATTAATGTCATCTTCATTGTACAAGATAAATGAGTCAAGGTCTGAATGGATAGAATAGAGAGGGGTGTTGTTTGGCCTATCTTGGCTGCTTACCATGTATTTCATGTGAGATTATTTGTATAGTCTCCTTGTTTGGTTAAAGACTGGAATGGTAGCATATGTCATTTCCATTTGGATGTTTCCTTGGAGTTTGGCTCCCTGTGATCTAGATAAAAGCATGCCATACTTCGGGGGAATGTCAGCCACTACAATTTCCATGACTAGGCTCTTAGCTGGTATTTGTGCCAGATTGACACACAGATCTTTGATCAGGCCTAGACATTTAACTCTACTTGAATCAAAAGAGTACAAGTATTTGTATGGTTTGGTTATTTTGAGGCCTAATCTCTCCATCAATACCTTTGGCATGAGGTTGTGTGAGGCACTAGAGTCTAGCATGGCATTGTGTAAGATTTTGTCATGAATGTTCAAACTAACATATAAAGGAGGCACAACTCCCTCTTGAAACTTTCCCTCTACCTCTGGTCCAAACAACAATTCAGGCTTATAATCAGTGAGATGTAGAGTACCAGTGTCATTTCCTATGTTTAAAGCGTTCAAAACTTGAGATCTATATACATCTTAAGTCACTAATTCAGTAAGGGGTATGGCTATTTTGATTATGGAAATTTCTCCCTCAATACTGAATGGTATTGGTTTTTTTTGCATATTTACATAAGTTTTATCATGCATGGTCTTTTCAGCAACTTTAGTTTTCTGATTTTTATTTGGAATGTTAGTTAAAGAAGTGTTTTTTGGGCCACTATTTGATGTACTAGGGCAGCTTTGGTCACCATTATGTTGGATGATTTTGTTTTTTCTTTGATTAGCATTTTTATCCATGGTGTTTGTATTTTATGCTGTCTTTCTAGGACTATTTTCAGGGGTCTTCCTAGTAGAAATTTCTGATTTGTTCCTCTTAGGAATGTCTTATGTTTTCCATCTTCTGAGGTCATACTGCCTATGAACCTCCATGATGGCATTTTCAAACCCTAGTTTGTATTCTTCAGAATCCTCATAAGTTCTTTCAGTTTGGTTTGAGGAAAACATACCTTGTTCTTCTTCCTCATTATTGGAGCCTATTATATTAACATGATTTTCTTCCATCTCTTCAGTCTCTCTTTCATCTTCATCTACATAGTTTTCTTGGAAAGGAGGTCTAATTTTCTAGTCATTTTATCTTTGTTTTATTTGAGGAGGGTCCCTTCTGAAGTTTTGGTTCCTGTTTCTCTTTTGAGGGTTTGTTTGGTTTTCCCTAGGAGGTTCTCTTTCATTCAAGTTGATTATCTCCATCATCCTTTCCATTGTCCTAACTAGGCTGTCAATTTTAGCATCAAATGTGGAGACTGTAGTTTCCTCTTTGTATGTAACCTTTTTCTCTGCTCTCAATCTAGCCCTTTTAGCATTTAGTTTGGCTTCTACACTTACTTCTCCCCTTTTCATGTCTTCCAAGGTAAGGGGGTCTCTTTCTCTTAATTGATAAGACATGTCTAGATCAAATCCATCTTCAAATTATACTAAGGCTAGGCCTTGTGGGGGTTTCATGTGGGAAGGGAGTGCATTATATACACTATTGAACCTAGTGTAGTAGTCTTGGACACTTTCCCCAACATTCCTCTTAAGGTTATCATACTCTAATAGGATTTGAAGAGGATTTTTCTTAGTCTCCAACTTCTTTATGAATGTTTGATAAAGGGAAGGGAGATCATGAATGCTATTGGGAGTTAAGTTCTTTAACCATTTCTTTGCTTCTCCTCCTAAAATTTGGGCAAACATTCTCATTTTTATGGTCTCCTCTTCTATTTCTTGGTAGTCAAATGCATCATTCATCTTAACTACATGATTTTGGGTAGTTGTAGTATCAGCTCCAGTAAAGTGAGGGATTTTAGATTGGTAGTCTTGTGGCATAGGAAGTTAAGGTTGTGGTAGTACCAGGGGGCATACCATGCTGCCATGATATGAGGTAATGGAATCCAAGGAGGATTTATAAGAGGAGGGATTATGAGTGGAGGTGGGGGATGAAATGGAGTGGTTTGCACAGTGGATGTATGAGTGGGGGTAGCAGATGTACTTGGACCAGCTAGCTGAGATTGAGCAGATTTGGAAAAAAAGGAGTCAAAGTGTTGGAGAAGCTAAAAATTAGGAGGAGTGGAAGGAGAGGCTTCTCTGCTAGGACTCTGTTATAAGTTTGTAGGCTTAAGGTATGTCTAGTCTATCCAATTTTGAGACTTAGTTCTGAATAGGTTTCTTCTATGGTGTAATTCAAATTGGGTATCTTGCAAGGATGTAAGGTTTTCAGGGACAGAACTTGCTTTATGAATCGATATAACAATAGTTGAGTCTTCAGTCTCAGAAGTTTTTCTTAGGGTTATTTCTGGGTCATCAACTACAGTAGGAGGGTTTGGATCACGATGAGATCTGGTGCAGATTATTTGTGAAGCCAGATTTCAGACCCACAACACAAAGAAGATGAAATTTCATAAGAATTTGAAAACAAAACCAATCTGTATGAATACTAAAATCACAGAGTGAGTGACTGGGTTCTCTTATATCAGGTTTGATTAGTAAATTCTTAGGTGATTCTGTGAGAAATAGTGGAGTCACCAGGTGGATAATGCTAATTGTTTTGAAGATTTGTTTGTTGTCCACCATCAACAATTGGATACCAATCTAGAGATATTTTTGGGTTTTCTGAGTTCTTTATGTAACACTAAGATTTTAATGAGTTTTCCATACGGTGTTCGTCATGATGCTAGTATGGAAAATCAACCAGATATAATTCTTGGGTAACACTTGATTTATCTAAGTTTGACAGCGGATTTTTGAGTTTTGAAGGAATATTTAAGTTGTTACTTACTCAGTTCCCCAGTGGATTCACCATTATGTTAGGTCCCTATAATTTGGAATATTGGCAAGACCAAATATACAAGGGTAGCATCAAACCAAACTTTGGAGTCCTAGGACCTAGCCTTCTTGGACTCAAAGAGGGCTCTCTCTATATTTGATAAAGAGATGACTTGTTTGTTTTAGGATGTTGATTTTAGGCTAGTTAAATTGATAGGGTTTTTTTGTTTTATTTGTTTGGTTGGGTAGGTTGTCAAGAAGAAAATATAGAGTAAGAGAAAATCAAACCATTGGGCTATGGGGTCTATTAAAGGCTTAAAAAGGACAACAATGAATCAAGGGTGTTTTATAGGGCAATTTAACAAAGCCAAATGGATATTTCAGATAAAATGAGTATATGATGATAGTAAGTTATGAATTTAGTAGGTTTAAAGGGCAATCAAGAATCATTTAACTATACTTCAAACAAGGAAAGCCTTCAGGACAATATCTTGGTAAAAATGAAAAGAAATTAAGGATTCTTCAGCTACAATTCACTAAACAGACTTCAAAACAACAAACAAGTAATCCTAGAGAGTAGTTAAGAATTCCTTAATTATTACTTTTAGAGGAAAACATAAAGATGAAGGATGCAGACAGCAATAGGGTGCCAAGATAGCATATCCTACTCTAAAATTTATATTCTATTATCAGAGAAGCAATGAACATAATGTAAAACAAAGGAAAAAATTAACAAGAGTGGAATAACATCACCATCTAAAAAGTTCATGAATCCTAGGAATGTGCTCATTCCATTGATATTCAATCCAAGAGATTTACAAGGCTCCAAAGGCAAACTTCATTACAACTCAGAGTCTATGCTTAGCTCAATAACCAACCAAAAATCTCAATGAGGCTTACATGCAGTATTTAACTACAAAAATGGTGAATTAAACCCTAGATAAGGTTTAAGAAGTCATTAATTACATCATAAATATATTTGACCATTAAGACCATGCAAGGCCCAACGCACAAATATCCCAAACTCAATAAATGCAAAAATAACTTCTAACATAACTCCTAAGCTAATTTTAGAGATATTTGTCATTTAAACCCTCAAATATATTTTTCAATAACTTCTTGTGTCTTTTTTTTACTTTCTGGCAACGGCGCGGCGTCGTTAAACACGCAACACCAAATTTGGAAAAATCACCTTGTTTTGCAGCTAATATTTGGAGGCCTTCCCCGTGTCCAAATGAGCTCCATGATAGCTCATTGGAAATCCTGTCCTATCTAGATTCCAAATATCCCTTTATGTTTTAGAATGGAGTACATTTAACTGCTCAAAAATTCATTCTCCCAAGACTACTCAGGGTGCAGTGCTAGTGCTGAAAAGAGGGCAGAAAGATGTTTTTTAGGTGGTTTTTGGCCCTTTTGAGGGACCAATTATGCTCCAAATGACCTGATATTTTCTGAGGGTGATGATATAGTCATGAGAAACATGAATATGTAAACGTTTTGTTAATTGAGTGCCCCAAAAAGGCGCACAATGCCACTGGTGCTGTGCGTTTGGCCCTTTTTTCTGCTGACCAAACAGTGAAAATTTCAAAATGTGCACCAAGTGCCAAAATTTGGATTTTTCTCTATTGATAATGTTTGGGAGGCTTGGAGGGATACATCAGCAAGGATTTCAAGTTTCTCATTCTCCTTTACCTCTTTTAGGGCTTGAATCTTTGCAAGGGCTCTTTTGAGCTTGGCCCTTGCAATCTTGTTTCTTAAGGCATAATGCCTTGCCATCTTCTTCTAAAGGTCAATGTTTATTTTTTCCTTCTAAACCTGATCCTCTAGGTGTATGCTGGCTCTTTATAGCCAATATTCTCTATCATAGTTGATTTCCATGGCAAGCAGCTCACTTGGAGTGAGCTGCTCTGCCAAAGCTATCTCCTTCTCTCTTTCATTGGCTAAGGCCTTCTTCAACCCAATTGTCCTTGGCCTCTTCCTAGGAAGATGTTCTTCCTCATCCTCAATGTCATCAAGAGTTCCCAAGGTCTCATATAGCTTAGCCTTGGCATTTTGAGCCTCTTTCCGAGCTTTGATAGATTTGACCTCACTGATGGTCTTCTCTGTCTCTAATTGGTGGTTTTCTATCTCAAGGAACTTGATCACATTTTTGGCCCTACCAAAATTGGTTTGTAGCTCCCTAATCTGGGCATCCTTGCTTTTAAGCAACATGTTTGTGATCCTCTCCTCATTCTCATCATCACTATCAAGGTGACTAAGTTGAAACTCTTGTTCAGTTTCATGCTTGTCTTCCTCCTCTTCAACAATGACCTTTTCCTTACATTTGTCAAGTTGTTTTGTTGATATAGAAGGTAGGGCCCCTTCCACAATTTGTGGAGAAAACACATACCTATGACCTCTTTTATAGGCCAAAGGAAAATTCTTTATGTCAACCATCTCAGTGTCATCTGTCTTACTGACTTCTTCACTGTTTGATGTTGTGTCATGAGATGAGGGTGAAGGGTTGTGGGAAGGTGATGAAGGAGGATCATCATGAGGTGAACAAATGTGAGTGAGTGGAGATGTAGGAACAACAAAAATTGATGGAGAAGTAGGAATGGGAAGATGAGATGATGAAGGTGTATTTTGCTGATGATGGGCTTGTAGAGAAGTGAACACCTCATTGGCAATGAAGGTCTCCCATGGAATTCCATTCTACTGTAGTTGGTGCATAAAAACCATTTTGATAAGTGAGTGATGAAACAAGCTTTGCATCTACTGAAGATATTCACTCTTTTGCACTATGTAGGACATTTTATCAATGTAGCATCCTCACTCTAGTAAAATGCATAAGTAGCCTGATGTGGTAGGAGTAAAGATGGTAGAACCTTCCCTCACATGTAAAATACTTCATGATAATATTCATCATAGGTGCATTTCTATAAAGTAGGTGAGAGAAAGGAAAGATGGGTTTGATGTGGTCTTTATACCTGGGCTTAAGGTATGGCTCAAAGTAACTCATGTCAAGATTAGCTTGCTTGAACCATTTCTCCCCTACACTAGGTATGCATGTGGCATTAGCAATGGCATTTGTATACAATTCAAAGGTGACCCCTACAAGATTAAATTGTTTTTCATGCAAGTTAATGGTAAATAGCCTAGCTAGCTCAGGGTGGTTTTTCATCTGCTACACCTTTTCACAATATTCAAAGCATCCTACATGCTTGAAAAAATAAATACCAAGGGGAGATGCCATGAGCTCTCTTGTACTGAGGGGTTCAAATCTATTCATCTTGCCTCCTTTTTTATCATGCCTCCTTGGAATTTGGGCTTCACCACCACTACCACTATCCTCTGACATTTTAAACTCTGCCTTTATAAAACCCTGGAGTGCAAATGGAAAGGAGATGAAGGGATGGTAAGAAATGGAAGTTTTGGAAATTGAATAGGACGAGTGAGTGAGGGTATAGGTGTATGAGAATGAGCGAGAGGCTAAAAAACTCAATCACAACCCTCCAGCTATGTGAATACCCTATCTATCATTGCTACTCTATTTAGGAAGATTAAATGAGGTTCAAATAGTGATTTGAAGCTTTGAAATTTAGGGTTTCTCTTAGGGTTTGATTTCATACATTAAGAAAACACCAAAATTTCTTGAATATGAGTGTATATTAGGTACTTACCTCTTCCTAGTGATTTAGAAGACTTTGGAGGAAAATTGAAAGGGTTTTGAAGTGGTTTGAGTGGTTTTAGGGCTTAGAAACCATTCCTATCCAAGAGCGCAGCGCCAAGGCTGAGGGCACAGTGCCAAGGCTGAGTGCGCAATGCCAATCCTAAGCACGCAATGCCTTTGAAAATGAGAAGAGGATGTATTTCGGGCAAGAGTGTAGTGCCTCCCCTAGTGCGCAGCGCCACCTTCCAGGCACGCAGTACCTTCACAATTTGAACAGAGGAGAAATGCCAAGCGTGCAGCGCCAGCTTCCAGGGGCGCAGCACCAGTCTGAGCGTGCAGCGCCAAAATACTTTGCCCACATTCACTTAGAAAACTCACAAAATTTTCTCTCTTGTGTGCCATTGGTCTTTTGACAAGAAAGAATTATTCATTTGAAATGTGAAATGAGCTTTTATAGATGATAGTAATTTGATTAAATTAGGAAAACCCACTTTATAATGTCAAAATTCCTTTTTCTTTTCTCACTAACCCTTTTACATTGTTTTCTTTGTAGGTGACAGAAATGATTGATTTGATTTTCCCTTTGCTTATTGAGGCAAGACTAGGTCATTTTGACACCTTTAGGATGATTACACAGCAGCGGCTTCAAAATCCTCTTTTACTTCCACCATGGAGTTCAACTTATGCTTTTCACCTTGTCTGGCAACTTTCTTCAAAACCCTAAGTGTTTGGAGTGCTTTACAGTAATCATCAGTGTTGTCTTCTAAGTTCTCTATAACCCTTTCAAGTTAATTCATTTTTGTCCAATTCACCTCACGTTTTCCATTTTTGTTCAATCTATTCTGATAGACTTTCTTCATGTTTGGCTTCATGTGCTTCCTCCATGTCATTTTCTGCAAGGGATCACTATTTTGGCACTCAACTAGACCATCAAGTTCAAAACCCTAATTATCTACAAGACTAATTGTTTCTCTTTCATTGGCTATAAGTGGTTTTCATTGAGGAGTGGAAAGTCCACCTTATCAGTACTTTCTGTTGACACAACTTTCAACACTCCTGCAAAAGTGCCAAACTTTGTCCATTTTTCTCATTTGCAGACTTTGAACTGATGAGGTAATTGTCTTTGTAAATATTTTAGGTCCTTTTTTAATAACCATGTCTTGACATTATATTACATCTGAGCCAGATTCTAGCAAAGGAAAAGCAATGCTTGAAACATCCAATGATGACCCTAAAACATGTGAAACCCTAATGACCTAGTGGGAGGGTTCTTTGACCTGATTTTGACAGGGATTTGAATTGGGGTTTTTCAAGTGAAAAACAGAGTATGGCAAAACATGTTGTATTGAAGATCCAAAATCCAATGTACTTTATTTATCTAAATATCCTACAGAGATAGTTTTGAGACCATCAATGCTTGAGGGACCTGGGGAACATGGGGATGAGTTAGCTATAGGAAAACCCTAGAGGGAAAGTGGAGTTCAGTGACAAGGGGAAAATAGGGAAATGAGGTCATAGGCAGGGAAGGAGGATGAAAATGAGAGATATAAGCTTATGAGGAGTTTGTAGGAGCAACAGGGTGACCATGAAATGGGAAATTGATGGAATAGTGAAAAATTTTCTATAAGGATAATGAAGGTAGTGAGATTTTTGAAACTCACAATATTCAAGGAATGTTTTTTTCAAAAATATAGAACCAATCTATATTCATCTAAAGATAGTGAAAAATATTGATGACTAACATGTCCCAAGACTGGTCGAAAAATCAGTGGTTGGATCTAGATGGATCTAGAAGGTAAAGCAAGATGTTGATGGGAGTGTGGAGAAATACAAGGCCAGATTTGTGGCTCAGGGATTCTCACAGATTTTGGGGATCGATTATGATGAGAATTTTTCACCTGTTGCAAGGTACTCTTCCATTAGGTTCATCCATGCACTCCCAGTGTAGATGGGGTGGCACATTCATTAGATGGATGTGAAAACTGCATTTCTCAATGGAGTCATTGGGGAAGAAGTATACATAAAGCAACCAGAAGGTTTTAAGATCTTCTACAGTGGGTTGCATGTGTGTCAAATCAAGAGAGAATTGTATGGGTTGAAGAAAGCACCTCGTGCTTCGTACACTCGGATTGACATCTATTTCAACAGACTGGGCTTCACCAAAAGTGAAGTTGATGCAAACCTGTACCAGATTATGGTTGAGGGTAAGCTATTGATTATTGTACTTTATGTTGATGATCTAATTTTGACTGGCGATGAGTAACTAATACACTCATGGAAGGAGGATCTTCCAAGGGATTTTGAAATTAATGACATGGGACTCCTTCATTATTTCCTTGGTTTTGAAATATGGCAGTAGGATGGTGGAATTTTTGTTTCTCAAGGGAAGTATGCCAAAGAGATACTGGGTAAGTTTCACATGGAGAGATGCAAAATCATTAACACTCCTCTTCCAGGAAATTGGAGGAAAGAGGATGTTAGTTCAGGAGAGGTACTGGATGCTACTATTTACAGGTAGTTAGTTAGTTCGATGATGTATTTAGTGAACACCAGACCAGAAATTTGCTATGCAGTTAACCAGCTGAGTCAAGCTATGGTTAAGCCTACCAACCTCTTTGGGAAGGTGGGGAAGCATACCTGAGGGGAATATCAGAGTATGGATTATGGTACATACAGACAGAGGGAGTAAAGCTTCAAGGCTTCACGGATGATTGGGCAGGCAGTCCATCAGACAGAAATAGAAAATTAGGAGGGATATTTAGCATAGGATCGATAATGATTTCTTGGTACAGCTGGAAGCAACGATCTTTGGTTCTTAGTTCAGTGGAAGCAGAGTACATGGAAGCAAATCAAGCTACATGTGAGGCTATCTGGATGAGAAAGATCATAGTTGGTTTTTTTGGTTCTCAGATGGATCCGACCGTAATACTTTGTGATAATCATAGTTGCGTTAAAATTTCAATTAATCGTGTGTTTCAAGATAGGTCCAAGAACATAGATATCTGGTACCACCATCTCAGAGATTTTGTACAAAGGCGAATAATGTTACTTCAATACATTCCCACGGAAGATCAGGATGCAGATATTATGACGAAGGAGCTCACCAGGAGCAAATTCGAATACCATAGAGGCAGGATCGGGTTGAAGGATAATCCATTTCTTGTTGAGAGGGAGTGTTGAAGTTCAACAAGAAATTTCAGCACCTACACTACTATGGGACCAAGAGGTCCAAGCAGCACCTACACTAGTGTGGGACCACATGTCTTAGCAACACCTACACTAGTGTGGTTTAAATTTGGTGTATGTATATTTAAGTTATCCCTTAATTAAGATGGACATTAAAATGTAATATAATCTCAAAATAACTTGTAATATTTAACTAAGTGTGATAAACTCAATTAGCTCATGAATTTCGAGTTGAGGGTAGTTGGTGAGGCATGTCGAGTAATTCTAGTTGTAATAGAGTTCAAAGTGCAGTGGTGCATTAATTAATGCAGGTTGTAAACAGTTTAACTCAGTTAAGTGAGTTAAACTCAGTTGTGCTATTTGTAACTGTTTGATACACTAGTGAGAGATAAAGTGAATTAAATATTATTTTATTCACAATCAGTGATCTCACATGCAACTGAGGATTTTCTATTATTAGCTGCATTCATTTCAGCTACAGTGGAGACCCAATTGAGATCTAGGTGAAATGGAAGTTGACTATCAATTGTAGGATTATTGGGTTTCACCCATGAAACTAATAACCCATTGGATTTCCCATGATACTTGCGTATTCAAGGAAGTCCAAAATTCCTATGGAATAGGGATTGCATTCCACATGAATTGCGCAAGCAAGGCACACTGTCAAGATGTAGAAAATTGGCTAAGCATTGGTCAGTTTTATCCAAGACAGTGTGAGACAGTTAGCTGAGTACAGGAGGGCTCTTGTGAGAAGAGTTGTATGTAAATTTTTCATGTATCCATGCTAAATATACAATGGAAGATAGTGGGGTTTTGAGCAGCAAGCTTTCCCCAGGAAATTACCTATGTTGTGGTTTGATTGATTCTTCTTTGCTTCATGTGATTGGTGATTGTGTTTTTAATTCCGCAATTGATTTCTAGAAGTGATTCAATATCTAGCTTTAGCACATTGTTAGATCAGATTGAATCCATGATATACATGTTTTTTTTATAATTTCTACATTACCCACCCATTAAACCATACACGTTGTTATTTACTCATCCCAATCCTAATAACAACATAATTACAATGGATTGACATGCCATAGACTATAAAATCTTAATCCTGTAGACCTACAAGTTTCGTTTGCTCGATTATTTTCATTGATAAACACCTCAGAGTACGATCATCAGAGGAATTTTCCAATCTACCATCCACTCCTTTCCAGACATTCATCCAGATTAATTCACCTAATACTAGGTAATTATAGGTTTTAACCCTATACATAAATTATCTGCAAAATAATTCTTAAAAACATAAAATAAATAATAGCGAGAGCATAAAATATGAAAAAGATATACATAGATATTTTTCCCCTGGATCCAAAATCGGGACTACTAGCTTGATTTTTCATTATATTCATTTTGTGTTACAACGCATATATATACATGTTGAATCATTCATAAACCACAATCCATTAGCCCTAGATAAAAAAATAATTGTAGTTCCCTTGACCGGATCTACAGAAATACCAAGGGCATAAAACCATCATGCCCCAAAACCATGTACAAAGCCATGCACAAAACCATAGGCGGGTCCGCCACCTAAAATTGGGTCCAAAATAAATTCTGCAAGGCACTACGCTCGACGCAACGAACAGGGAGGGGCTAACCCCTTGCTTCCTTCGACTGTAGATGTCGACCATCTGGCATCAACCCTTAGTTGTCCAGTTGCATCAAATTGTTGAGACCAATTGTGAGTTTGATCTTTATGAACTTCACAATTGGCTTCAGAAAAAATATCTTGACCTCAATGATGACTTAGGACTATGGTATTCCTCCTTACCCCAATTTTTTTTCCCTCAGACCTATTACGTCCCTAAATTTGCAACCTTCTATCAGTCAAGATATCTCCCTGGTCAAAGAACCATTATGGCCCAATATGGTGAATTCCTTTTTGCCATTAATAGAAATTCTATTTTAGAAATGATCCAAGTTCAAAGTTCATATTCTATGTAGCCTTTCCAACCAGACATGCTCAGGGAAATATACAACAAACTTGACTTTCCAAAATGAGCTAAAATATTTGAAGGCTTTCTACCAGAGAATGATAAATTACCCAAAAACAACCATCCTTATCCCTCTTTCATGTTTCCTGAGATAACCAAGCAGATAATTTCAATGGTTTCATGCCTCTTTGGATACCATTCAGATTAGTGGGTTGATAAAACCGGGCCTAGCCTTCCTTTATGTGTTTTCCTCAAATGAAAAACCTCATGCCCTTTTCTGTTACAGTGAATTTTTAGCAAAATTCATTCATGACCAGTTCATGAAATTTTCAACTGAATGAGTATTCAATTATGCATCCATCCTGGTGTATTTTTTTCTTTATTATCAATAAAACAGGTTTCCCACAAAAAAAAGACAACAAAGGAAACCCCCAGTCAGTTATTCACTAGACCTCCCTTGTCAGAAAGAAAAACACTGAATTCACCTTTAGTGATTTTGTAGATCAATTTTTACGTGTGACTACCAGTTTGTTAACTAGTGATGTCGAGCCCATCATACATCTAGAAAAGATAATTTTTCAATTGAGTGACTAGACTAGAAGAGGATATTGGTATTTATACCAATATTATATAGATATTAGAATACATGGGTGCGAATTATCGCCTTACAAAATTCCCAAGTTTGTACCAATTCACCTTTTTGCTTTAGAATATATCAGCCTGGTGATTAATATGGATCAATTACATTTCTTGGCCACAAAGAATAAGTCACAGTTCAAGATAAAGATATAAGTTGGCCCATTCATCTGTAATACAAGATCAACAAGACAACATGCAGATGACATTTTGAAACATGTGAACTTAAAGAACAAATTTACATGGTCCTATGATCCTTTGGGGGTAATTTCAAAGTTAAGAGTGGAACAACAATATGCTCCATATGAACACACCCTTAGACCAGAAATAGAGTAGTTCATGAATCAAGAAAAATGGCAGGAGGATACTTTGCAGGAAATTTAAGAACAAATATTTTCAACAAGCCACACTCTAGTACATCAGGAAAAGTAAGAGAAGAGAGCAAGGGAAAAAATTTCCCCTTTAGTAACATAGATTTCAGCAATAGATTTTAAAGTATATAATAAGAGACAAAAGATCATGGATACAAGGGAGAGACAACAAGAAAGCACATATCAAGTACATATAATCGTTCTCATAGGTAAATGCATCCCATCAGTGTCATGGAGAGAATAGATCATTGCTTCATCTCCTATGTCCCCAATGACATCAGACACACCAATTTCATCACCAATAAGAGAGATAGGGTAGAATAAGAAAGAACCGGGTATTTTTTATGCTTATAAAGAGATCAAAAGGAAGAACCTAGCACTCAAGGCTTCTACATACACATAATTTTGGAAGCATACAACTACTTTCCAATATGGGATCCTCTCATATTTTGATTCAAAGAAGGGAAGAATGCATATTTCCTCCTTGGATCCCAAGGTTTCTCAACCTTGGTTAACTGATGATTATAAGAAGTCCATTTTCTCTTTTGATACAGATACAATTTATCCCATAGACCAGATAAATTTACACAAATATTTTGGTGAGATTATTTTTAATGCACTAACTAATTCATATATGACATCATCCAAGCTTCAAACTTCTGTACACAATATCCAGGCACAGTTAAAATTAGACAAAATATCTTCTTTAGCTAAAGACAAAAATATTAAGTCTTTAGAGGAACTAGTGATCAAGTTTGGATATGATCCCAATGATGTGAAAGTAGTTGAGGAGATTATAAAAACCTAAAATGCAAACATAGTAGCGTAAATAAAGCATCTAAAGATTCCCTCCACTGAATATCCACAAAAGAGTTTAGATAACTTGAGAAGGAAAAGGAAAATGTGTTCAAGCTTATTATTGAACAAAATGATCAGATTGATAAGATGGAGAAAGAAATAGAGAAAATTTTAAAGGAAAAAGAGCAATAGACCACTCCAGTACAAGCCATCCCTTTGGCTACTATTCCCGCGATAGGTACAACAACAGGAGAAGCATCAACTTCAGCAGTAATCTCAACATTAGAGACATGATCCAACACTACACCAATAGATATAACTAAATAAATGGAATACTTGTCCATTAAAAATTAGGGAATTTAGAAACTGACTGAAAAGTTGAATAATTTACAGGAACATAAGATTAAAGCAGGAAGTTCCTATCTGGAAGAGCTAAAAAATAATACAAGATTAAAAAAAGGATAGAGTATTTAAAAAACTAGAATGTTATGGAAGATACCATTGCACAAGCCAAAGTGAACATTTGGATGGAAATAAATGAAGCCACTACAAAAATATGGACATCTATCGATACATCTTTGAACAAGATGAATTGGTGCTGAAATCAAAAACTTTAATCGTTTATGTGAAAATGGAACTTGTCACCAAACCCAGTGATGCCATTGTTCTGATCAAGATACTAAATTCAAAATCCAAAGAATAATTAGAAGTAAATGTAGAGGACAGAACAAACACCGTTTTGGAAGTGAGAAAGATTCTCACCAAGAAAAATCTAATGGTACAATTGTGGAACAAATGTGACAGTTTATAAACTATAACACATAGGTTTCACTAGAAGTTTAATGTTTTGCATAAAAAAGGACTCCCTCTACTACAAGGAATGGGAAATCAATTAGTCAAACATGAAGACTATCAACAAAAACTATACAGTATTTCCACATACAAGTCAAAAATTGCAAAGGTTAAAGGCACCATTACAGGGAAAGCATTCATGGAAGGTCTCAGTTATGAATTGTTGATCAAACATGAAATAAATCATCTATTTCTTATTAAGCATACCTTTGAAAAATACGTCGAGGTATATGAGACCTATCGAAATTTGACCATATTTCCACTACCAGTTGATAAAAGATGGGAAACTTTGTGTGAATTACTAGGGTAAAAGTCATCAAGCATCCAGAAGAAAGTCATCAACAAAACAAATATGTTTCGGTTCCAGTCATCAACAACCATCCTCTAGAATAGAGCCAACAACTATAACAGTTTCATATCTCCTATATTTTTTTTCTATCTTTGTAAAATAATTTTAGATATTTTGTAAAAGATATTGAGGTTTTCACTCAAGATATTTTTTGATAATTTTGCATAAATACTTCAAAATTCGAAGTATTATTGTTGGGACTTGTATGAATAAATAGACTTTTTATGTAAAGTTCTTAGTTGTCCCTTGAGCTCAAGTGGAAAAGTTTTCATTAAACAGAAAGCTCTTTCAAGATTCATGTGTTAGACTTATTGGTGAAGTTATCTTCTCTTCTTAATTTTTTCTTCTCTGTAAATTCATATGTTCCTCTTATCTATTTTGTTCAAAGAAAAATAAGAATCTGAATTTGTTTAAGTACACTCAATTTTGTCTTCTGAACAAAGTTAACGTTTTCAACTTAAATTAAACACTAGAATTCTTAATCGCTCTATGTTTAATGGATCCTTAAACTTTCCATCTTTACCATCTCACAAAGCTCATAAGATCTAATAAGTTTTCCTACCTTTCCATGTTGAACTTATCTATCACTACTGCAATTGGTCAACCTGGAACTTAATTGACTCCATTGACAAATGGCTTTCCCTTGTTGTTCCAACCAAACCATTTTAAGAACCAAACTTTGAATTTTCACATTTAGCCTAAAATCCAACAAAGAAAATAAATCTAAATCTAATAGGGAGATTCCTCTATGAGTTTAGAAGGGCTAGCTTCTAAACTTAAATGTGGTTTTGTTGTTACCTCTGGGTTTCTTTCACAACCTTAATAAATTATGGAGTGATAACATTCTTATGACCATACTGGGGACTTCGAACAAATTCCTTTTAAACTCAATATTCCCTCATGAAATCTTTGTTTCAGCAGATAAATATATTTCTAGGTTTGTGGATGAGAAATAGATTTGATTTAAGGTTGTTTTCCACTAAAAATTCATACATATTAAATATATTTAAATATATTGTAGTAGACCTGGATTCTAAAAGGATATACACTAGAGAACACCCAGATCAAAATCCTGTGGAAATTGTAGATAACCCATAAAAAAAAATTAGGAATAAAAGTGAAACTGAGAGTGAATAAAGTGAAAGTCCTTTACCAAGGGTTAATTCCCTTCATGATAATTTTGTCACTAGAGTTTGATTTGGCTTTTCAAGATATTATTTTTCGAAGAAAATCTAATAATTTTGTGCCTAAAACAGTTATTGATGAAATCATGTTAAAACCTTATAAGTTAGATCAGACTGTGCATAAATATCTTAGTCATCAATCACTTAAATCAACTCCTTCTTCTATTGCATCATCTCCCATTCCATAACCAGTTTAACATGTTATTTTTTCCCCCCCATTAGTCCCTCCCAAAAGTTGTACACTTGGTTCAACCAGTTATACATCCATTCCATCTACTATTCCTACCACTTCTACTGCAACAAGACAAAGTGTTATAACTCCACCTTTCATACCAACTATATCTATACCTGCTACTATTACATCTTCCTCTCATACTCATATTCCCATCATGGTTGCTCTTTATGCTCCTTTTATTTTACCTAGGAAACTTAATCCCATGCCACGAGGTTATAAAACTCAGATACCTCAATTTGATGGCACTAGACCAATTATTTCTCAGCAACATATAGATCGAATGAACGATTATTTTGATTGACAATAATTTGATGAAGATGATGTTAAAATGAGGCTATTTTCCCAAAGCCTCATGGGGGAAGTTAAAAAATGGCTTAAATAATTACAAGTTGCCTCTATCCTAGATTTAACTCAATTCCATCAAAGTTTTCTTATAAGGTGGGAAGTCAAGAAAAACACTCTCTAGATCTTAGCTAAATATGAGACTATCAAAAGAACTCCAGGAGAATCAATCCAAGATTAATGTGCTAGGTTCAATAGTGTTTATAGTTATATTCCAACTATAATATAACCTCCTCCCAGACTAGCCTTGTTGAAGTTTCTAGATGGTTTAGAACCTGATATGGCCTAACAACTTAGGGAAAGAGACCCTGCCACCTTAGAAGAAATGCGGAGAAATGCAGTTAATGTAGAAGAAAACGTGTTAGCAAAGAGAGCTAGATTGAAAGCTGAAAGAAGAGTTCAAATCAAAGAAGAACCAACTTCTTCTTCTTCAGATGCTAATTTGGATACCTTAGTGAAAACCATGGATATAATGATTGATAAAATAAGCTTAGATGATAGAACTCCTCCAAGAGAAAATCAAGGAGTTCCTCTTATTAGAAATCCTAATTTCAGAAGAAATCCCCCCTGCTGATCAACAACAAATTAGGCCTCCATTTCAAGATAATTATGCTGGTGAAGAACCTGAATTAACAAAATAACCTAAATAAAGTTAGATAAATATATTTGGAATAAATGATATAGATCAAATATTCTTGCCTAAAGAAGAGGAAGATTAGTTTTTTTATCACAACTAGAGTGAGTCCCTTTAGAATTAGAGGAATATAAACAAGGATATCAAAATGGAAAAACAGAGGTACACAAACAATACAACTTAAGAAGCAAGAAATTTGTTGCAAATCCTCCTAACAAAACTCCAAATAATGCTCCTTCAACTAGTCAATCAAAAAATGATCCTCAAAAGGACATTTCTAAAAAGCCAAATTCTCCTTCAACTATTCAATGAAAAATGGATCCTTAAAGGGAAATTTCTAAAAAATTAGATGCAAATGTCAAAGACGTTGAAAAATCTCAAACATCCTTTAACATTGAAACTGAATTGGCCAAAGTGAAATTTCCTATTCCTCTAACTGAATTGGTGACTAAGGATGTATATAAGACCCAAGTCATGAAATCTTTAAAAATAGCAGAAAGGACAAACATTGTTAATTTAAGTGATGACCGAATTGAGTTATTGTTTGGACCCGAGGTCGAAGGAAAATCCCAGGATGGAAGTGTTCTACCTTTTTACATTAGCTTGAACATTCACAACAAAATTTTGCATAATTCAATGCTTGATTCTGCTGCTTCCCATAATTTGATTCCTAGAGCTATCATGGAAAAACTAGGACTAGACATCACAAGACCTTACAAATATTTGTATACTTTTGATTCTAGAAAAGTGAGATGTTTAGGCCTGATTAAATATATGTGTGTCACTTTAGTTCAAATACTAGCTAAGAGTCTTAGTGATGGAAATTGTAGTAGCAGACATACCACCCAAATAGGGATGCTACTTTCAAGATCATGGGGTGAAAAGTTAAAGGGTACTTTGCAAGCAGATATGACCTATGCCACCATCCCTATGTTTGGTCAGCAAAGAAGGTTATACAAAGAAACATTAATGAAATACATGGTCAGTAGCCAAGATAAACCAAACAATTACCCATTGTACTCTGTCCACTCTTACATGGATTCCTTCATTATGTACACTGAAAAACCAAATGAAAAGGAAGAATCACAACTAGAGATTGAACCAAACAAAACAGACCAAATAACAAAAACTGAAAAACATGATGTAGAAGAAGAAGCTCTTTGGAATATGGATTTCGATGGGGGTATGTGTAAAGACGGTTCAAGATATGGTGTTTATATTATGAACTCATCAACCAATATGTCAAGGGGACATGGATATAAACTAAATTTTCAATGAAAAAATAACATATCAGAATATGAGGCTTTGATCTTAGGGCTGCAAATTTTAAAGATATTAGGAGCAAAACGAATTTATCTACATGGATATTTTGAGCTTATTATCAAAAGAATTAAGGGTGAATATTCTAATAAACACCCTAGATTAAGAGCCTATAGGAATGCACTTTTGTACTTTCTGCAATGTTTCACTGAATATGATTTGTATGTTATCCCTAAAAGCCATAATATTTAGTTGATGCCTTGGTTGTTTCATCCAGTACTTGAAAAATTCCTTTTTCACCTCAATAGGAAATGTGTGGTGGAAGTCAAACATAGGTGAGTTATCCCTGACAATGTAAGATATTGGCAAGTATTCACTGATGATGAGAAAATTGAAAATTTCCAGTAGATGAAAGATGAATTTGACTGTGTAAATATTAATGTTGATAATGATGTAAATAGAAACAAAAAACAAATGGAATTAAATGAAATTGATGATAACCAAGATCAAGAACTAGAGGTTTTGCAATGAAAAGACAATGTGCTTCCAAGAGGATTAGTACCATTGGAAGAGCTTTTTGACTTCAATGATGTAACCAAAAAGCCAAAAATTGAACCTGTGGGTAATAAAATGGAAGACTGTAACACATGAATGAAAGAAAATCCCAAAATTGTAAAATTGTCTAAATCCTTTCCTACTAAAGAAAAACAAAAGTACATGGAACTTCTTAAGGAATTATCTGATGTGTTTGCATGGATTTATGAGGAATTAAAATATTTTGATACTTTTATCATTAAGCATACTATCCCCATCAGAGAAGACCAAAATATATTCAAGAAAAAAATAAGAAGAGTAAATCCACTACTACTACCTATGATTCAAAAATAATTGAAGAAACCATCTGATGCAAAAATCATAGTATCATTGAGGTTCTCAAAATGGGTTTCAAATCTAGTTCCAACCAGAAAGTAAATAGGTGAAATTAGACTCTATGTAGACTTCAGGAATTTGAACAAAGTCTCACTCAAATACAAATATCCCCTCCGAAAAATGGATCACATTTTACAAAATGTAGTTGGTTCTAATAGGATCTCTTTGTTGGATGGTTTTTCAGATTACAACTAGGTTCTGGTTCATCTTGATGACCAACATAGAACATAATTTACTACACCATGGGGCACTTTTATGTATGTAAAAATTCCTTTTGGCCTTATGAATGCTGGAGTCACTTTCAAAAGGGCAATGGACATAATGTTTGATGATGAGATTGATAGGTTCATTGTAATCTAATTGGATGATATTACTATATTTTCAAAAACATATGAAGAACACTTGCTGCATTTGAGGAAAGTTTTAAAAGTGCAGAAAATTTGGTATCTCCTTAAACCCTAAGAATACACTTTTTGGTTTATAGGAGAGAAAACTTCTAGGTCATATCATTTTCAAAGAAGGCAATAGAATTGATCCTAGCAGATTTGAAGCTGTAAAAAATATTGATCCTCCCAGAAACAAGAAATAATTTCAATCCTTCACTGGTAGGATAAATTTTCTTAGGAATTTCATTCCTAATTTGGTTGAAATATTAAGATCAATTACGAACATGTTGAAAAATGATATTGAAATTAGATGGAATATTGAAGCAAAGAAATCTCTTAGTGAAGTCAAAATAGCTTTAACTACTACTCCTATTTTGATAAGCCCTCACTTTACTAAGGATTTTATAATTTTTTCTTTTTCTTCTGAACATACTATTGCAGTTGTTTTATTGTAGAAAAATAGTGAAGTCCATGAACAAACCATCGTACTTTTCAGCAGAGATTTAAGGTATGCATCACTAAAGTACAACATCATGGAGAATCAAGCCTTTGCTTTGATGAAAGTATTAAAATACTTTAGATTTTACATCCTACATTATCATATAATTACATTTGTTCCAAATGATGTAGTAAAGGATATTCTCACTCAATCTGACCCAGATGGTGGTAGAGCGAAATTGATTGTTGTGATCCTATAGTATAACATAGAAATAAAACCAACCAAGCTCATCAAGGGTCAAGCATTGGCCAGAATCATGGATAAGTCAAATTTTCATTCTCTTGATATCAATTTTAGTGTTTCATTTGATGAACATGAAGATATGGCAACTCTGCAAGTATCAGAAGCCTTTTCTACCTCACCATGGTATGTAGACATCATTTTTGTACTACATAATTTACAACCTCCTCCTCATTTAACAAAAACTAAGGATGTATTCCTTAAATTAAAATCCATGGAATTGTATATTTTAGATCATAGTTTATATTTAAAATATATTGGAGGTATCTTGCCAAAAATTTTATTGAAAGATGAAGCTGAAAAATTCATACAAGAATTCCATGAAGGAGACTATGGAGGACACTTATATTGGAAAACCACAACCAATAAAATATTAAGAGTTGGTTTTTACTGGCCCACTTTGTTTATAGATGTACATAAGAAAGTCACCTCTTGCCGTTAGTGCCAAAATTTTTAAGGCAAGAAAAATATTTTACCTTTACCATTGAAACCTATTTCAGTTGACGGCCCTTTCCAACAGTGTGCCCTAGATTTCATTGGTGAAATTCATCCCACCTCCTCAGGCCAACATAAATGGATCTTGAAACCCACTGGTTACTTTACAAAATGGATCGAAGCTATGCCAACTAGACAAGCCACATATACCATCATTGTCCATTTTTTAGAGGGAAACATTTTGTCTAGGTGTGGGTGTCCCCACAAAATTATCATTGACAATGTTGTTTCCTTTAAATCAAAGAAAATGGTTGGCTTTTGTAATAAAAACCATATAAAATTAGGACACTCTACTTCTTATTACCCACAAGCAAATAGATTAGTTGAATCTTAAAATAAAATTCTAGTCAACATTATCAAAAAATTATTGCAGGAAAATAAAAATTCTTGGCATAAAAGTTGATTAATTCCCTGTGGGCTGACCAAATTACTGCCAAAATGTATATTGGAGTGTCTCCATTTCAAATAGTATATGGGGTTGATGAAATTTTTCCTAGTTCATTGGGAATCCCTATTTTAAAATTACTATAGTAAGCACAAGTGGAAACAAATTATTTGCAAAGAAGAATCAATCAGACCATCCAATTGCAGTAATCTAGAGAGGAGGTCTACAATAAGACTCAACTAATCCAAGACAATGTCAAAAATATTTATGACAGAAGGACAAAAGCTAATGATTTTCAAATAGAAAATTTGGTGTTGAAATGGGATTTAAGGAACGAAGATAAAGGCAATCATGGTAAGTTTGACAGTTTTTGGAAAGGGCCATATAAAATTGAAGCTTTTGGAGGCAACAATGCATTTTTCTTGAAGTACTTAAATGAAGAAGCACTACCTGGTGGACCTGTTAATGGAAGGCTTCTTAAACATTACTTTATTTTAGAATAAATCAGTTGCATTTAGAATCATTGTATATATGTCACTTTACTATTCTATTGAAATAGTGAGGGTAGCTCAAATCAGGCGTTGAATCTCGGAGAGAAGGCCCTAATATTGCGATGATTTATTTCCCACATTTTTAAATAACAACATATGGATCAAATTCAGCTGCAGAATAAAGACAACATGCCCAATGGATCAAGGATATTGATCTACAACGATCTTGACACCTCACAAGGACAGTGTCATCCCCATTGGAGCCACTATTAGAGTCTTATATTTTATAGGATCACTTGATTGTAGCTGTAATTTTTGTATATGAGATGCTATAAATAATGTTCACTTCTGAAATTTATTTCCAAAAGAAAAGAAAAGAAAAGAAAAAAACAAAAAGGGCATAACATATATATATATATATATATATATATCTTTGTGTGTCTGTGTGTGTGAAAAGAAAAAAGAAAAAAAAACATGAGTAAAAGAAAAAGAACGAAATACCCCATTAAAAATTAAGTTTATAGAAGTGAGAAAGTCTAAATGTCACTCAGAAAATGAAAAAATGCAATAATAATTCTTAGAAGTTTTTGAATAATGTGTCACTAGTTAAAATTACACATTGAATTAGAAAAAATAGGTTAGTTAGCTTAATCACAATGTTTAAACATGATTAGGCTAAATTAAATAAAAACATTTTTAGATTAGATTAGAGAATAAAATTAAACAACCACATTGTCTAAACATGGTTAATTAGAAATCAAAAAGAGAAATTAGAAACCTTATAAAAATAAAAAAATATAGGCCCGCATGTTAAAATGCGCCTTTAGAAAGTTAATTTAGCTTTGATTAAGTTAATCATGTCTTTTAAATTGCGATTAAACAAGTTGTGACAAAGTTAGCTTGATGCAACATGTTTTGTTGTGATGTAATAAATAGGGAGTAATTTTTAAAAGGCATGATCATGCCTGCCCAGATCAATAGTGGTTATGCCACCCCGAACCCCCCATCCCCATCTAAATTTTATTCAATGGGGGGGTTCTAGGGAGGCGGTCTCCAAACTACCGCCGTGCACAACGTGGCACCCTCTCGTCTTCCTCGTGCCACCACCCCCCGCCAAAACCATTTACCATGTACACCCCCCTCCGGGTCCCCTCCAAACCCGCTTTTCTTTCCCACTCGGCCACCGCTAACTTTTCCACCGCTCCACTCCTACCCCGCCATGTCGAAACACGCCACCTATCCCTCTCCCGACCGTTGTATAAATCGTTTTTCAGGCCATCAATATTTTTCCCGTTTATCCTCCCGTTATGAAATTATCATTTTTTCCCACCTGTTAAACCATAACCGTTGCTATTTACTCATCCCGCTCCTAAAAAGGGCATAATTACAATGGATTGGCATGCCAGAGACTATAAAATCTTAATCCTGTAGACCTACAAGTTCTTTTTTCTCAATTATTTTTGTTGATAAACACATCAAAGTACGATCATCAGAGGAATTTTCGAAGCTACCATCCATTCCTTTCCAGACATTCATCTACATTAATTTTCCTAATACTAAGTAATTATAGTCGTTTTTCCCTAAATTTTCTTCTAAAATATGCCTCCCAAAAATAAGAATGTTCCTACATAGAACCCCATGCTTCCTCCGATTGTACATATCGACCATCAACCCTTAGTCGGCTAGTTGTATCAAACTACTGAGACCAATTGTGAGTTTGATCTTTATGGACTTCACAATTGGCTTAAGCAAAAATATCTTGACCTTAGTGATGACTTAGGACTATGGGATTCCTCCTTACCCTAGTTTGTTTTCCCTCGGACCTATTACTTCCCTGAATTTGTAACCTTTTGCAGTCTAGATATCTCTCGAGTTTTAGAACCATTGTGGCCCAAAATGGTGAAGTCCTTTTCGCCATTAAGAGAAATTCTATTTTATAAATTCTCTAGGTTAAAAGTTCAGATTCTATGTAGCCTTTCCACCCATACATACTCGGGGAAATATACAAAAAAAATCAACTTTCCAAAAAGAGCTAAAATATTTGAAGCCTTCTACCAGAGAATGCTAAATTACCCAAAAATAACTCTCCTTACCCCTTTTCCATGTTTCCTGATATTACCAAGTAGATAATTTCAATGATTTCATGTCTCTTGGGATACCATTCAGACCAGTGGGTTGATGAAACCATCCTAGCCTTCCTTTTTGTTTTTTTCCTCAAATGAAAAACCTCATGCCCTTTTCTATTACAGTGATTTTTTAGAAAAATTCATTCATGACCATTTCATGAAATTTTCAACTGAAGGAGTGTTCAAGTATGCATCCATCATGGTATATTTGTTTCTTTATTACCAATCATACAGGTTTCTCTTTTAGCTACAAAAAATAGACAGTTAAGGAATCCCCCAGCCATATATTCATTGGACCTCCCTGGTCAAAAAGAACAGCACTGAATTCATTCAATTATTTTGTAGATCATTTTTTACGTGTACTACATGTTTGTTAAATAGTGATGCACAACCTAGGATACATAAAGAAATCAAGTGAAATTTTCAATTGAGTGACCATACTAGAAGAGGAGATTTGTATTTATACCAATCTTATACAGAGATTAGAATATATGGGTGTGAATTACATTTCTTGGTATAAAATAAGAAGGCACAGTTCAAGATAAAGACACAAGTTTTCCCATTTATCTGCAATACAATATCAATAGGACAACATGCAGACGACATTTTGAAATAGATCAACTTCAAGCATAGATTTACATGATCCTATGATCCTTTGGGGGTAATTTCAAAGTTAAGAGTGGAACAACAATAAGATCCTTATGCACATACCCCCAGACCAGAATTAGAGAAGTTCATGAATCAATAAAATTGGCACAAGGATACTTTGGAAGACGTTGAAGAACAGGTATTTTCAACAAGCCACACTCCAGTACATTAGGAAAAGTATGAGAATAGAGCAAGGGAAAAAGTTTCCCCTTAAATAACAGAGATTTTAGAAAAATATTTTAAAGTATATAATAAGAGAGAGAAGATCATGGATACATGGGAGACAGCAAGAAAGCACAGAGAAAGTGCAGTTAATCATTCTCACAGGTACATGCATCCCATCAGTGTCAAGGAGAGGAGATCATTGCTTCATCTCCTATGTCCCCAATGATAGCAGACACACCAATTTCATAACCAACAAGAGACTTGGGGCAGAAAAAGAAAGAATCGTGTATTTTTTCTGCTTATCAAGATATCAAAAGGAAGAACCTAACATTCAAGGCTTTTACATACACAAAATTTTGGAAGCAGACACCTACTTCCCAACATAGCCTCCTCTCATATTTTTATTCAGAGAAGGGAAGAACGCAGATTTCCTTCTTGGAGCCCAAGGTTGCTCAACCTCAATCAACTGATGATTATAGGAAGTCAATTTTATCTTTTGATACATATAAAATTCATCCCGTAGATGAGATTGATTTACACAAAATTCTGCTAAGATGATTTTTAATATGTTAACTAATTGAGCTATGACATCAACCAAGCTTCAAACTTTTGTATATAATATCTAGGCATAGTTAAAATTAGAAAAATACTCTTCTTTAGCTAGAGACACAAATATTAAGTCTTTAGAGGAACTAATGATCAAGTTAGGATATGATCCCAATGATGTGAAATTAGTTGAGGAGATTATAAAAACAAAAAATGCATACATGATAGCGTTAAGAAAGCAGTGGAAGATTCCCCACACTGAATAGCCACACGCCAAAGAGTTTGGAGGACTTTAGAAGGAAAAGTAAAATTTGTTCAAGCTTATTATTGAGCAGAATGATCAGATTGCTAATATGTAGAAATAAATAGAGAAACGTTTCAAGGAAAAAGAGAAGCATACCGCTCCAGTACAAGCCATCCATTTGGCTACTATTCCATCAACGGGTACAATAACAGGAGAAGCATCAACTTCAGCAACAATCTCAACAGTAGAGACATATTCCATCACTACACCAATAGATCTAACTAAACCAATGGAATACTTGTCCATGAAAGATCATGAAATTGAGAAATTGACTGAAAAGTTGAATAATTTATAGGAACATAAGATTAAAGTCGATAGTTCCTATCTCGAAGAGCTACAAAAATCATACAAGCTTGAAAAAATATCGAGTATTTAGAAAACCATAATTTTATGGTAGATACCATTGCACAAGCCAAAGTGAACATTTGGATGGAAATAAATGAAGCCATTACAAAAATATGGCCATTTATCGAGATCATATTTGAACAAGATGAATTGGTGTTGAAATCAAAAACTTTAATAGCTAATGTGAAAATGGAACTTAGCACCAAACCCAGTGATGACACTACTCTGATATATATATATATATATATATATATATATATATATATATATATATATATATATATATAATTCAAAATCCAGAGAATAAATAGAAGAAGTAAATATAGAGGAAATAAAATACAGCATTTTTGAAGTGAGAAAGATTCTCACCAAGAAAAATATGATGGTACAACTGCAGAACAAATGTGACAGTTTGAAAACTATAACACAGAGGTTTCAAAAGAAGTTTAATATTTTGCATCAAAAAGGACTCCCTCGACAGAAAGGCATGGGAGATAAATTAGTTAAAATTGAAGACTATCAGGAGAAATTATACAATATTTCCATAGACAAGTCAAAATTTGCAAAGGTTAAAGGAACCATTACAGGGAAGGAATTCATGGAAGATTTATGTTATGACTTGCTGATCAAACATGAAATAAATCATCTATTTCTTGTTAGGCCTACCTTTTAAAAATACACCGAGGTAGATGAGACCTATTGAAAGTTGATGAGACTTCCACTGCCATATGAACAAAGATGGGAAAAGTTGTGTAAATTAGTAGGGTAAAACTCATCAAACATCCTAAACAAAGTCATCAAAAACACATCTACATTGTGGGTCCAATCATCAATAGCATAGTCATAAGCATCTGATTAGATCTCAAATTGTTGTTGCAAGTCTGGTAATGTGAGAACTACTACAAATCAGAGGCGATGTTTCAAATCTACAAGTGCCTTCTGTTGAGATTCATACCAAAGGAATTTCTCTTTCCCTCCTCCCTTAATGACTTGAATCAAGTTCCAAGTGATATGATAGAACCCCAACATGAACCTGTAGTAGAAATTGGCAAGACCCAGAAAGTTGTGGAGCTCTGTTAGAGTGGTTGGGACAGGCCAATCCCAAATGACTTAGATCTTGGCTATATCCACATGCACCCCTCGTTTTTCAATAATGTATCCCAGATATTATACCTTGGTCATGCAAAAAGTGCATTTATCCAAATTGGAACACAACTTGTGTTGCCGCAGTGTTTAGAGAACTTGTCAGATGTGGTGGAGGTGTTATTCCCAACTCTGGATGAAGATAAGGATGTCATCCAAGTATAACACTACAAATGAGTTTGTGAATAGCCACTAGATGTTTCCAATCAGCCTCATGAAGGTTGCAGGAACATTTGTCAACCCGAAAGGCATAACCAGCCATTAAAAAAGGCCCTCCTTGGATTTGAAGGTAGTCTTCCAGACATTGGAGGGTTCCATGGGTACTTAGTGATACCCGGACTTCAAGTTGATCTTTCTGAAATATTTCCCCCCCTTGATTTGGTCCAAAATTTCATCAATACATGGTATAGGGTACCTATTCTGGATAGTGATCTTGTTCAACACTCGATAGTCAATACAGAGTCTCCAAGTCCCATCCTTCTTCTGCACCAACACGATCAGACTCCCACAGGGTGATGAACTCAGATGGATGTGACCTTTCTACATCAGCTCCTGAATCTGCCTCTTGATTTCATTGTTCTCCAGAAAAAAGCATCGATAGATTGGTACATTGGGTAGTGGCACACCTAGGGTCAAATCGATGGAGTGCTTGACCTAAAAATGTAGAGGCACCCCTGCGGGGGAGGTTAAGATGTCCTCGTACTCTTCCATGACCTTGATCATCTATTGTTTTCGTGCATAGAGGCCTTTTCTAGAGGTCATTGCCACAATATTCTTCTTTCCCTGAGGGAAGATCTTCAAGAAAACAAATTTACTGATTTTGGAAATGAGCTTACTGCATTGTTTTGCAGTAACCAAAGAGATGGCGGTAGGCGGTTCTACCTCTGGTATCTTATACAAATTATTTCCCAAGGTAACAATAACAGTGTGAGGCCTTGAATCATACATGTTGTTCAAGTTTTAGCATTAGCCACGGGAGTCCCAAAAGATAGACAAGTCACACATTAAAACTTTGTATCAAATGACAAATATTCTAAGGATGGGCCGTAAGGAAACAAGGTAGTGAAACCCGCATGTATGAAAGCCTATAGGGGAAGTAAAGCAACGGGCGGAATGTATAAATTGCAAACAAAAAAGGGATATAAAATTAAAGGGGACGCCAGCCAAACACATGAACGATGTATTTAAAAGGGGCCGCGGGTTATATACGACAGCGTATGGAGTAAGTCCGAGGGGGTTGAGCTGCGGGGAAAGGACGAGACCCATACCCCCGCGGACTTACGACACGTGGTATGGTAAGGTCTCACAGCGGAAAAGGGATGGTAAGGATGGGCCGCGGGATGTGATCTCGTGGCAAAGTAAAGATGGGCCCGCGCAGTTGAGAAAGACAAGTGTTAGTCCGGCAAAGGGAAATCATGCGCGGTAAAGATTGGACAGCGTACATGGATAAAAGGTAAGGTAAGTCCATTAGGTCAGCTGGTACTAAGACCCGTACCAGCTTTTAACCCGACACGAGGCGCTCACCTACACCTTGATATACCCAATCCCCACGCGCCACGTGTCTCAGTGTCAGTGTCCTTACGACACTTGCCTTTTGTCATCTTACTTATTCACCTTTCTAACCCAAACAGTCCACCCCAATGGTAACAAACTCCCGTATTTCTCTCTGGTAAATCGTCACAGGTAGTTTTCTACAGCGAATACCGAGTGGGGAAGAACGCCGGGTATATCCAAATCACTGTCACGGTTCCCCGTGTCGCTTTCTCGAGCATTGTCACCCTCTGTTCAGGTATTCCATTCTCCGTTTTCCCTCTTTTCCTTTTTCTCTTTTCGAAATTGTTGAATGTCTGCCATGGGAAGAGGAACGCCCAAGAAAAACGAACCTGAAACCCCCCAACTCTGTGAGTCCAGAAAACCCCCTGGTTTTGAACCCCTCTACGACTTACAGTCGGGTATCTGCGACTCGAAATATCCTATTGACATACGCAGTATCAAGCCCCTGCTTTTTGGTCGCCACTGCAAAGATGCCGACCGTTTCCGAGTTATCGCGTCTGGTTTCTATCACCATATCACCCCCCAGGTCCATTCCTGTGTCGATTTCATCATCTGGCTCAGAGACTCCTATGATGTACATCGGGACGCTTTCGTTTCTCCCCAGGGGAACGTAATCCTTTCCCTTTCCCCCGATGTTATCAGACAGGCCCTCCGTTTCCCTTCTAGTGACACGTACTTCAGTTTCAAAGATGAAACCTTGCTCGCTCAGTTCAATAAGCAGTCAAGAGAAGCCCGCCGCGCCTTCATATCCTCCATAACCATCGACCAGGCAACTGCCCTGCCTCCATTGGAGCCATTTTCATTAAGTTTGTTTGCCGAACAAGTTCAACCTATTCTGTCTCTCATCGCCGGCCTTTTGGGGGTAGGGAGCCCGGAAGACATCTCTTCAGTATGCATTCGCTTTTTGTGGCTCATGTCACAGAATGGGGTTACATTGGATATTCCAGGTTTCCTCTCCTCGACCATCCTGACCCAGTTTCAGGAGCTCGCCCAAGCCCGAAAGTTTCGTTTTTGCTCGTTGGTGTTATACCTCTTCTTGTTCCAGCATGCGGATAAATTCAACCATTTGGGGTTAGATAGGATGTATTCTGAGAATTCCCAGCCCAGACTAGTCTTCGACTGGAATTGCTCTGTCCGTCAGTTGCCTAGGGGAGAGGGTTATGCCAACTTCGTGAACACCTTCATGTCTATTGCCTACACCATCATTCACGACGCGCCTTCCCCTAGGGTTTTCCCAGAGATGAAACGTTGGCTGCAGGCTGGGAAATACCAGTGTACTGGTGATTGGTTCCTGTCTGAAGAATATACTGAAATTCGGGTCTATGGAGTCGAAGTTGCCCCATACCGGCTACCAGCTTTCCCCGTCCGACGTGTTTACGCCCTCGAGTACATCCGGCAAGCCCTCAAAGCTGACCAGCTCCATTTTGTTCCTGCTAAGAAAGGCTACATCTTAAGGCTTCCTGTCCAAATTGGCCCCTTTGTGGTAAACTCTAGATATGCCCTCCCAATTGCCGAAAAAATGTTGCAGAACATGGACCTGAAGTTGGGGGAAAGCTGGGCTTATGACCCACGGGAGATCATTTCAAATAAAAGAAAACGAAATAGGTCTACGCCCTACATTCATGAGTCCAGGCCATTTCTGGAGTGGAGGGCTAACATTGAAGTTTGGCCTACGTTTTCGCAGATGGAGACAGACTCGTCTGCTACAGGAGGAGAGGAAGAAGTGAACAAGGGAACAGATGAGCAGGAGGCAGGTACTTCAGGAGCAGCACCACCACCACCAAAGAGGCAGAAGGTCGCCACTAGCGAAGCAGAAGTCATCGGAGAAGGGATAATACTGGAGCCCTTCACGAAATTTGGTCAATTCGATAAGGGCAAGGCGGGTATAACAGTGTTGAGGGACAGTGTCGCCTCCTCCGACTACACTGAAGTCACGCAAGCCATCGTCGAGCCCCCTCCATCCAGGACAAGTGAAAGGGAGCGGACAAATAAAACTGTCCGAGACAAATACAGGGCCGAATTAGGGGAATTCGTTGAAAAATACCATACCAGGCTCTCCGCTTCTGTCAATGCAGACACCGAAATCCTGGTACTATCTATGACGGAGGCCATCCTGGACCCAAATTCGGATGTTCCGAGTTATAAGGTGTTATAATTGGCTATTGATATGCAGAAGGTACCAGTACAGGATATGACTGACCTGTTCCAAACAGTCTGTGACATGATGAAAGACAAGCTATCCCAGATTACCCTCACATTGAGGAAGACAGAACAGAAATATGAAAATCTGAGGGATTCCTTTACAGTAGAACAGAATGCTTGTCGTGCCAACGCACATCAGGTGTGCGTTCTTCAGGACCAAATTAGAAATACAGATGATGGAGGGAAAGGTTCACAAGCAGCCCTTATAGCTAAGTTGCAGAAAGATATCTCAGCTGCTAAGAAACAGGCTCGTATGCCGGGTTCACATCCTGTACAAACTGATGAATTGGTGCGGGTAGAGGAAGAGAAAAATGAACTGTCTGCTAGGCTCTTCAGGGAGAGAGAAGAGAAAGAAAAGTTGGCTAAAAGGATCGACGAGCTAGAAGGCAGAGCCACGGAGCTACAGAACCGGTGGGATACACACAGTTGTCACGCAGTTGAAACATCAAGCGGAACTGGTTCAGAGACAACACGATTATCCACGGCTATGGCTGAGATCGAAGTGCTAGAAAAAAAGACATCCACTGCCAAGCAAAGGGTCTTAGAGTTGGAGGGCGCCCTGGCTGAGAAGGCCAGAACAATTGAAGGACTCCAAAGTGAAGTCGAGGAAGGAAAAAGGGTCACGGCTGAGCAACATCAAACCATTGTTGAGATGAAGAGTCGAGCAAAGGGGAATCTCACCCTGCTCGAGGCCAGAAGTTTAATATGGTCGGACATAATTACGGCAGTAACCGAGCAGTGGGAATTCTTGACGATGATGGGAGAGCTCAAGTCCACCCTTCCCTATCTAAATAGAAGGTTGCAGGAGGCCAGGAGTAATCTGTCTAATAGAGCTCAACACGTCGGCGACTACATCTCTTTTCTTTATGTGCTAAGGGCGAACGACTTGGGGAAACATGGCATCCCCAGTCGATTTATGGAAATCAACGAGTGTCAAAAGATTATTGATAAGGAGGAAGCCCGAGTAGCAGCTTCAGAGGTCCTTCAACAGGTGGCTGACAGTGTTGAACAATTCGACAAGGTTTGGGATGAAATCATCTCAGCCGGACTCCCCTCCTGTTGGGAACCAAATGCCCCTGCCGTGCTTATGCTCCCAGATAAATACACAGCACTTCTACAAACGGAAAGGGATTGGTCCGACCTCCAAATGGGGAAAGCAACTCAGCTCAAGGCTACTACCATCGTCACAGTCCTCAATAAAGAGTTTAGTCTCCTTCACATGATCAGATATCGGCTCCCAACTAAGGCAAGCATTCACACCCTTGGCGAAGCATTTATCAGAGTGGAGAAGCTCTCAGCCATGCCAGAACCGACTTCCGAGAGCCAGCAGAGGCTGACACAATTCATGAGTCAGCATACCAGTTCCTCTGCCAACGTGCCTCCTCCAGCATCCGCAACAGCCTCCACTCAGCTGCACCCATGACATTTCAGTTTACTCATGATATGGCCTAAACGGCCTTTTTACTTTCATTTAAGTTTATGTTTTTCAAATTTCCGAGTGGGTTGTTTTTCCCCCACTCTTGCATTTTCACTTTTTACATCAAACATTGGTCTCAGTTTCGGTTTTGAAATTGGCCCGGGGCCTGTTTATGCATGATGGGAGGGCTGTTTCCCCATCATGATATTTTGTTGTTATGATAATGACTTGTAACAAATTTTGTTCATGCGAAGAAGATATTTCCCCGAAATATCTTCTCGCTGAAAGGCACAGGAATCATATATAAGACAGAGAAAATAAGAAACAAAGGTTCCAATTCTTCAGAAGAAACTGACTGTGTAAAGATTTTCTGTGTGTGTTTTGTAACGACTCAAATGCTAATGTGAAGAGCCCGTCGGGTCTAAATGATAAGGAGTTACACTTTAAAGAGGATTCTGGACTTGTTTTATGGTAGTGTGTGATTTTCTCCTGCTTATTGCAATGTCATTGTTCATTTCATCTACATCCATGTCTCTGGTGTTATATTCTGGAATGCGAGTGTCCCGTTGTTTTTGATATAAATTTATCTATCTGATACTTATATCATTAGCTTCCTGGTACTTTAAAATAGCTCAGATATAATACAGTGTTTCACCTTCCATTCATACATATTTCTGCTATATTGGCTATTGTGAAGTGCTATTGATGAAAGTTGCCTGCATATATGGATTCTTAGTCGTATAAGCCCATCATATGTTGTGAAACTTTTCTTGGTGTTGTCTTTCTGATAGTTAGTATCTCCTTTTTCTATACAGCTCATTATTCATCATTATATATACCTTTTCTGCCATATACCATGAATCCGGCCCTGTTTACTGTGGATTGTCTTAAAGTTGTCTGATACTGCAGTATTTGAGTATAGCATTACATTCGTTCAGTATTACTCTTTTATGCATCAAACTATCGGAAGGTTTGGTCCCACTCAAGTGTCATTCTCTGTTTGTGAAGAAACAGTATGAGAGTTTTGTCTTGTTGAATTGCTAAAACGCTGTTTTAGATCCCATGCTCTCTATACATTACAAGATGTCCTAGGCACTGGTCTATAGAAACTCTAGGCTGTCTCTAGGAGTTACAACATCTTTTTGGCGCCATTGCCGGGGATCGGAGTTGAAGAAATTTAAATCCCTGGGCCTTGACAAAACCCATCCACTCTTCATTTAGGTGAGCACGAAGAGTTGAGAGTTGTTCATCCCTCACCTTGGCGACTCCACATTCATATTACCGATAAACATATTTGTAGTCCTGGCTCCCCGTAAGCCACACCTAAGGTCAGATACATCTCAGTCAAGGACACCCTCTGTGTCTGACCCAGAACGAATCTTACATAGAAGGGGCTAGAGGGAAAGGCAGTCAGTTCATACCGACATTCCTGAGTTTTCCCTTGAAAACTTTCCATATCTTCAGCCTTCCTCTTCTCAAGTCGCCCAAATACAAGGCTCTAACCCTATTATAAGAGATACTGGTTATTATTCAGAGAGCCCACATCGGGAAGGTGTCCATATCAAAGACGAAGTTGAGTCTAGTCACACTCCACATTATTCTTTTCATCCTACCCCTGAAGTTGAAGAGGTCAAAGAAGTCACTGAAGTATCTGTTGTTGACAGTCCTACCTTCTCATCAAACCCCCAAGCTGCTATTCACTACATCCCCATCATTATTCATACTCAACTCCCACCACCTCCTCCACCACTCACTGCTCAGGCTCTCATCCTACCTCCGCCTCCCCCAATGGAAAATATACCTGGCTTTTTACAAAATAGGTACGCCCCTTTACAGCTGCCTGCAGTTCAAAATGACATGCCACAAGACTATTTAAAGATTCTGCCTAGATTCAATGGGGAGAACGGCGTTGATGCCCATAAGGATGTTGAAATCTTCTTCTCCTTCGCAGAGAACTTTAATGTGGAGCATTTGGATGTGGTTCTGAGATTGTTCGTGCAGTCCCTAGATGGAGAGGCTAGAAAATGGTTTAAAACTCTCGCAGCTAATTCCATCAACACCTGGGAGGCTATGGAAGAAGCTTTCGTGAAAAAGTGGGGAGATAGGAAAGATCATGGGGATACCCTAACCGAGTTCAACACCCTTAAAAAGAAGCACAATGAAGGGGTATCAGAGTTCATCAGAAGGTTTTACAAATTGTATCTCAGCCTCCCAACTGAGATGAAGCCCCACCAGACCGCTGCCAAGGTTGTTTTCGTGGCAGCATTTGATTCCGAGTTTGGTTTCTCGCTGAGAGAGAGAAAGCCAGCCACTCTGGATGATGCACAGACAAATGCATTGGAAATAGAAGCAAACTTTGTCTCGACTGGTAAGTCCAAAGTAAAGCAAGAACATGATACTAAAAGAAGAGGCAAAGAAGAAGTATCCACTTCCAGCCAAGATAGAGACTCAGCAAATGACAAGATCGAAGAAATGAATAAAATGATCAAGAATCTCTCTAGCAAGTTGGTCAAGCTGGAGATGGAGGCTAAGAATTCACCACCAAAGAACTTCCAGAATGCTCCTAACAGAGGATTCAATCCTCAGTACAGAAAACCACCCTTGCAGATACTGCAGAGAGGGCAGAAGGAGCAACAAGACCAAGTACCGCATCCTTTATACTTGGAAGGACAAATGGAAGCTTCTCACGAAGATCCTGCCTATGAGAAAGATGATGCCTGCCCCGTCTTCTCAGACAGTGATGACATAAGTGTCCTGTGCAAGAAAGTGAGGAAGGGGAGCTACAACCTCACTCAGAACCGAAGAATAACGAGGACGCTGAAGAGCCAGAGATCGATGACTATTGCAAACAGTTCGTTGATTTCATGCAAGCCCAGTTTAACAGAAAATATGACCTCCGGTCATCCAGGAAACGGACACGTACTCAAGATGAAGAGGAGGACACACCCCAAAGATCAGCACCTGCACAGAAAGAGGCCAATTCTCAAGATTCCCCAGATAAAGGTAAGAAGCTCCTTAACCAATCTCTGCAATCTGATAATCAAATGCCTTCATCTTCACAAGTAGTTGTGTCCCCTATGAATAAACCTCCATTTAAAGAATTTAAGCCTCCCCTGCCAAACAAAGAGTCAAAAGAAAAGGAAATACCAATAGAGAAGCCTTCATCTGCCTTCAGTTTGCAAAAAGAACTCGAAAAAGTTAAAATACCATTTCCTCTCTCTGAATTGTTGAGACAGCCTGCCTACCAGTCACAAGTCTCCTCTTTCATTTCCACCCCCGATGTACCACATATTCCAGACAGCCTTAACCTGCAAGAAGAAAGGCCTATGGTAGTATTCGGCCCACACGTCGAAGAACTAGATCCCTCCACCCCCCCTTTTTATGTATCTCTAGTGATTCATGATCTATTGCTACATAATTGTATGTTAGACTCAGGTGCATCTCATAACCTCATGCCCCTGTCTGTCATGGAGCAATTGGGGCTCCAAATCACTCGCCCATACAAAGACCTCTATTCCTTTGATTCCGAAAGGGTGAAGTGTTTGGGCATGATTAAAGATCTAGCAGTCACCCTGGCTCAGATCCCGGCTAAGAGTGTGGTGATGGATATCGTAGTGGCTGACATCCCAGCCCGCTTCGGTATGCTATTATCAAGGTCTTGGGGGACTAGGATTGGAGGGTCAATTAAGCTGGACATGTCTTATGCCACCATTCCTGTCTTCGGTGGCCAAGAGAGGAGATTGTACCGAGAGACCATATTTGTAAAGACAGTCACTAAGGCAGGTGATTCAGTGAATTCCCCAGTTTAGAGCAGAGATGGAGATTTCTCCTGTCTAATGTTGGAGGAGGATCAGGAATATGCTCATGAGCCTTCATTCTGTCAGATAAAAACTGAGTCATCAGTGCAGGACTATGGATCGGAAATCTGGACACTCCACTTTGATGGAGCAAATTCCCGAGAAGGAAATGGGGCTGGAGTGTTGCTTATTTCACCCATGGGTCAATGGGTCCCCTTATCATTCAAATTGGAATATGAGGCCACAAACAATGTGGCTGAATATGAAGCACTCATATTGGGGTTGCAGACAGCAAGGAATATGAACATACAGAAGCTAAAAGTAATGGGAGACTCCGAGTTGGTGGTGAGACAAGTGAAAAACCAGTGTCAAGCCAAACATCCTAGGCTAAAGGCCTATAGGAATGAAGTTTGGGACCTGGTAGAGAACTCTTTCCTGGCGTTTAATATCCAATTCATGCCCCGTGATCAGAACAGAATGGCAGACTCCTTGGATGTGGCTGCTAGTACATTCCGCCCACCTCAGAACCCTCTTCTGAGATACGAAATTGAAGTAAGATACCGGCCTTCAATCCCTGATAATGTCAAGCACTGGCAGGTCTTTGAAGATGAGGAGCAGGTGAAGAGGTTCTTGGAGACTGTTGGTGAGTTCTCCAATCTAGAGATTGACAACTGCGAAGAAGAAGAAATCAGGGACCATCCAGAAGACAAGTTGGAAGAGAAAATAGCTGGTCACAGATTCCTCCAGCTGAAAGGGAACGTCATTCCCCGAGGGCTGGTACCTTTGGAGAGGCTGTTCAATAAGAATGATGTTCCGGTATAGCCAAACAAAGTGGTGATTGATGACCAGGTCGAAGATCTAAATCTGGGTACAAAAGAAGATCCAAAGATTGTGAAGCTGTCCAAGAAAGTCCCAGATGAATACAAAAAATTGTACCAAAAGCTGTTTCAAACCTATAAAGATGTATTTGCCTGGTCGTATCAAGACTTGAAAAACTTTGATGTCAGTGTGATGCAGCATAAAATTCCACTAAAGGGAGACGCAAAACCCCACAAACAAAAGCTCAGACAGATTAATCCCATGTTGCTACCCTCGATTGAGCAAGAAATAAAAAAGTTGCTGAAGGCTAAAATTATAGTGCCACTAAGGTACTCTAAGTGGGTGGCCAATTTAGTCCCAGTACGAAAGAAGAATGGCGAAATCAGGTTGTGTGTGGATTTCAGAAACCTGAACAGGGCGTCTCTAAAAGATAACTACCCACTACCGAAGATGGATCATATTCTGCAAAAGGTGGTAGGGGCCTCTAGAATGTCCATGATGGATGGGTTCTTGGGCTATAATCAAGTGGCTGTATTCCCGGAGGACCAGAAAAAGACAGCTTTCACCACGCCCTGGGGGACATTTATGTATGCCAGGATGCCATTCGGATTGATCAATGCAGGGGCTACGTTTCAGAGAGCCATGGACATAACCTTTGTTGGAGAACAGGATAAGTTTCTGGTGGTGTACCTAGATGATATAACAGTCTTTTCAAAGGATGATACCGAGCATGTTCAGCATTTACAGAAGACCTTTGAGAAATGCAGGAGGTATGGACTCTCTCTTAACCCTCAAAAATCTTTCTTTGCATTAGAAAAGGGTAAACTCCTAGGACATATAGTAACTAAAGATGGGGTCAAAATCGATCCTAAAAGGGTGGAAGCTATAAACGGTATCTCTCTCCCAAGAAATAAGAAAGAAGTCCAGGTATTTCTAGGGCGTATCAATTTTCTCAGAAGATTTATTCCTAACTATGCTGAAATAGTTAGACACATCACAGATATGTTAAAGAAGGATAATGAGGTAAAATGGGCACCAGAATCCAGACAGGCCTTTGCCAGGATCAAGAATGCGTTTGTTGAAGCTCTCGTGCTGGTAAAGCCTGACTTCACTGAACCTTTTATGATTTTCTCTTTTGCATCACCTCACACGGTGGCAGGGGTCCTCTTACAGAAGAACAGGGATGGGTATGAGCAACCCATTGCTTTCTTTAGTCAGGTTCTTCATGATGCAGAGCTAAAATACAACATACTAGAGAAGCAGGCTTATGCCCTGGTAAAGTCCCTAAAGGCATTTCGCATGTACATTCTGCAATCTCACGTTACTGCTTTTGTACCCACAGCAGCAGTTAAGGACATCCTCGTTCAGGGAGACAGTGAAGGCAGAAGGGGTAAGTGGATTGCGAAGATACAAGAATATGACCTGGATATCAGACCCACCAAGTTAATTAAAGGACAGGGGCTAGCAAAGATTCTATCAGAGTCAAACCACCAAGCTTTGGGCATCCACTTATCCATGATCACAAATGAGGAGTCTGAGGAGCAGACAGGGAGACCAGAGGTAGAAATGGCTACTCAAAAAATACAGATGAAGTATCTTACTAGCCCCTAGTATAAAGAAATTGTTGAGTACCTCCTGACACTCAGCTGCCCACCCAGCTGTGATAAGTCCAAATACAGAGCCTTGAGGCTAAAATCTCAGAAGTATGCTGTAGCTAATGGTCAATTATATTGGAGAGATCCTTCAGGCATACTGCTGTTATGTCTCATCGAAGGTGAGGTAGGGAACATAATAACCGAATTCCATGAGGGAATCTGTGGAGGGCATTATAGCTGGAGGAGCACAGCTCAGAAAATCCTGAAGGCTGGTTTTTACTGGCCTAAATTATTTGGAGATGTCTTCACTTGGGTCAGAGCATGTGACAAATGCCAGAAGTTTGCTGAAAAACAAAAGCTAGCAGCTCTACCCCTGATTCCTGTGCACGTTGATGAACCTTTCAAGCAATGGGGAATTGACTTCATAGGTGAGATCCACCCACCCTCCAGTGGGCAACACAAATGGATTTTGACTGCTACAGATTACTTCATGAAGTGGGTGGAGGCCATTCTTGCACGAAATGCCACAGACACAGTGATCATAAAATTCATGGAAGAGAACATTATCTCCAGGTGTGGATGTCCTGCTAGAATAGTTACAGACAATGCCCAAGCTTTCAAATCTGCTAAAATGGTGAATTTTTGTCAGCAATATAACATCACTCTGGGCCACTCCACAGCTTACTACCCACAGGGAAATGGTTTGGTAGAGTCATCAAACAAAACGCTGGTCAGAGCTCTAAAGAAGACAATAAATGAAAATCAGAGGAACTGGGACTCCCAACTAAAGTTTGCTCTGTGGGCAAACAGGATAACCAGTAAAAGGGCAACGGGAAGATCTCCTTATGAACTAGTATACGGACGGGCAGCTGTGTTCCCGATACAGTTAGCTTTACCTATTGCTCGTTTCATGCAGGAGACTCAGGAAGAACCGGATGGTATGAACAGAAGGATCAATCAGTTGATTGAACTCGAGGAGACACGTATTTAGGTGAACCAGAAACTTGTGGATTACCAGGAGAAGATGAAAGAATTGTTTGATCAACATACAAAAGATAGAAAGC
This sequence comes from Pinus albicaulis, assembly GCA_034641835.2. Taxonomy (NCBI): domain Eukaryota; kingdom Viridiplantae; phylum Streptophyta; class Pinopsida; order Pinales; family Pinaceae; genus Pinus; species Pinus albicaulis. The sequence goes on from CM076571.1 coordinate 832,211,575, forward strand.
TGCAGGAGGGAGATTTAGTTCTCAGGTGGGATGTACGAAGGGCCGATAAGGGTAAGCATGGTAAATTTGACCCCCTTTGGTTCGGCCCCTTCAAGATTGCAGAGCAGGGAGGAAATAATACATTTAAGCTGGAGAATTTACAGGGAGATCTGTTGGAAGCCCCTGTAAACGGGCAATTCCTCAAACCATATTTCCAATTATGAAGCAGGCTGAAAAAAGCCTGACTGTATTATATTGTATATTAGTTGCCTTTTTTCATTTTCTTATTAAATATTTTGCATGAGTCATGATGATCTATCCAAGAGGAAGCTTCAAGAACCGAAAAGTGATGTTCAAAGAAGATGTACAGGCGGTCTGCGTAGTTCTCGACACGTTCGGGGACAAACGTGTCGTCCCCAGGTGGAGCCAATGTTGTTCAAGCTTTAGCATTAGCCACGGGAGTACCAAAAAGATAGACAAGTCACAGATTAAAACTTTGTATCAAATGACAAATATTCCAAGGATGGGCCGTAAGGAAACAAGGTAGTGAAATCCGCATGTATGAAAGCCAATAGAGGAAGTAAAGCAACAGGCGGAGTGTATAAATTGCAAACAAAAAAGAGATATAAAAGGTAAAGGGGACGCCAGCCAAACACATGAACGATGTATTAAAAAGAGCCGCGGGTTATATACGAAAGCGTATGGAGAAAGTCCGAGGGGGTCGAGTAGCGGGGAAAGGACGAGACCCATACCCCCATGGACTTACGACACGTGGCATGGTAAGGTCTCACAGCGGAAAAGGGATGGTAAGGATGGGCCACGGGATGTGATCACGTGGCAGAGTAAAGACGGACCCGCATAGTAGAGAAAGACAAGTGTTAGTCCGGCGAAGGAAATCATGCGCGGTAAAGGTTGGACAGCGTACGTGGATAAAAGGTAAGGTAAGTCCATTAGGTCAGCTGGTACTAAGACCCGTACCAGCCTTTAACCCGACACGAGGCGCTCACCTACACCTTGATATACCCAATCCCCACGCGCCACGTGTCTCATTGTCAGTGTCCTTACGACACTTGCCTTCTGTCATCTTACTTATCCACTTTTTTAACCCAAACAGTCCACTCCAGTGGTAACAAACTCCCGTATTTCTCTCTGGTAAAACGTCACAGGTTGTTTTCTACGGCGAATACCGAGTGGGGAAGAACGCCTGGTATATCCAAATCACTGTCAGGGTTCCCCGCGTCGCTTTCCCGAGCATTGTCACCCTCTGTTCAGGTATTCCATTCTCTGTTTTCCCTCTTTTCCCTTTTCTCTTTTCGAAATTGTTAAAATGTCTGCCATGGGAAGAGGAACGCCCAAGAAAAACGAACCTGAAACCCCCCAACTCCGTGAGTCCAGAAACCCCCCTGGTTTTGAACCCCTCTACGACTTGCAGTCGGGTATCTGCGACCCGAAATATCCTTTTGACATACGCAGTATCAAGCCCCTGCTTTTTGGTCGCCACTGCAAAGATGCCGACCGTTTCCGAGTTATCGCGTCTGGTTTCTATCACCATATCACCCCCCAGGTCCATTCCTGTGTCGATTTCATCATCTGGCTCAGAGACTCCTATGATGTACATCGGGAAGCTTTCGTTTCCCCTCAAGGGAACGTAATCTTTTCCCTTTCCCCCGATGTCATTAAACAGGCCATATGTTTCCCTTCCAGTGATACATACTTCAGTTTCAAAGATGAAACCTTGCTCGCTCAGTTCAATAAGTTGTCAAGAGAATCCCGTCGTGCCTTCATATCCTCCATAACCATCGACCAGGCCACTGCCCTGCCTTCATTGGAGCCTTTTTCACTAAGTTTGTTTGCCGAAGAAGTTCGACCTGTTCTGTCTCTCATCGCCGGCCTTTTAGGGGTAGGAAGCCCGGAAGACATTTCTTCAGTATGCATTCGCTTTTTGTGGCTCATGTCACAGAATGGGGTTATATTGGACATTCCAGGATTCCTCTCCTCGACCATCCTGGACCAATTTCAGGGGCTCGCCCAAACCCGAATGTTTCGCTTCTGCTCATTGGTGTTCTATCTCTTCTTGTTTCAGCATGCGGATAAGTTCAACCATTTGGGGTTAGATAGGATGTACTCTGAGAATTCCCAGCCCAGACCAGTCTTCGATTGGAATTGCTCTGTCCGCCAGTTACCGAGGGGAGAGGGTTATGCCCACTTCATGAACACCTTCATGTCTATTGCCTACACTATCATTCACGACACGCCTTCCCCTAGGGTTTTCCCAGAGATGAAACGTTGGCTGCAGGATGGGAAATACCAGTGTACTGGTGATTGGTTCCTGTCTGAAGAGTATACTGAAATTCGGGTCTACGGAGCCGAATTTGCCCCATATCGGCTACCAGTTTTCCCCATCCGACGAGTTTACGCCCTCGAGTACATCCGGCAAGCCCTCAAAGCCGACCAGGTCCATTTTGTTCCTGCTAAGAAAGGATACATTTTAAAGCTTCCTGTCCAAATTGGCCCCTTTGTGGTAAACTCTAGATACACCCTCCCAATTACTAAAAAAATGTTGCAGAACATGGACCTGAAACTGGGGGAAAGCTAGGCTTATGACCCACGGGAGATCATTTCAAATAAAAGAAAACGAAACAGGTCTACGCCCTACATTCATGAGTCCAGGCCATTTCTGGAGTGGAGGGCTAACATTGAAGTTTGGCCTACGTTTTCGCAGATGGAGACAGACTCGTCTGCTACAGGAGGAGAGGAAGAAGTGAACAAGGGCACAGATGAGCAGGAGGCAGGTATTTCAGGAGCAGCACCACCACCACCCAAGAGGCAGAAGGTCGCCACTAGCGAAGCGGAAGTCATCGGAGAAGGGATAATACTGGAGCCCTTCACGAAATTTGGTCAATTCGATAAGGGCAAGGCGGGTATAACAGTGTTGAGGGACAGTGTCGCCTCCTCCGACTACACTGAAGTCACGCAAGCCATCGTCGAGCCCTCTCCATCCAGGACGAGTGAAAGGGAGCGGACAAATAAAACTGTCCGAGACAAATACAGGGCCGAATTAGGGGGATTCGTTGAAAAATACCATACCAGGCTCTCCGCTTCTGTCAATGCAGACACCGAAAGCCTGGTACTGTTTATGACGGAGGCCATCCTGGACCCAAATTCGGATGTTCTGAGTTATAAGGTGCTTGAATTGGCTATTGATATGCAGAAGGTACCGGTACAGGATATGACTGACCTGTTCCAAACAGTCTGCGACATGATGAAAGACAAGCTATCACAGATTACCCTCACATTGAGGAAGACAGAACAGAAATATGAACATCTGAGGGATTCCTTTACAGCAGAACATAATGCTTGTCGTGCCAACGCACATCAGGTGCGTGTTCTCCAGGACCAAATTAAAAATTTGGACGAAGGAGGGAAAGGTTCACAAGTAGCCCTTATAGCTAAATTGCAGAAAGATATCACAGCTGCTAAGAAACAGGCTCGGATACTGGGCTCACATCCTGTACAAACTGCTGAATTGGTGCGGGTAGAGGAAGAGAAAAATGAACTGTCTGCTAGGCTTTTCAGGGAAAGAGAAGAGAAAGAAAATATGGCTAAAAGGATCGGCGCGGTAGCTGCGCAGCCACGAGCCATGCAATCCGGCGTGGGATACACACAGCCAATGCTGTACCGAAACATCAAGCGGAACTGGTTCAGCGACGGCACGATTATCCACGGCTATGGCTGAGATCGAAGTGTTAGAAAAACAGACATCCACTGCCAAGCAAAGGGTCTTAGAGTTGGAGGGCGCCCTGGCTGAGAAGGCCAGAACAATTGAAGGGCTCAAAAGTGAAGTCGAGGAAGGAAAAAGGGTCACGGCTGAGCAACATCAAACCATTGCTGAGATGAAGAGTCGAGCAAAGGGGAATCTCACCCTGCTCGAGGCCAGAAGTTTAATATGGTCGGACATAATTACGGCAGTAACCGAGCAGTGGGAGTTCTTGACGATGATGGGGGAGCTCAAGTCCACCCTTCCCTATCTAAATAGAAGGATGCAGGAGGCCGGGAGTAATCTGTCTAATAGAGCTCAACACGTCGGCGACTATATCTCTTTTCTTTATGCGCTAAGGGCGAACGACTTGGGGAAACATGGCATCCCCAGTCGATTTATGGAAATCAACGAGTGTCAAAAGATTATTGATAAGGAGGAAGCCCGGGTAGCAGCTTCAGAGGTCCTTCAACAGGTGGCTGACAGTGTTGAACAATTCGACAAGGTTTGGAATGAGATCATCTCAGCCGGACTCCCTTCCTGTTGGGAACCAAATGCCCCTGCCGTGCTTATGCTTCCAGATCAATACACAGCACGTTTTCAAACGGAAAGGGATCGGTCAGACCTCCAAATGGGGAAAGCAACTCAGCTCAAGGCTACTACCATTGTCACAGTCCTCAGAAAGGAGTTTAGTCTCCTTCACATGATCAGATATCGGCTCCCAACTGAGGCAAACATTCACACCCTCGGCGAAGCGTTTATCAGAGTGGAGAAGCTCTCAGCAATGCCAGAACTGACCTCCGACAGCCAGCAGAGACTGACACAATTCATGAGTCAGCATACCAGTTCCTCTGCCAACGTGCCTCCTCCAGCATCTGCAACGGCTTCTACTCAGTTGTGCCCATGACATTTCAGTTACTCATGATATGGCCTAAACGGCCTTTTTACTTTCATTTAAGTTTATGTTTTTCCAATTTCCGAGTGGGTTGTTTTTCCCCCCACTCTTGCATTTTCACTTTTTACATCAAACATTGGTCTCAGTTTCGTTTTTGAAATTGGCCCGGGGCCTGTTTTTGCATGATGGGAGGGTTGTTTCCCCATCATGATATTTTGTTGTTATGATAATGACTTGTAACAAATTTTGTTCATGCGAAGAAGATATTTCCCTGAAATATCTTCTCGCTGAAAGGCAAAGGAATCATATATAAGACAGAGAAAAGAAGAAACACAGGTTCCAATTCTTCAGAAGAAACTGACTGTGTAAAGATTTTCTGTGTGTGTTTTGTAATGACTCAAATGCTAATGTGAAGAGCCCGTCGGGTCTCAATGATAAGGAGTTACACTTTAAAGAGGATTCTGGACTTGTTTTATGGTAGTGTGTGATTTTCTTCTGCTTATTGCAATGTCGTTGTTCATTTCATCTACATCCATGTCTCTGGTGTTATATTCTGGAATGTGAGTGTCCCGTTGTTTTTGATATAAATTTATCTATCTGATACTTATATCATTAGCTTCCTGGTACTTTAAAATAGCTCAGATATAATACAGTGTTTCACCTTCCATTCATACATATTTCTGCTATATTGGCTATTGTGAAGTGCTATTGATGAAAGTTGCCTGCATATATGGATTCTTAGTCGTATAAGCCCATCATATGCTTTGAAACTCTTCTTGGTGTTGTCTTTCTGATAGTTAGTATCTCCTTTTTCTATACAGCTCATTATTCATCATTATATATACCTCTTTTCTGCCATATACCATGAATCCGGCCCTGTTTACTGTGTATTGTCTTAAAGTTGTCTGATACTGCAGTATTTGAGTATAGCATTACATTCGTTCAGTATTACTCTTTTATGCATCAAACTATCGGAAGGTTTGGTCCCACTCAAGTGTCATTCTCTGTTTGTAAAGAAGCAGTATGAGTGTTTTGTCTTGTTCAATTGCTAAAACGCTGTTTTAGATCCTATGCTCTCTATACATTACAAGATGTCCTAGGCACTGGTCTATAGCAACTCTAGGCTGTCTCTAGGAGTTACAACAATACACAACATCTTGCTTCCACAATTATGTTCGGCCTAATAAGACATCACAAACATCAAGAGGACCAATGTCAAAAAATACCACATCCATGAAGGGCTTGATGTTGTATGGAAGGCGGCACTGTTAGCTGACACAGAGATCCCGTCCTCGTTGAAGCCACTCGATCGTGTGTTGTTGGTAGCAAGACCAACTAATTCATGACCTCTGCTAAAATGAGGTTCTTTTGGCTCCTACTATCGACAATGAACTGTAGCGGGGAACCCTTTACCTGCATCTAGGAGTGGAAGAGACGCTCCTCCTCCTCTAGATCTTCAGGTCCCTCCTTCTAGATCTTCGTGGTGGAAACGGTGGAATTTTGCTCAAAATCGATAATATTATTCCCTTTTTCATTCCCCTTGACTCAAATTCACAACATGCATCTAATTCAAAATCCTTCATCTCGACCACCAATGAGTACTTGGTCTGACACTCACTTATGTTGTGAGTGGAGCTCTTATGGAACTCACACCACTTCCCTGTGTCCTTCTTCGGTTTTCTGTGTTTTTCTTTGCTTGTAGCTTTGGAAATTTGTCTTGGGTCATATTGCCTTGGATTATCCTTTTTTATGTGGTTTAGGGGGAACATTTCCCTTTCTTTTGATTCACAGATCCAAATTCTCACTTCTTTTGTTTGAATTTCTGCTCAATCTTGGCATCATACCGGTATCCTGCACCAAGCGAGGAGATTTCAAGAACTCCATCTTCTCCTAAATGTATATGTACAGAAAATTATGGTACTTCAACACCAAATGTTTCTCTGAATCTTTGATACCCATCTTTGTGCACAGGGTATAGAAAATATTCATCAGCTCATGCACATCTTGATCCCTTTGCTACCATAGCATAGTCCATTATATGTACTTGACCTCATTTCTCCCCACAATATAATATTGTTCCTTGATGGTGTCATGGAAATAGTTCCAAGTGCATACGACTGAGAAAAGAGAGGGTTCCCCCTCGTCCTTTTTCTCAAAGTAGGTTTTCCAATAGTCATTTACATGGGGAGGCGACTTTGAGGAGTGCAAAATTAATATTATCCCTATTGGAATATTCATGAACTAAGAAATATCCTTCTAATAGATTCAACCATCTATCTATGGTGGTTGCATCTCTTTGGTCCTCAAATACGGGAATGTCAAAGTTTACTTGTACCTTAAAAGTAGTGGCACCTCCAGAGTGGCTACTGGATGTAGATGCGTCGTCGATGGGTAGTCGTTGAAGGATCTAGGAAAAGTTATCCATCATCGCGTTCTTTTTTTTCTTGAGGGAATCCTCGAGCAATATTTTGATAGGATATCATGCTCCCTCATCTTTCTTTTCTTCCCCCATGGGTAGACGTTGAGGTTTTCTAGGCTGATCATGCGAAGGTTCAACCAGATCGAGCCCTAACTCCTTATACCCCAACCTCATTAGGGACATGCAACGAAGGATCGAGGAAGAGAAGACCGCTTTGATACCACTGATCCAAAATTATGTAGGTACACAATAAAATATAGTACTAAACATAAACGCAGAGATGCAGTAGAAATAAAACTTCATTTCATTAATATAAAATAACTAAAATATGCTTATAGAAAGAACGGACATAAACTAGCTAGGGAAATGGTAGCTTATCTTTGAGAAGATATGTAGTGGCTACATGACTATGATCTATGTTTCAATGAGGCTCAATGACCTATTTATTATTGAGAAACAATGGAAAACCCTAAACATCCAAAAACCTAACCCTAGGAGATGAAACACAAAAATATTGGCCCCGTTGGGGCAAATTGGTACATCGATTTCCTGGGGTCATAACTTTGGTATACGATCTTCATTTTATGCACACAATACCTCATTAGAAAGATATATCCTAGGACTGAAATTATTAATAATGAATGCATAGTTAAAGCCTCACATTTTCCGACTTTAATTTTCCAAAAAAACATCATTCAGTGCCTCAAAATGGCTCTGGAAGTTCAGGACCCAAAAAAATACCAAAATTAGTAAATTGTGCTATAATTAAGGAAACTAAAAAACTTAAATAAACAATGGTGGGGATCCAAGTGGAATAGGAGGGTGTCCACCAATATCCACCTACATCAATGGATCTTCCAACATGTGGCTCTCTGATGTCCACCTTTGTTGCAATGACTACAAAAACTATTCTTGCTCCAAACCTGCTTAAACTTCTTCCTTCCCTGATGTGGAGAAGGTATTTCATGTCTCGTCCTCTTTCTTCTTGACATACTCTTCCAACACTCAACAACCAAATGGTTATACAAGCCACAAAAACTACATGGTTTTCTACACCATGATTTTTTCTCATCATTATCAATATTCTCGTAATCAAAATGAATTGTAGAATACTGAGACTTTTTATACCTTTCTTTGGATCTCTCTTTGGAATACTTACTCCCATTTTGAAATGACCTACAATCACGATCACTGGATGCTTTTGAGGTACTCTCAGCATCCTTCATTGTCTCGTACTTTTCGCATGAAGATTCTCATGTCTCTTCCTTTATAACATAGCCCAATTGTGCATGTCATGGTAATTCCACCACTTGGATGGGATTACAACTATCTTTCCCATTATCTTCTAGGCCGTTGACTTAATTCCCATATTTTTCATTAATCTTTTAAACCAATGCTTGTAGTGTGTTTTTTAGAAGCACCTAAATCATCATCATCACCATGTGAAAATGAAATTGAAGAATTACCAACATTGTTTACCTTAGATGTCGATTCCGAAGTAGGTGATGATGGCTTCCCTAAGCCTTTTTTGAGCTTCAAATTTTCCAAGGCCTCTTCTTTGGCTTGTAATTGAAGCTACAATCTATGCTTCTCCTCCTCTGCTTTTTGTAAAAGTATCATTAATTCAACATTCTCCACTTTAAGCCTTTCGTTGATATCTTCATTTGAATGATGAGAATAAGATGAAGAAGAAGTATATTCACTTGAATATTTATATTGAGAATCATCCTCTTCTCTTTCTTTCTCCTGTTCCTCTATTTCCATTTTCTCCTCATAAACTGCATACATTATATCTACCATGTGTGCCATCCTAAGGAGGTACTTGTAGATATATATTTTGTTCTCAATTTTCCTTCTTGTTGCACGTTCAATCTCTAGTTACCATTCACATTCACAATTCATATCATCGAGAAGACCACTCTAATACCAAACTTGATCCAGATTCTCTCAACTTCTGGAATTAACCAAGATCTTTTACTTCTGTGATGTTAGCAAAATTGCATGTGAAAGATTTTGAAAACCACATGTGCATACTTTAAAGAAGACGAAACATAAAGATAATAATGAGAAACAAATTCACAAAACAACTTGATAAATGAGTTCACCCAGTGTGGGTTACGTCTCTGGGCTCCACTCAAATTGGGGAGGTCTCATTCATTAATATTCAGTGAAATCAAATTACATGCATGTAAAAAAGGAGCCCTACACCTCCACTTCCGGGGATGGCCTGAAATTAATGCACACCTCTACAGAATAAATGAACTACACCATTGAATTCCTGGCACGAAATCATGTCAAATGAATATAAACTCGACCAATTTCATATTTGGTCAAAATATGGACCCTCGCGAATCTCAAAGATTGTCAAAAGATTCCCTTTACCTGGTTGAATGGAATTTTGCTGTTTAGATGAAAAATATTATTTCACCTCTATATTCCTTGCGAAAAAATGAGTAAAATGAGTATAAAGTGAGTATGGTTTTGAAACTGTGGAAATTTGGCCTCCATGGAATCTCCAAGATTCCATAAATATTTTATGTTGCATGTTGATTGAAATTTAGCTGCTCAAATGAGGAAATTGATTACACCATCGTGTTCCCTATGAAATTCTGATTACTTTGAGTATAAATTGACATAATTATAACACTATGAAAATTTGGCCCTAAGGGATTCTTTTATATTCCTTGCATATTCCCCTACGTCAGGGTTCTGCTCCTCGGTTTCCATTCCTATTCAGGGTTCCACCTCTACATTGGGTACGTGACTCTCTTCCCTTCTGGTTGAATGAAAATTATGAGTTTAAATAAAAAAAACTTGGCATTAGTTTTTAACTATGTCATCCTTGAAAAATGGTTGGTAGCATTAATTTGTTGGTCGTTGGCCCATTGTAATATTTTCTATTTTTTCATTTTTTTTAATCGACAAAATTCAATGGTTGAAATTTTGGGGTCTCCGTAAAATTTAAGTAGGCATCAATTTTTCTAGCTCCAACCACCGGAAATCATCGCAATAAAGTTCCAAATTGTCGTCTCATTAATTTCTGCCAAATTTAGCAGTTTCGCTAGATTTAGCCAGGCTCCAAATTTAGTTGGCGCTCTACTAACTTTAGCTAGGATGCCTAGTTTGATCAAAACTTTGTCTTACCATAACTTTCACATATGATGTCGGATTGAGGTGTCGTTTGCACCATTGGAAATATTGTGAAAATATCTTCGATATGGCATTGGTTTTGTTACAATCCAAGAAATATTATTTTTGAGCTTTTCCTAAGCTCTCTTTGATTTATGAGGCTCTCTAAAGAAACTTGGATCAACGTATATATCCATATGACATAATAAATACACAAATAATGAGAATAATATTCGTGTATATACATTATCTCTCAATGGAAAGGTAGTGTACAGATCTGAAATCACTGAGACATGCTTTCATTTCAACCACATAATAAACTTCAGAAACCTTACTATCTCATACTCATGTCAGAATATAATTAACACCACACATATATCAGTTAGATATTTTCAACAAGAAAACCAAACAAATACATATGATACCATACTTCATATATTTTGGGTCTGTTTCCTTTCTTTTCTCCTTGGTGCACACCTATTTCAGATCAAATCATTCATAGAAAACACAAAAATTTCACACATAACACTTGGATCTCCATCTCCTTATATACCTTAGGCTTTTGCTAATACCTTAGGCCAACCCCTTAGTAATTTTGATGGTATTATTTGACGGGATCAAATATCCATTGTCACACTCATTACTATGGAGGAATACCATGGTAAAGACCCTTGGTATTGACAATACCATGGTGCGGAAAATGTACGCGGCTTTTCTTCACCAACCCACGTATGTATATGGATTTTATTCACAAGACCCACGTATACTTTCCAATACTTCACCTTTATTATTCCTATATCTCCGAACTAATATCCCCCTTTCTATCTCACCTAAATCAGTTGCATAATCATCATGTTGACATCTTTATCAAAGAGGTTTCCATCAAGAACAACACATTAGTCATAATGCTAACACATTGGAAGGAAGCCTCTACTCGCTGAGTAATTTCTCAAGTTGCTACTCCCTTAGAAAGCAACCATTCATCTGAAAGTATTCACCTACAACACATAAGCCCCCAACGTTTAAACCATCATGGACCAAATTTCCAAATACTTCGTAATGAGTCCATATACTCAAAATAATAGGAAACTGTGAACCTCTTTTCATCAATTTTCATACTAGGTTCACACTGAAAATTTATGCTCAACACAGCTGACACAACCTCTCCTCTCAAATTCATACATCATTCTCAACATATGAAATCTAAATACAACAACAACATACTCAACAAAAAACCTCAATACAACATCAGCATAATGTCTCTCAACAACCCAAATCTCAATAACAATCAGAAGCACACACAAGCTATGGCTCCCTTTCAATCATCCATATCAAACTCCTCACATGCAACTAAAAAAAAATATGTCACTACAAGATGCTAATTATATATAAAATACATAGTAGTAATATGTTCCCAAATAACACAACCATGAATACACTAGACCACACAGAACCTGAGCCATCTAAAACATGCCTCTGCTCCTACAATCACAAATACATCAGTCATATAATATATCAGCTACATGATGCTTTGAATATTTTCCAAACACACATCATATCTCCCTACAAAACACCACTATATTAACAAACAAAACATGTTGATCAAAATTCTCTTCTAATACAAACAAAACTTTTCTACAACAACTCCATTTTCTATCCTCGGGGTCTGAAACAATCCATTGAAATTTGATACAAAAGTTCCATCCTCTGTCATTTACTGGCCTCTTCATTCACCTCATTATTTATTACATTCTCTTTCGATTTACCTATGAGTGTCTTCTTCTTTTTAGGATTTCTCTCTCCTCTCTTTGCACTGACTTCTTCTCACCTTATGATCCACCATCTATACTTAATTCAGTCCCTTTTCTCATCTATTTAAACACATCAATCCATATTCTCCATTACTCAATTAATTAATGAATTCACAATTTAAAAAACTTATTCCAAATGGAAATAAAGTTAATTCAAACTTTTTATCCATTACCACAAGAAAAAACCATAGAAAAAAAAAAACTTGACTAAGTGCATGCACAAGTCAGGATTTGCATGTACAAGAATATTAATTTGGACAGTATGGGCTTCCCTCCAACATTTTCGCTTAAAGAATATTGGCATGCATGTAATGATTTTTCTATATTTTCTCAATGGACAAATGGCTCCCAGAGAAGATGGAAATTTTTTTGAACCTTGTCTCTTTTATAAACCAAATTTGGAGCTCAGCTTCAAGAGTGTGTTGAACCCTTAGTTAAACTGAGAAGGGGGGTGAATCAGTTTAACACATTCATGGACTTTTAAAACTTTTCCATTAAAACTTATTTACACCTTCATTTCATGTTCAACTTAATATGTGAGTAATCTTAGAATGTGAGCAGCAAGTATTAAGATAATGTAACAACAGACTTAATATGAGAGCATCAAGTATTAAGCAGATTAGATAAACCATATCAACACATAAACCTCATGCACAGAGACACCAGATATAAATAGAAACGCATAAAGGGATAAAACCACATCTTATTATTGTTGTGATGCAAAGGCAAGCTCCAACTCCCTCTCACCACTAATTTTATGTAGGCTCCAATCCACAGGAGGCTCCTACCTCAATTCTGCAAGCTACAACTTGCAAGGAAGCTCCAACTCCCATCAATTTTCTGTAGGCACCAACCTACATGAGGCTCCAACCTTAATTTTGCAAGCTACAACTTGCAGGGAAGCTCCAACTCCCATCAATTTTCTGCAGGCACTAACCTACAAGAGGCTCCAACCTCAGCCAGCTACAACTGACTTCTATCAAGCTACAATTTGATATGGAAGCACCAAATTCCTCTATTTTCTGCAGGCTATAACCTACAGGAGGCTCCTACCTCAGTCAGCTACAACTAACATCTATCAAGCTATAGCTTGATATGGAAGCACCAACTTCCTCTATTTTTTGCAAGCTACAACCTACAGGAGGCTCCTACCCTATTCAGCTACAACTGACATCTATCAAGCTACAACTTGATAGGGAAGCTCCAACTTCCTCACTCTTTCAAAAAAAACACTTGCTGATTTACCTAGATATCAGCTCTATTTTGTTCCATATTCACTGTTGTGCACCAGCCTTCATATCTTCCCTGCATCATCTCTGCATTTTCACAGATTCTCTATCAGCTCCTCCTTCTTCTCTACCTCACTGCTTCATTTCTGCATTCTCTAACCTCTCTCTGCTTATCAATGTGAAATTATTTATAGAGTTCTCCTCATGACTGTTTGTATTCCACCGGGAATTCAAAGTGAACAGCCTTGACTCTTTGACTTCTGCCTTCTCATTTCTCTATCCAGCATATTCAGAAAAATATTACAATATGTATACATTACAACATTACAGTGGGATATTTCTTTGCCTCCAGAGACTTTCCAATGCATCACAAACAATATAAGATCAATTAAAACATTTATATTTTATTTAAAATAATAATTTCCATTCAATTCATTCAGTTTTTGGCTCTATGTGAGTTTGTCTTTTCTGCTGTTGTAGTGTAACTGTTCTGCATATTCTCCTGCATTTTCATGCCTGTAAAATTCCTTGTGACTTTTTCAGTTTCTGCATACTCTCCTGCTTTCTGTGTGTGTACACCTGTCAAGCCCACATTTTCATTCTTGTGTATGTAAAAATTCATTTCCATTAATGTGCTCTATACACATTCTGATCTGGGCAATTTCTGTTAAATGCAGAAGTTCATTTTATAAATCATTTCATTGTGAGTTATACAACCATACAACCAATTACATAACTGGAAGCTTTCTCTCTTTTCATCTTCAAACCTATGGTTAAACCATAATCAAAACCCAACTTATAATATGTCGAATTAATATTCGAATATTCCAGCCAAACCATTACATATAAGTCTCTGCATATATGCAGTTTTATAACTTGAACTCAATGGTCAACAGGTCACACCATATTTCATACAAAGGTCTGACTTTGGTTAAACATAAACCAACAACATTATATAATGTTTTAATTCTAGCACTAACACATAGTTGGACCCACCTTATCTAAGTTTCCTTCCTTTCAGTTATTCACAAGCGAGAACTATTTTCATTCACCATATAAATACTCCTTTTGTCTTACAATCCTGACTTTGGATAAAACCCAACCACTATATAATATCGTCTAGTCCACACTACAGTTATCATTTCTGAAGTCAACTTTGGGCAACCTCAATGTGATGGTTACTCACTTTTCATCATATGTTATAAACCATGATTCATATTCATTTAAATAATGATTCCCCAATTTTTATTAACTTTGCTTCACGCTACATAGAAATCACTTATACAAAGTCTTGGTTTATATTAAACCCCAAATGAGATGGCCCACAGGGTTAATAACTTCATTCGTCCATTCTATTTACACATTAGAAATCAATTTGGGCTTAACATTTGATAAAATATCATTTTATTGAATGTCAGTTTCATACCTTTTAAATGTTGGTAACTTTGAAAATATGCGGAAGTCGTTCCTTTATATACCCTTTCTCTTATGGTTTATGAAAACCATACAAACCCTAGTTTACACTCTTCAAATGCGGAAACTTTATTGAATTTCATGTCTAAAACTTCTTATATAATGGTTCCTTATACGAATTAAATGTGGCATAACCTCTCGCCCACACTTATGTTCTGCATATACTATTGACTTGGATTAAGACCACAGTCTCAACGTACCATCGCATTATATACATTTGGGCCCACAACACATTGTTTTGTATTAACTGTCGAATTAATCCGACGGCCCAAATTTTGTCGCGTTCCAAGATATCGATTCATTCAACTGTATGTTCAACCCAATATTCTTGCATGGAAGCCTTTACCTCAACTCCTCTCCATTTCGACCTTGCATATGGGCCCATAACTCATAATTTTGCCCTCGTTCGAAGACTGTGCTTTGCTCCTTATTAACGTAAACCAATATATCAACCTGGGTTCGATGAACAGAAAATTAATCCTTTGTTGCCTTTTCATTAACAATTTCATTTGCTTCCAACTTGACACTGACTCAGACCCATTGTTTGATTGGAATTTTATCCCTCAACACAAATCCATTGTAGATTTCTCGAACCCCTATTGTTTGCTCGGGACCACATCTTATGCCATGATCCCAGATCATATGTTTCACTCATATAAACTACACAAATGAATATTCATTCTCGATCTCACAGTCAACCCTGTCTCAACAATTATATGTAGAACACCATTAAAACCCATCCTGGAGAGTTTATTCAACATTTTTTATAGACCCTGATCGACTCACACACATCATCAATAGCACATAATTGCACACCATAGCATCAATAACACATAGGACCCATTTAGACCCCCAATTACAAAGTCTCATAATACTCATGTAATGTTGAACAATTCCTCCCATAGATACAAATGAATCCACTTGCAAAACTTCTTGAAAATCAATGGCCCTCTTTCTATCCTCACTACTCCACACCTTGAATAGCTCTCTGCATCAATTCACTGCCTTTGCTTCCTCTGCTCCTTGACTGATGTTGCTCCTTGCTTCTCTTTTTGCTGCCTCTGCTACTTTTCTTCTTTCCTGCCTTTTCTTGATGCTGCTCCTTGCTTCTCTTTTGCCATCTCCTTTGCCATCAATGACAATATCTCCAACAGTATCCCCCTTTGGCATTGATGGCAATACACTTCCTCTGCTCCTTTTTTTGCTTTCTTTTCCTCCCCCTTTGACATTAATGGCAAAGGGTTGCACATCGCCCAATGTGTTTTCTATATCTTCATTTCCTCTCTCTGAGATGTGTTTAGGTCTTCTTCTTCTGACTTTGTACCCCACCGCTCCAAACTGGTGTACAATAGTTGTTGAGAGAACACTTTTGAGGATTATTGAACTTGAATATACACTATAAGTTGATACAATTCCAAAGCACAGACTCCTTTCACTTGTATAAAGCTAAAAGTGAGGATAATGACACTTCACAGAACACATTGTACTAGCCTTATCTAAACAGAGATGCATCTTTGGATCAAAACTAACATACTGAGAATACTTCAAATATACTTCAGTCTCTAGTATGATCTTTCATCAGAAATCCATATCAGTTAAGGAAGATTGTAGATGGAATATGTCTTCTTCTACAATACACATCTGCAGTACAACACCTGTTCAATTATGATGACGATGCCAATATATATTTTATAGTTGTGGTTCACCTTTCCTGTCTGTTGGTGGTGATATGAGCTAGGATGCTGACAAGGATGTTATACTAAATAGCTGAAAAACCCTTGATACACTTTTCAATGGTGACATACTGGAAATCCTTTCTATTGAAGTAGGCTTTAGATGTAACATTTACAGACTCTTGCACTTCAAATGTAATATCAAAACAACTATTCCTTCATACTTCAGATACTTCAACTGTTCTATCATGATGATCCTCCACAAAAACATATTCAAGATGTTTAATTGATATCTCAGCAAACAGACTTCAGATGGTGCTATGAATGATTTCAAGAGAGAGGCATGATATATATATGTACTGAATTCAGGAAGGCATGCAATTATATATAGAAAAATATACTTCTTCAATGCTCAATATAATGCTTCAATTGTAAACAAAATATTGATCCTTTAGCTCTGATGTTGATCTTTTCATGCTTGAATAATGCAGATAACTCTGGGATATTGTTCTTTTGCCCTAATCCTTTGATCCTGAGGACCTGTACCATATCACTGCTCCACTTGGTATACTAATTATAGGCATGCTACTTGTACCAAA
This sequence comes from Pinus albicaulis, assembly GCA_034641835.2. Lineage (NCBI taxonomy): Eukaryota > Viridiplantae > Streptophyta > Pinopsida > Pinales > Pinaceae > Pinus > Pinus albicaulis. The sequence continues at coordinate 832,228,539 of CM076571.1, forward strand.
TACCAATTTATACTCCTTTCACTTCAGCTCACACATGAACCCATAGTTAAGACAACCTTCATGATTTATACTACTGAGCTTTCCATTGTTCACACCAACAATCATCAATATGCTGAATTTGATCTTGTCATTATTAACCGTTTTCTTATTCTGTATTTTTGTTCAAAGGAATGTCACTGCATTTTCCTTTCTCAGACTACTCTAGAACCATTGCTGCTTTATATACTATTCAATTGTTCTAACATAATGATCTTCAGGAAGACATCTTCAATTTCTATACAAGGAATATTCATGGGCAAATCACTCAGAGATTTATCACTTACTTAACTGTATTCCTTCAAGGGGCCTATTCATAGATGAATGATGTAATGACATAATGATGATAGGCACTTTTCTTACTGATCCTTCTTAGTGTGTTTCTTTGTAAATTCTAGTAGTATGATGCACAAAGTGATCATCCTTTAATGTGCTGATGTCTTCTTAGCTTACATGTTCATGGCTGATATTCTTTCTTCCATCATGGTTGCTTGCTTCCTTCTCTCCTTCCATGTGCTTCAGGTCTTCTTCTTCCTCTATAGTTCTCTATTAGATGAATTTTATTTTCCCTTCCTGATCTTATAGCTATTCTTATTTCAAGGAGCTCTTCTTAGACCACTTTTGTGGGGACTATTTATGAACTACTCTCCCCGTGGGATGTTGCTTCATATTTATCACTAATTGGATATTTGCTTTGCTTCCTAGAGCAGCTCCCCCTGAAACTATGATATATTATGTTATTGAGGTAACAGGCTCCCCCTTTCTCTTTTCCTTCCATACTTTATTGGGGTTCTTCATAATGTCTGCACTTCTATTTGATTCATAGTTTTGTTTGATTTGATTATATTCTGTCATCTGTCTAGAGCTCTTTAATGCATATGGAAATTTACAGTCTTTTTCTTGGTGACCAAGCTTGAGGCATACATAACATCTTATTTTACCAAGGTATGTTTGAGCTGATGTATAATGTTTTGTTCCCATTTTTTAACACAATTTACATTCAACAGATTTATGTCCAAATTCATTGCATGCATAACAATAGCCATGGAAATGATTTGTGTACCTGGTGAAAGATTGTCTTTTCCATTTTCTTGCTTGAGGTAGTCTTCTCATTTGCTGCATCTTTTGCTGGATGAAGTTGATAGGCCTTGTCTTACATTGTGCTGCGATATGTCCTGGTGTATGACAAGAAAATCATGTGATATTTTTCATAGGAGTAAAGAACCTCCTTTGACATCTTCCAAATTTATTCACTTCATAATCAAGAGTGTATGAGAATTTTTCAATTGACTGTTTCATCCTTTCATTATCTGTCCTTTCATGTTGCTACTTGTTTTTGTTTGTTTCTTCATAACTCCTGTTCTTTTTGACCTCTACTCCTGCATGAATCTTCTGAGTTGCTTCATTATTCTTTACAGCTTTTACAAAGATGATATTCGTGTTATCTTCTACCTTGGACTTACTTGTTTCTCCTTCATAGCCTATCCTAGTCTTTATGAGGGAGAACTTTGAGCATTTAAAATTTGGTCCAACTGTCCAGAGCTTTTCATTTGTGGAGTATTCATTAATAATGCTCTTTGGGATTTTTCTAATTTCTTTCTCAGGCACACTACTTCTTCTTCCAGTTTCTCACATTCCAGACTTTTCTCTTTCATTTGTTGCAGCAGAGTGTCTTCAACTTTCCTTGCTTCTTCAAGTTGTGTCTTCAGGACAACAATTTCCTTCTTATCTTCATATGCTTTCTCATCACATATTTGCACCAATGTCTTAAAGTCTTTGTTTTCATTCTTCAATATTTCTATTTCAGTCAAGGCTATATCAAGTTTGGTTTTTTCTTCAACTGTAATTTCTTCAGGGAACTGACTTCCATTCACACTAGCAGGTACTTCATTTGATGGAACATTTTCCTTTTGACATGAATTTTTCTTCTTCTTAATTCTCTTCTCCTTCTTGAAAATGCATCCATTAGTGTCTACTTCATGCATGAAATGCAATCTATCCCAGATTTCTTTTTCATAGGTTAAATCCATTATTAACTCAAGATCCTTGTTATGAAGACTGTTGTATATCACACATTTTGCCTTGGCATTCATGTGTTTTTCTTGCACCGAGGGAGAGTTTGTGCAGAAACCATCACATACAAGTTTCCATACCTCAGGTTCATAAGCCAATAATCATGTTTTAACCTTATCTCTCCATTCAAGAAAGTTTTTTCTATTTAACACAGGCACATTTTGATAGTCCATGACTCAACCAGATCTCCTTCAAGCTATTAAGCATACACCAAAGGAACCTGCTCTGATACCAATTTTTGAACCCTTAGTTAAACTAAGAGGGGGGGTGAATAAGTTTAACACATTGATGGACTTTTAAAACTTTTCCATTAAAACTTATTTACACCTTCATTTCATGTTCAACTTAATATGTGAGTAATCTTAGAATGTGAGCAGCAAGTATTAAGATAATGTAACAGAAGACTTAATATGAGAGCAGCAAGTATTAAGAAGATTAGATAAACCATATCAACACATAAACATCATGCAAAAAGACACTAGATATAAGTGGAAACCCATAAAGGGAGAAAACCACATCTTATTATTGTTGTGATGCAAAGGCAAGCTCCAACTCCATCTCACCACTGATTTTCTGTAGGCTCCAACCCACAAGAGGCTCCTACCTCAATTCTGCAAGCTACAACTTGCAAGGAAGCTCCAAATCCCATCAATTTTCTGTAGGCACCAACCTACAGGAGGCTCCAACCTTAATTCTGCAAGCTACAACTTGCAAGGAAGCTCCAACTCCCATCAATTTTCTATAGGCACCAACCTACAGGAGGCTCCAACCTCAGCCAGCTACAACTGACTTCTATCAAGCTACAACTTGATATGGAAGCACCAACTTCCTCTATTTTCTACAGGCTACAACCTACAAGAGGCTCCTACCTCAGTCAGCTACAACTGACATCTATCAAGCTACAACTTGATATGGAAGCACCAACTTCCTCTATTTTCTGCAAGCTACAAACTACAGGAGGCTCCTACCCCAGTCAGCTACAACTAACATCTATCAAGCTACAACTTGATAGGGAAGCTCCAACTTCCTCACTCTTTCAAAAAAAAACTTGCTGATTTACCTGGATATCAGCTCTATTCTATACCATCTTCATTGTTGTGCACCAACCTTCATATCTTCCCTGCATCATCTCTGCATTTTCTCATATTCTCTATCAGCTCCTCCTTATTCTCTGCCTCACTGCTTCATTTCTGCATTCTCTAACCTCTCTCTGCTTATCAATGTGAAATTATTTATAGAGTTCTCCTCATGACTGTTTGTATTCCACTGGGAATTCAAAGTGAACAGCCTTGACTTTTTGACTTCTGCCTTCTCATTTCTCTATCCAGCATATTCAGAAAAATATTACAATATGTATACATTACAACATTATAGTGGGATATTTCTTTGCCTCTGGAGACTTGCCAATGCATCACAAACAATATAAAATCAATTAAAACATTTAAATTTTCAGTTACAATAATAATTTCAATTCAATCCATTCAGTTTTTAGCTCTCTGTGAGTTTGTTTTTTCTGCTGCTGTAGTGTAACTGTTCTGCATATTCTCCTACATTTTCATGCCTGTAAAATGCCTTGTGAATTTTTTAGTTTCTGCATACTCTCCTGCTTTCTATCTATGTACACCTGTCAAGCCCAAATTTTCATTCTTGTGTATGTAAAAATGCATTTCCATTAATGTGCTCTATACACATTCCGATCTGGGCAATTTCTGTTAATTACGGAAGTTCATTTTATAAATCATTTCACTGTGAGTTATACAGCCATACATCCAATTACATAACCAGAAGCTTTATCTCTTTTCATATTCAAACCTATGGTTAAACCATAATCAAAACCCAACTTATAATATGTCGAATTAATATTCGAATATTCCGGCCAAACCATTACATATAAGTCTCTCCATATACTCGGTTTTATAACTTGAACTCAATGGTCAACAGGTCACACCATATTTCATACAAAGGTCTGACTTTGGTTAAACATAAACCAAAAACATTATATAATGTTTTAATTCCGGCACTAACACATAGTCAGACCCACCTTATCTAAGTTTCCTTCCTTTCAGTTATTCACAAGAGAAAACTATTTTCATTCACCATATAAATACGACTTTTGTCTTACAATCCTGACTTTGGATAAAACCCAACCACTATATAATATCGTCTGGTCCACACTACAGTTATCATTTCTGAATTTGGCTTTGGGAAACCTCAATACGATGGTTACTCACTTTTCATCATATGTTATAAACCATGATTCATATTCATTTAAATAATGATTCCCCAATTTTTATTAACTTTGCTTCACGCTACATAGCAATCACTTATACAAAGGCTTGGTTTATATTAAACCCCAAATGAGATGGCCCACAGGGTTAATAACCTCATCTGTCTATTCTATTTACACATTCGAAATCAATTCGGGCTTAACCTTTGATAAAATATCATTTTATTGAATGTCAGTTTCATACCTTTTAAACGTTGGCAACTTTGACAATATGCGGAAGTCATTCCTTTATATACCCTTTCTCTTATGGTTTATGAAAACCATACAAACCCCAGTTTACACTCTTCATATGCGGAAACTTTATTGAATTTCATGTCTAAAACTTCTTATATAATGGTTCCTTATACGAATTAAATGTGGCATAACCTCTCGCCCACACTTCTGTTCTACATATACTATTGACTTGGATTAAGACCACAGTCTCAACGTACCATCGCATTATATACATCTGGGCCCACAACACATTGTTTTATATTAACTTTCGAATTGATCCGACGGCCGAACTTTTGTCGCGTTCCAAGATATCAATTCATTCAACTATATGTTCAACCCAATATTCTTGCACGGAAGCCTTTACCTCAACTCCTTTCTGTTTCGACCTTGCATATGGGCCCATAACTCATAATTTTTCCCTCGTTTGAAGACTGTGCTTTGCTCCTGATTGACGTAAACCAATATATCAACCCGGGTTCGATGAACAGAAAATTAATCCTCTGTTACCATTTCATTAAAAACTTCATTTGCCTCCAACTTGATGTTGACTCAGACCCACTGTTTGATTTGAATTTTATCCCTCAACACAAATCCATTTTTTATTTCTTAAACCCCTATTGTTTGATCGGGACCGCATCTTATGCCATGATCCCAGATCATATGTTTCACTCATAGAATTTACACAAATGAATATTCATTCTCGATCTCACAGTCAACCCTGTCTCAACAATTATATGCAAAACACCATTAAAACCCTTGCCAGAGAGTTTATTCAACATTTTTATAGACCTCGATCGACTCACACACAACATCAATAACACATAATTGCACACCATAGCATCAATAACACATAGGACCCATTTAGACCCCCAATTACAGATTCCCATCATACTCATGTAATGCTGAACAATTCCTCCCATAGATACAAATGAATCCACTTGAAAAACTTCTTGCAAATCAATGGCCCTCCTTCTGTCCTCATTACTCTGCACCTTGAATATCTCTCTGCTTCAATTCATTGCCTTTGCTTCCTCTGCTCCTTGACTGATGCTGCTCCTTGCTTCTCTTTTTGCTGCCTCTGATACTTTTCTTCTCTGCTACCTCTGTTTAATGCTACTCCTTGCTTCTCTTTTGCCATCAATGAAAATATCTCCAACAGAGTGTCTTTCAGACATTATGACAACCTTCCACAAGAAAATTGACATCATGAAAAAATGGATAAAGCTCAGTACAAGGCATATACTTCATGAGTGCATGATCAAACTCATGAGTGTATGATATACATCAAGTCACATCCACCTTCTAGCACAAATTCAAAAGTGAGATTGATACATCATGCCAACCTTTACAATACCTCTATAACATCAAGACATCAAATTAGAGCTCCGCCTTCTCAAGTACTTGTGCATCCTCTTGAAACTCCATGATCCTCTTGTCAAACCTCCAACAACTCTTATACATCATCAAATCTTTAGGATAAGAAACAACAACCTTTGCTTAAAGTAAACACATAATGTATAACTCATCTTTAGAGGACCACAAATAATGAGGGCCACCATCATCAGGTTGACATCAATGATGAAAAAATAGTGATATTTCCTTGTTGACATCAATTCCAACATTCTCCCCCTTTGGTATTTATGTCAAACTCAACCTGAACTTCAAAAATTTTACGTTGATATGATCTCCCTTCACTTTCCATGTTCTCTCCAATCATTATCCCCCTTTAACATCAATGGAAAAGGGAAACACCAACAGTAATTACAACATGCGGAATGAGAGAATTAATCCCCCTTTCAAGCAATGTCATGTCGATACAAATCTTATACAAACGAATGAATCAAGGATGTGTCTCTTGCAAGATAAATATGTGAAATAATAAACTCAAGTCGCAACTTGTATCCTCTCTTGTTGAGCATGCTCCCCGTGAACATGTAATGAGGTTGAAACCATATTATACATACTTATATACATCATCATAAGCTACTGCAAATACATTTACAAGAAAAAGGTTGTTATGAAACCAACTCCAAAAATAGAAGAAAAGAAAGAGTAATGCCTTAGAAATAAGCCACTTATAGGGGGTAACCTCCTTTACAATACATAAATGAACAATTCTTGCATGATAAAAATGAAAAAAACTCATTCTATATATAGGAGTCCATGGGGTCACAATATAATCCTAGCCAACCTAACAATAATAATGTAAGGGCACAATAAGAACAATATGGGGATTATAGGGGTACAACAATAACAATAAGGGGGCTACACTAACAACAATAAGGGGCTGCACTAGTAATATAGGGACCTAATATACCCCTTTCCTTCAAAAAAGTGTTCTCCTCAACGCTTGAGTAGCTCTAGATGATTTTGTATAAAATTCTCATCCTCCCATGTAGAATCTCCAGTGGGTAAGTTGTTCCACTTGATAAAATACTTTGAAATAGATCGATTTCATAGTTATCAATTTCTTGATTCCATGCTCCTTCTTCCAATATATTTTTTTCCTTCCTCATCAAGTTCTATCAATATTGTTTGAAATGGAATTTTGTCAACTATATCCTTCTTTAAGCATGAAACATGGAAAAATGGATGCACTCACGAAAAATAAGGAAGCTCCATTTTGTATGCCATAGTACCAATATTTTTCAACACCTTGTAAAGATCATAGTACTCTGGTGATAATTTATTATCCTTATTAGCTTGCTTGAGGGACATTTGTTTGTATGGTTGTAGCTATAAAAAAACCTAGTCTCCTACATCAAATCTTCTCTTGTTGCGATGTTGATCTGCTTGTTCTTTCATTCGATCTTGTGCCAAATATAGGTTATCCTTTAAGAGTTGGAGAACTTTTTGTTGAGGCTTGATGTGATCTTCCACTTCTTGAACATTATAATCTTCTCCTAAATATTATGTGGTAGACAGTGGATGATATCCATAAAGTTCCATAAATGAGGTTATTTTTGCTGTGGTATGGAAGGAAGTGTTATACCACCATTCAACCAAAGGTAACCACTTGACCCATTTTGTTTGTTTGTCAGATACAAAACAATGAAGATATCCTTCCAAACATTTTTTCACTATCTCAGTTTGACCATTGGATTGAGGATGATAAGATGAGCTATGAGCTAGTTGAGTACCCAAACAAGAAAAAAATTCCATCCAAAAATTTCCAGTAGAAATGGGATCTCTGTCGCTTACCATAATCTTTGGGTTTCCATGTAGCTTTTGAATTGTTTCCATAAATGCAGTATCAAATGTAATTTCTTTAAATGGATGAGATAATGCACAAAAGTGTGCTTACTTGGTAAGTCTATCAACTACCACCATGATGACACTCTTTCCTTCGGACTTAGGTACACCTGTGATAAAATCCATTGAAATATCGTCCCAACATTGACTTGGAATGGATAAAGGTTGTGGAAGACCCGGGGTCTTAATTGTCTCAACTTTATTTTGCTGCCAAACCAAACATTCCGCCACAAATTTTTGAATATTAGATTTAAGGCCATCCCAACAAAATTATTTCTTCAACTCTTGGTAAGTTTTTAAAAATCCGAGTGTCCTCCTAAAGGAGAAGTGTGCAATTCCTAAGAATATTTTGTTTTAGTTGGGAATTATTACAAAGATATAAGTGATCTTTGTACCATAGTGAATCATTTTTCCAACTAAATGTATCAGATATATTAGGATCTTGCTGCAAATTTTGAATGAGTGTCCATACTTCTTCTTCCTTCTTCCATTCATCCCTTGCTTCGGTTATCCAATCTGGTTGGATAATAGAAATGACACAAATAAATTCTTCCACCTCTTCATCCTTTCTTGAGAGTGCTTCTGCAACAACATCTAGCTTCCTTTTTTTGTAGATGATTTCGAATTCATAACCCAATATCTTTGTGACCTATTTTTGCTTCTCTTTTGAAGATATTATTTGTTCCAAAAAGTTTTTAAGACTATCATGATCAGTTTTTAATTTGAGGTGTCTTCCCATTAGGCGAGGTTTCCATTTCTTTAGTGCATGTAGTATTGCCAACATTTCCTTATCATAAATAGCTTTTTGTAAATATTTTCCTTTGATTGGACAACTGTCAAAATAAATGGGTCTTCCTTCTTGCATTAAAACAACAACAATTCCATTTCTCGAGGCATCACATTCCACAATAAAGGTTTTTGTGAATTCTGGTGTAGCTAAGACTAGTGCTAGGCATATTGCCTCTTTAAGATGTTCAAAGGCCATAGGAGTCCATGAAAATGCATCTTTCTTCAATAATTTTGTTAGAGGTACTGATATCCTCCCATACTTCTTAACAAACTTGCAATAATACCCTGTTAACCTAAGGAATCCTTGCAACTAATTTATGGTTAAGGGGACTTTCCATTCCTTAATGGCTTTAATTTTGCTAGCGTCTACCTTAGCACCCTCGTGAGATAAAATATGACCCAGATATTCCACCTCTTGTAATCCAAAGAAACATTTGGAGGTTTTTGCATATAATTGTTTCTCCTTCAATATTTTGAGCACCCTGTCAACTTGTTGAACATGATCCTTCCAAGACCTGTCGTAGATTAGTATATCATCAAAAAATACTAACACAAATTTTCTAAGGAAGGGTTTGAAAATGGAATTCATCAACCCTTGAAATGTAGAAGGTGCATTGGTAAGGCCAAAAGGCATGACCAAAAGTTTATAATGACCCTCATGAGTTCAAAATTCTATTTTCGAAATATCTTCAGTCTTCATTCTATGTTGATGATATCCTGAATGAAAATTGAACTTGGTAAAATAAATTTATCCATGTAATTCATCCAATAATTCATCAATCATAGGAATGGGAAATTTATCTTTAATTGTGAGCTTATTGAGCTCCCTATAGTCCATACACATGCGCCATAATCCATCCTTCTTATGCACCAACAATACTAGAGTAGAGAAATAACTTTGACTAGGTTGAATTATACCAGCCTCTAAGATTTATGCAATCATACGTTAAATTTCGCTCTTTTGGACATAGGGATATATGTATGGCCTGATTTTTGGAGGAACACTTCCTTGAATCAAGTGAATTGCATGATCATGATAACGAATAGGTGGGAGTCCTTTAGGAGTTTCAATCACCTTCGAATGATTTTCCAAGAATTTTTGGAGATTTGGAGAAATGGATGATTTTGATGTTGGAACTTATAGTGAGCATAATTGTGCGATTACATCTCGTTGTTCTTTCTTTAGAATAATTTTCATGACATTAGAGCTTATTATATTTCTTGGCTTCCCTGCAATACCCCGTAATTCGACTTCCTTTCCTTCTGAAAAAAATTCAAGAAAAGTACTTGAAAATTAAAAGCTACCATCCCCAAAGATTATAATCACTGTACTCCTAGTACAACATCAGCACCTCCCATTGGAATGGAAATAATTGGACTATTCAATACATATTACCCCATGGTTAGATTTATATTATGACATTTTCCATATAAATTTATAGTTCCTCCATTTGCAACCATCACCTGACATTCTGGTGCTAGGAATAGAAAGAAATTCAATTCCTTGGATACCTTACAATGAATAAAATTATGGGTACTACCCAAATCAATCAACACTATTACTTTTTTTTTCTTGATATGTCCTTCTATCTTGATAGTTTGAGGAGTGGTAATTTCTTCCAATGCATTACACGATATGGCTGGACTCATTTCTTATTTCTCTATGGTTGGTTATTGTTGTATATCCTCTTCTTATGAAGTTTCTTGTTCATTTTCTTCCTCTTCAAAATATATGTAAAATAATTTCTTCTCAACACACTTGTGACCTTTAGTTTATTTTCTATCACAAATGTAGTAAATACCTTTTGCTCTTTTTTCTTCCAGTTTTTGTGGTGTCAACCTTGTAGGCTGTGGAAGCCTAGGAGTAGTAACACTTCCATATTTATGTACGCGATCATAATTGGAAAGATCTATCCTAGGACTACAATTATTAATAATGAATGTTGAGCTAAAGCCTCACATTTTCGACTTTGATTTTCCAAGAAAACTTCGTTTAGTGCCTCAAAACGGATCTGGAAGTTCAGGACCCAAAAAACTACCAAAAATAGTAAATTGTGCTACAATTAAGGAAACTAAAAAATTGAAATAAACAATTGTGGGGGTCCAAGTGGAATAGGAGGGTGGCCACAAATATCCACCTACATCAATGCAGCTCCCAACATGTGGCTCTCCGATGTCCACCTTTGTTGCAATGACTACAAAAACTCTTCTTGCTCTAAACCTTCTTAACCTTCTTCCTTCCCTGATGTGGAGAAGGTCTTTCATGTCTCGTCCTCTTTCTTCTTGTCATCCTCTTCTAGCACTCAACAACCAAATGGTTATACAAGCCACAAAAACTACATGGTTTTCTACACCATCATTATTTCTCATCATTAACAACATGCTCGTAATCAAAATGAACTATAGAATACTAAGAATTTTTGTACCTGGCTTTGGATCTCGCTTTGGAATGCTCACTCCAATTTGGAAATGACCTACAATCACGATCACTAGAGGCTTGTGAGGTACTCTCAGAATCCTTCATTGTCTCGTACTTGTCGCATGAAGATTCTCCTGTCTCTTCGTTTCTAACATAGCCCAATCTTGCATCTCATGGTAATTCAACCACTTAGATGGGATTAACAATGTCTTTCTCGTTAGGTCCTAGGTCCTTTCTCGTTACGTTGGATAATTGTCGCGAGCTTCATTTTGTCATTTCAGGTGATTCGTCTGAGATTTATTGGGATGCAGAGAAACATAGCAAAACAGAAAGCAAAGACAAAGATAGGAGAATGAATAAACACATAATTTTGAAGAACAGAAAGAACAAAATTTCTATTTCAGAAAGAGGCCTTGCTTTGCTTGGCTTGACATGCTCAGGTAGAGGCAGGAATACAGATTTATAGTTGCAGAAGAGGGATAAGTTTACATGTGAAAAACATATTATTACACAGTCAATCATGACGGTTGTGCGGCATGTTAGGTTTGGTGTCGTTGCTTGTCGGCGAGGTCGGTGATTGGCAGGACTAATGGGCATAGAGGTTAGGTCTGCTGCCATTGTTGAATGTGGCTTCACATTTAACATTCTCCCACTTGAAGCCAAATGAAGAATTTTGAATCATGTCACACCGATGCCTATCATGCCTCCACATAACTCATGCTTACTTCTTGGTAGAATCTTAGTGAGCATATCAACAGGGTTCTTATCTATATGGATCTTTTCCAAAGATAATTTCCCTTCCTCCAACACATGTCAGATCCAATTTTACCTTAAGTCAATGTGCTTGGTTTTTTTAGTGAAATTTTGGATTTTTCGCCAAGTGAATGGCACTCTGACTATCACAATACAACACATAATTTTCCTACCTAATTCCTAACTCTCCCAGGAATCGTTGCATCCACAACATTTATTTGCAAGCCTTTGTTGCAGCTATGTACTCTGCTTCTGTTGTAGAGAGAGCTACTATTATTTGTAGCCTTGACACCCAAGATACAACTGCACCTGCAAATGTGTACAAATATCCTGCAGTGGACTTTCTGGTGTTGATACCTCCAGCCATATCTGCATATGTAAAACTTTCAAGCATAGTATCATTATTAAAAAAACATAAGCAATAATGACTAGTACCCTTAAGATACCTGAAAATTCATTTTATTGCTTACCAATGTTTTTTTCCTAGATTGGCAAGGAATCTGCTTACAACTCCCACTGAATATGCAATGTCTAGTCGTGTGCATACCATGGCATACATCAAGCTGCCAACTGCTGAAGCATAAGGAATCTTGCTCATTTTTTCCTTCTCCTTGTCATCACTAGGACATAAATCAACACTCAACTTGAAGTGGCCTGCAAGGGGTGTACCAACTGGTTTGGCATCCTTCATATTAAACCTGTCAAGCACCTTCTTGATATAATTTTCTTGTGACAACCACAACCTTTTGTTTTCCCTGTCATGCATGATCCTCATGCCCAATATTTGTTGTGCTGGACCCAAATCCTTTATTGCAAACTTGCTACCCAAATCTTTCTTCAACCTATTGATCATATTCTTATCATGTCCAACAATCAACATGTCATCCACATATAACAATAATATGAGATATTTTACTTGATCATACCTCTTGATATAGACACAATGGTCAGCTTCCAACCTGTGAAAAGCATGTTCTAACATGAATGAATCAAATTTCTTGTACCATTGTCAAGGTGCCTGTTTCAACCCATAGAGACTCTTCTTCAACCTGCAAACAAGCTCTTATTTTCCTTTTTCTATGAAGCCTTCTAGCTACTTCATATAAATTTCTTCCTCTAATTTCCAATGAAGGAAATCAATTTTTACATCTAATTTTTCACATTCTAAATCTAAAGCAGCAACAAGACCAAGAATGACTCTAATGGATGACATTTTGACAACAAGTGAGAAAATTTCAGTGAAGTCAATACCTTCCTTTTGGGAAAAATTTTTCACCACCAACCTTGCTTTATAACTCTCCTTCTTTTCGTCACCTTCATGCTTAATTCTATACACCCATTTTTTTTGCAAAGCCTTTCTACCTTTTGGGAGATTCATCAACTCCCAAGTTTTATTTTCCAGGAAAGAGTTCATTTCTTCCTCCATTGCTTTCTTCCATTCTTTACTATGCTCAACTTTACAAGCCTCTTGAAAACAACTAGGCTCACCTTCATCAGTCAATAGGATACAGTTTGAAGGAGGATACCTTTGTGAAGTCTTCTGAGGCCTAGAAGATCTGCGAACCAACTATGGAGGTGCATTATCAGGTTGAATCTCCTGTAAAGGTTCCTGCAAGATCCCTTCTTCTTGGTGTTCATCACTTTCTGCTTGTTGTTATTTCTCTTGAATTTGCTGCCCATTTTCCTGCATTGGTGGGATGTCTTCATGATGTTCTTCAAACCTGTCAATAAATTTCTTGACTTCCACCTCACCTACATTCCTCTTAAACATTTCTGACACATTAAATATAACATCCTTGCTTCTAATAATTTTATGTTTGACTGGATCCCATTGACGATAACCAAATTCTTCATCCGCATATCCAAGAAAAATGCATTTCATATATTTATCATTTAGCTTAGTTCTATTTTCTTTTGGAATATGTACAAATGCTTCACATCCAAATATTTTCAAATGAGAATAATTCAACTTCTTACCAGCCCAAACTTCTTCAGGGATGCCTCCATCCAAGGCTGTAGATGGAGATCTATTTATGAGGTAGCAAGTTGTCCTCACAACCTCTGCCCAAAAATGCTTGTCCAAACCGGAATTGGACAACATGCTCCTTACTTTTTCCATAATGGTGCGATTCATTCGTTCTGCAACACCATTATGTTGAGGTGTACCAGGTATAGTCTTCTCATGCTTTATGCCAAACCTGTTACAATATTCTTTGAATTCATTTAAGAAATATTCTCCACCATTATCTGTTCTTGGGCATTTGAGCAATTTGTTAGTCTCTCTTTCAACAACAACATGGAATTTCTGAAATATTTCAAACACTTTACTTTTAATTTTCATGGGATAGGCCCAAACCTTCTTGGATGCATCATCTATAAATGTTACAAAATATGATGCTCCTCCTAATTATTTGATGTTAACTGGTCCAAACACATATAAGTGTATCAATTCTAACACATTTTTCTTTGTCAGGATCACCTCTAAGAAATGAGACCCTTCTTTGTCTACCATATATACAATGCTCACAAAGATCAAGATTGTAGGATCTCAAACATGGTAGTAAACTTTTACCAACTAGGATTTTTAAACCCTTCTCGCTCATGTGACCCAAGCGCTTATGCCACAGATTTGCTAAATTTCCTTCTCTTGTGACAGCAACCAAATTTGATTTTCCTATCATTGCCTTCAATGAATATAGTGTTCCTATCTTGCGTTCTTTGGCCACGACCAATGTTCCTTTGCTAATTTTCCAGCCTCCTTTTCAAAAGCTTGTGTAATAGCCTTCATCATCCAGCCGTCCCATAGAGATCAAACTCATGTGCATTTTTGGTACATGCCTTACCTGTTTCAACAATATATCTTGTCCATTCTTCATCTTTATCTGGACATCTCCCACTCCAACAATGCTGCAAAAATGATTATTCCCCAAAAGCACTCTACCATAATCACCAGGATTATATGCAACAAAACTATCTTTTCATGGGGTTACATGGTGAGATGCCCCAAAGTCAAGTATCCAATCAAAGCTACCGCTAGATGTATATAAACATGCATCCTCTACTGAAACATTAAATAACACATCACCATCTGTGACTACAGCAATAGTCTCGCCTTCATTTGTGTTGGATGACTTGTAATTTGTATTGGCTGGTCTTTGATCCTTTTGTCCTTTCTTCAAGGCTCAACATTATTTCTTCATGTGCCTGGTTTTGCCACAATGAAATCATATGATCCTGCCCCTCCTTGATTTTGATCAGCCTCTCGATCATGATCGCCCTTATTGGCCTCAATCAATCCTCCTACCACGATCAACTAGAGCTAGAGCTTCTCCTCCCTGGTTTTCCACAATTGACTTTTGTCGCAGCTCCTCATTCATTAAACTGCTGCTAACATTATAAAACTTCAGGGTCCCTACAGGTGTTGAACTACTCATAGCCACAATTAAATTTTCCCAGTTGTCTCGCATAAAACATATTAAAAAAATAGCTCTAATTTCATCATCTAGAGTTATTTTAACAAAGGCAAGCTGACTAGTTATAATATTGAATTCATTCAAGTGCTTTGCAACTGAAGCACCCTCCTTCATCTTGAGATTGTAAAGCTTCTTCATCAAGAACACTTTTTTTGATGTCGTATTCTTCTCATATAGATCATGGAGCTTCTTCCATAATCATGTTCCCGTCTTTTCTCCAGACACATTGAAATACACATTCTTTGCTAGATATTGGCGGATTGTTGCAATTTCCTTTCTATCTAGCTTATCCCATTCCTCATCTGTCACTGATGAGGGTTTCATTGTTACACCCTCAATTGGCAAATACTGATCTTTTAAAATCAATATATCCTATATCTGTGATTTCCATAGGGAAAAATTAGCCCCGCTCAACTTCTCCATATCAGTTACTTTTGTCTCCATTCTTAATAAAATTTCACACCCCAAAAATCTCAAAATACCCCTTACAAAGTAAACCTTTAATTATTTCAACATTATCCACTTTTAAAAAAAAATACCAAACCAATCTCTTTAAAACGCTAACTTTTCTCCTTTTTCTTTTAAAAAGGTCCAAACTCTAACAATTATTATAAAACATATATGTTATGTTTCATAATAACATATATTTATAAAAAAAATTATAAAACATAACGCCTTCACACAATATCACACAATATCGATTATGGAAATAAAATTGAATGGGCTTACGGGTTGCAATGGTTGCCCTCTTGCCAATATCGATTATGGAAGCGACTTATGCAGACCAATTTCTGTGCCAAGTGGAGGATGATCTCTAGACGGTCTTATAACAATGGGCCACTACACTGATTTTTGAAATTGTATGGCAGCAGGGAATCCACAGCAATTTAACCAGTGTTGGAGAATACCGCACTATAAATAACTTTGCCAAAGTTCTTTAAATGCACCAGGCTCTACTCACTAGGTCCACGCTCACTTGCACTCTCACCAAATAGCACAAAAATGCTCCTTAAAGATTTACGGTTCTCAACTCTGCTCAACTGCACAACTACACAGTGTTTACCACACTACACAACTCGACTTCAAGAATGCAACGATCGTTGCAATTCCACACGAATTTCCCTTGGGAAAATTTGAAGAAACCTTCACAACGCTTTAGACTTGGTCGTACTCTTCAGGCCACACTACAACTTTGATCATGAATCTAAGGACTCTGCATCAGTTCCCAACAATGATCCAACAACTCATCAAAATTAATCCAAGAATTCTTTTGGCAGTCTCCACATGCAACTCCACGACTCTGATACCAGTTATTGGGATGCAGAGCAACACAGCAAAACAGAAAGCAAAGATAGAGACAAGAGAATGAATAAACACAGACTTCTGAAGAACAGAAAGAACAGAATTTCTATTACAAAAAGAGGCCTTGCCTTGCTTGGCTTGACATGCTCAAGCAGAGGTAGGAATATAGATTTATAGTTGCAGAAAAGGGTTAATTTTGCATGTGAAAAATAGATTATTACACAATCAATCATGATGGTTGGGTGGCGTGTTAGGTTCGGCGTCGTTTCTTGTCGGAGAGGTCGGTGGTCGGCGGGACTGCTGGGCAGAGAGGTTAGGTCTGCCGTCGTTGTTGAATGCAGCTTCACATTTAACAAGATTGTGTCAAATGGAATAATAAAGGTAAGAAATAATAATAAGCCATCTTGTTCTTTATTTTTTTCCAAAACTTCTAAACCATCATGTTCTTATATTTTTTTACGAAAACTTCATTTTCTTTTGAAATTCCCTTCATCATTTGAAACCTCTGATGGTCCTCTGTATTCAGAGGTTCTCTTACTCTTGAGAAACATAATTTCAAACAAGTTTTATATAAAATTATTATTGATATAAGTTACAGAGGGTTTTTGACATATAATTTTGTATTTATATTTAAGAATTTCCTTTTCATAACGTACAGTGATTTTAAACAAATTGCGGAACAATTTTCTGAATTCCTCCCAATTTCTTAATAGTTCAACAAAAAGCTCTAAATTCCATGTTGGAATTCAAAACTGCTCACATCCTAATTGAATAGGTCATGGGAGTTGAAAAAATAGACCTTGATTCATATTGGGGGCGCTGAAAGAAATGTGTGTGGCTGAAACGGAGAGGCATGTTTTCCCTTTTCATCCCACTCTTCAGTCGCACTACCTTCATCCGCCTCTCCCCCAACATCATCCACTATTTTTTCCTTCTCTAATTTTTTTTTAGTAGATTATAGTTCTAATGGTTTCTATTGAAATTACTACTTGTATTTTCTTAACCACTTGTTTTTTCAACATAGTTCTACTCGAATAACCCTAAAACAACACTTGAAAAGTAGAACTAAGCATTAGCTAAGCATACACATATGCAGAAATTTCAAATTTATAAGCATCCATATTAACTTGATTTATTGTGAAGTAATTGACCATATCACACATACACATATGCATGCATGCACATGCTTAAATTGATGTTTAGTCTTGTGGAGTCCAAATACTAGCTTTTATTTAGGTTCAAATGGTCCATCCTATAGGCCTCTAAGCATCCATTCTTCTTTAATGTTTTTTTTTTAATTCTCTAGTTTAAAAAAGAAAGAAAATCCCTCTAAACCATAGTAGACTCCACTAACCCTAAAATAACACTTCAAAATAAAAAATCTTAGAAAGAAAAATAAAGAGACATTTCTTCAAATTTTTGTTTATGTATTGAGATTCAAGTTATAAATTGTGTTTAATTTTAATATATATTTCAATAGAATTATGAATTTGATATATTATAGGTTCCATTGAAATTTTTCCCATTTTAAGAGACCACTTCCTTGCTTTTCCTCTACTCTAAAAACTTCATAATACGTTTATTCGACTTTTGTGATCAACATTTGGTTTCTTATCATTTGATGTTTCCCATTTTTATACTTGGGATGCATAGGGTTTGTTCTTTTTTAATATAGATATTTCACATTTCACATTTGTCCTTTTATTAATAGCAATCCATGGGAAGTTATTGACATAGTAATATTAGAATATTATTTTTAAAGTTTAAACATATTTATCCATATAGCATCGATTTAGTTTTAGGGTGGAAATGTTTGGATGCACACTAAGTATACAAGCATATATGTGAGAAGCATATATGTAGGTAAAGAGATGAGTGAGAAAATTAGACAATTTATCTTTTCATAAATTATCATTTATAATTTATAGGATTGAAATAAGATTATACTTAGTGGAAAGAGATCATAATATTACATTCCTCCTATATTTCTTAGCAAGGGAAAATCCACTTTTGGAGAATAAGTTGAAAACTTCATTTAAAACATCTATGACCATAACCCTTATTAGTTACTTACAACAAATTGGAAATTATTAATAAATATCCATCTATACTATTTGCAATGAATTGTACTTTGTCAACTAACATCCCACTATACTCCATCACTTTAACTCAATTTGGATGAGATCACAAGTGTACGTTCATTCCTTTCCATGAAGGGTTTATATGTTATCCATTAAAATATAGAATAATACTAGCTTAGCAAAAAAAAAAATCATCCATAATTCTATCTAAGTAGTTGAAAAATGTTAAACGAATACTAGTAATAAATGGATCTAACATTATCCATAGGCCTCTTACATAAGGCTTACAATGGATAATCATTTGATAGTGTGCTATATCTGCAAGCCCCTCAAAATTTCATATAGCTTATAAAAACATATAAAAGCATGTCAATATTTCAACTTCGTATATAATAGTTGGTACTAGGCTATCCTATAGGGCCTTTATCTTCCCAAACTCTAACAATAATAGAATCATATCTCCTAAGGTCAGTGTCAGGATTTATGAGAGTGCATATTCTAGTTAAGTCGCCCCTACTTCCCAAATAAATGAAGCTAATAAAAAAATGTAAGATAAACAAATGCATGCTAGTTGTTAGCTCGCTTCTCAACAATATTATCTTGATTGACCCACATATCATTCTAGTGTTGTATAACCTAGTTGCTAACATCCTTTGATATGATTCTCCCAAAGTATTCTTTTGAATCCGAAATACCATATTCCTAATCATTTAAGCCATATAAAAGAACATCTTTCTTAAGTTCTTGGAAACATTTAAGTTTATCTCTAAATCCTTTGAAAAAATATTGTACCCACAAGTAAGTGAAAATGATCAAGGATCCTTTTGGCTTCAAAATTTGTAGCAATCTCCTTAAGAGATGATATGATCCCAACTGTATGCATTGCTTTGTGGTCTATTGATCTTATAAGTGGTGTAGATCCATTTTAATTATTATTAATTCTTGACATCTAAAAGTTACAATGAAATTTTGCAACTATAACTTGAGTGACTTATTTAGAGGGATCTCCTAACATAAAATTCTACAAGGTTTAAAAAGATAAAACTCTTCAAAGAAGTCACTCTAGGTTGTAATATATTTAGGAAATATAGAAGGAATATAGTGTATTTTTTGTTTTCCCTGTTACCACAAAATCTAGTAGGCCTTAGAGAGGGAAACTCTTCAAGATAAGAGCTAGACAAAGTGCTAACAATGGGGTAGATGCCCAATGTTTTCGATTTCTGGTAGCATCAGATGTTCTCTAAGCCTTAAAATTTGCAAAGAGGCTGGGACACATGCATCCTCCAAAACCCATAAATTGTTTTGGGAAATCCCACCCAGAGACAATTTTATTAAAATAATTCATTATTTTTAATGGATGACTAAGTGTAAAATTAGGAAATTAAAATAATTAAAAGGTATTAATGAAACTCGGTGTGAATATTCTAGAAAAACATGGATATTGTGTCAATATGATGTGAGCCATTGATTAGGAATTAATATGGGCCGTTGAATGTTCAATGAGAAGATTATAAGAATAGTCTCGATGGGCACTTGGAAGACACATTGATTTGGAGATTAAGAGATCGATTTCCGAAGAGAGCAGCACAACAGTTGTCGGAGAAGTGATAGAGAGATTTATTTCAGTGAGGGGAAGGGATAGTGATTGATGGAATTTTTCTTGATCCAGTGAATACAATGCAAAGGAGGCAGAGAGAGATTCAGATAGGAAGCACAGAGCCATAGTGATGTTAGGCAATGTAGAGACACGCTAAGGCAACATAGAGCTTGAGAGGAGATCCATAGTTATGTTGAGGAACAATCATGATCTAGTGTCGGGATCCTGGTGTGAGATCGAAAGGTCAGAGATAGGAGTTTCCAACCAGCAGATTGATCAACTAAGGGGATGACGCAGTCCCTATAATTTGTGATGCAGAGGCAGCTTGGGGCTATCTATTCAGAGGTTGGATCAGTTTCGGATCACCAGCTATAGTGTGAGGTTATTTATCACTAAATTTATTCCAGTTATTTTCTATGTATTAGATAGCAAGTAAGGCATATAAGTTTGTATTCATAAACTACTTCATAATAATACAAACCCTTAGTTGTTGCATCGATTTTCCCATATTGGTTTTTTCCGGGAACATTATCCAAAAATAATGGTGTCGAGCATCTTCACCCATTTTTCCCACACTGATTTTCTCATGTCATAAAGATTTAGCCAATTATTTCCTTGGCTTATTGTAGGGTATTTAGTCTGAGTTATCCTCTAGCTCTTAAGTCTTTCTTCCAGGTATACATCTGTTGTTTTACATAGTGTAGGCTTTTATAACATATTTTTGCTATTGGAGTCCTTTGCAAACCTCTTTACGAATTTTAATGTAATCATTATTATTACTTTTGCATGTTATTTGGGTGTTGTAAGTTTGATACTTTGGTGAGTATGCCAATGACAGAGAACTTTAAAGACTCTATAAATATTTCATTGGGTTTCTCACAGTGTTTTAGAATAACCCCTTGAACGAAGGTTTAAACACATGTTTTCATTCTTTAGCTAAAACACATGCACAGATGGTGCAATGCAAACTCGAGAAGGGTTTTTTCTCCGTTCCTACTGGAAATATGCCATGAACTTATGGTTCACTACTTAAAATGACGAGGGCTGATTTATGGGTTTGTTATACATTGGATGATTAAGTCATTTTCAATAGCCATCTATCTACTTTTACATGTTATATAATTGTACTATCATTTTGATATGCTGCTATACTTAACACAATTTATTTTTGGAATATCTATGCGTAAATGAGAGGGTTTACTTACGGTTCCGGTTCGAACTTCTCTCAACAGAAGAGAGAGGGGTATATTCTGAAGTTTTTCCTTGAATATATATTTGTGATTTTCTTATATAGTAGATAATCATGTCGATATTTCCTTTACAATCTACTATTGTTTTGCATTCTACAATTCTTCCATGTTAATACATTTAGATTGTCTATATTGATATAATTCCAATTTTCTTATATTTCACATATGAAAAAATGATTAAAGGAATAGGGTTTGTTGTACCCGCTAAGTGTTCAGCAGGGACAAGAAAACCTCGGGAATCCAGTTTTCCAGAGAGTAGCAAAACCACACAGACACCTAATTATAACTTAGCAACATATTAACATTTATTTTTCCATATTATAGGAGGTGTCTCCTCTGTGAATAAATATAGGGAAAATTGTTACTGTAATAGTCTTTTCTTACTCTATCAATATTTTCTTACTGTAACAGTCTTTTCTCACTGTAAAAATCCTTTCTAGGTAATAACTATGATACTCTATAGTTTACCGATTTGCTAAATTTTACTTACATCCAAACACATGCATGCATTAAATATTTTAGAGTAGAAATTAGTACCAACATATTAGTCGATAAATAATCTAATTTTTCTTCATATACAACAGTGGTCAACAATTAAATTTCAATACATTAGCCTGCATAAGCCCCAAGCACACAAAGTTAATTATTTGTACTGCAATGAGGTAAAACCTTGTAGTTCTGGCCGGTCCTCCCAACCTTGAGAAAGGAAATAATGTCCTCTTCTCCCCCCGATATCTACACCTAAACAATCTGTTGGTTGAACTCCAGTTATCTGCTAAATCCTCAAGACAACAGTCCAGCTTTACAATTAGTCAGATCTAGGGTCTCCATTGGTGTCAGCCAACTCAAGAGTCTCCCTCCAGCATCATCCTACCAGAAATATCAACTTCTCTTTTCTTTTCCAGTACTTATGGACCATTCGATAAATGTAGAGCCAACCCCCATCCTCACATCTGATTTCCTATAAATCATGAGGAGGAGAGTTGTAACTTCTCGATAATTGTTTGAACTGTCCAATTATTCAGTGCTAAATTCGTTACCAGCCTGTTTTCTTTTAATTCATCAATCATTATTAAATTAAACATAAATTAAGATAAAATGTAACATACATGTTTCTTTAATTATATTAAGTTTTGTAAGCAATTCTGTAATAAAATAGTTATGATGGTAGCTAACAACAGTCTTAAAATCACATACAGGTTATAGTAGTGTCCTCTTAGAAAGAAGGACAAGGAAGAGAAACTTGATCAAGAGGCTGCAACCGCAAGGATCGAGGAGCAGGAGTTTTCTATGATTGCGCACATACCTCTAGGGCAGAGGTGGGGTGATCTAGTATTGTAGTTCCAAAGAGCTTCAGATGGGTAGGATCCTCGAGGAGTCCACCTCTTAGATTAATACGTTGATATGGGAGCCCATATCAAAAGTAGCAAGATGGACCACTGTTAGCTGGGCAAAGGAGATCCAGAGTGACAACTGTAGTAGCTAGGAGTGCTAGAGACTGAGCAGCGTAGAGGAGAGTTGGTAGCAGTGCAGTTGTCACAGTGCAAATTCAGTAGAAATGCAGAGGCTTCAAAGGGTCAGCACAGAGACTAGCAACAGTCTGAACTCCAGTGACAGATGCATCATCTTGAACACATTTGGTTCAGTATTTTGGATGTTTTTTTGTTGAAACAACAACAAATTTGCAGTGCAGATGCAGTTGGCAGTAGCATCCAGAGGCAATAGCAATACCGATGCAACATTTTCACAGTAGTTAGTGGGAAATGATATTAGACATCGACAGCAGAAAGGGAGATGATAGAGATTCAGGGTGATGCTTCAACATGTTGCATTACTAGAGCACATTATTCGCTAAGAGGAAATGATGCATCAATAGGTTGGATTACTAGATCACATTACATAGATTCAAACTGCTAATTATTATATGCTAAAATAATAGACTCGAATCTACTCTACCAGTTGTGGAAACCAATTATGATCATGAAATCACAAAGCATAAAGGAGAAAGATTTTTACTCACATAATACGCAATTATTTCTTGGGGAAATCCACAGCTAAAAACCTCGCTATATGTATATTGCATAAGTAAAACAATATGAGAATATTAAAATGATTTTCTCCAACCAGAGAAACCTTTGCGGTATCTTTATCTGTCTCACTACTTCCTAGAAGAGCCTTGGCCAATACATAACTAATTTTAGGCCCTCCAGGATCCCTATTTCCTTGCACTATTTCCTTAGGTAATTAGCCCCTTTTAATTAGGGAAATTCCCAATATGAATTGCGCAATAAATATAGGGCCTTCCTCTGATTGCATCACCACCTGTACAATTCAGATGATTATACAAATGATATTACACTACCCATGAACTCCAATCTCAACTAGGTCTTTCTTAGAACTAACACCCATGAGTTATTTATGAGTGAATCATCAATTATATGGTTTACACTAGATTTGGTTCAAGTCCAAGTTCCACTCTTTGACCTCTCACTGGTTCCTCCATGAGTTAGAACTAGTTAAACTAATTGTAACTAAGATAAATTGGGTTAATTAATTACAAATAAAAATAAACTCAACCAGGGCTCCTAGAATGTAGGAGACACTCTACATGACTCAAGTTAGACCCTCAACTTGAATTAATTGAACAAAATAAGTCATATTAACTCATTTAACTTGTACAATTTGTCTTATGATGTGGAATTACAATTTTATTCTAATTTAATTCAAGGGAAAATTAAATTATAATCTTTCTTTGTGCCATTTTCAAAAATCCCTCTCAGCGAGAAATGGATTATCTGATACACCGATCCTGCCTCTATGGAACTTGAACTTGCCTTTTGATAATGTCTTTGTCAATATGTCTGCATATTGTTCCTCTATAGGAATCTACTCTAGCATCATGATATGCCTCTGCACACAATCTTTGAGATGGTGGTACCTCATGTCGATATGCTTGGACCTATCATGAAAAACTGGATTAACCGAGAGTTTGATCCAACTCTGGTTGTCGCAGTAAATCACCGTAGGATCCATCTGCTGATCAAACAACCCAAAAAGTATCTTCCTCACCGAGATAGCCTCACAAGTTGCTTGACTAGTAGCCATGTACTTTGTTTCTACTGAACTAAGTGCAACTGATCATTGCTTCCCATTGTATGAAGAAACTGCTGCAGAATATTTTGCATGATGTGTTCTTCCCGTTGGATGGAATCCCTACCCAATCTGCATCCATGAAGCCTTGGAGTTTCACTCCCTCTGTTCGTTTGTACCAAAGACCAAACTGAGTGGATACTCTGAGGTATTTCAACACATGTTTGGATACCCCCAATAGAGCATCGTTGGGTTAACCATTTCTTGGATAAGTTGGTTAATTGCATAACACATGTATGATCGTGTGCTCACCAAATATATGAGTAGTATTACGCCTACAATAAAAAACACAGTTGCATTACCCTATTAATACGTGTATTGAAGAAGCCTGTAGTAAAATAGAGAAACTTTGGCTCTTCTTCAAACACAATGAATATTTATGTGCAAATGTGGTCCAAGCCACAAATGATGTTCAAAAATATACTTATTTTAGGATTAATGTTTCACTGTTTTACTTAGCAACCAAGCACAATGGTAAAACTCAAGGTAATGATGAATTTATTTGTTAGTTATCTTGGTTATATAATTTTATCTAACATAATTAATCTTTGGTAGAGTATGATATGATGAATAAGCTCTTTAGCATGAGCATTATATTAGTTTAAATATAAATATTCTGTTTTCATTCATTGAATTTTTTTTTAAGCATAGTTTTAGTTTTTGTTTGTCTTTTTCATTTCATTGGTTTCTTGTTATTATATGCTTACACGATTAATGATATATTTTTCCTTCTGTTATTTAATTTTATTTTATACATTTTTCTTTTAGTGTGTGACCATTTCAATTTTTTAATTATTTACCATAACAGGAATGGCTAGGGCTCTGGTGTGACTCTCTCCTAGTATTTTACGAATATTTGGTGAGATTTTTTTAGGTGACAAGTGGAAGGTTCTAGGGTTCTCACATTCTCTTGGGTAGAGCATGTGTTCCAACATTAGAGTTGTATATTACCCCTCATGTTATACGAGTACATATATTATTACACTTCGCATTATCATCAATGTAAGCTAAAGTTTTAGAGTCAAAAGCCTTATAAAACCATGTGAATCATTGTATTTATGTCTACTATGGTCTCTACTTTTGGGATAAGTTCTATGTTTCTTTGTACTAGATAGAATCATTAAAAATTTGATAAAAAAAAATATTTAAGACATATAAACATATATTTATAATGATATATTAATACATCAAATTCTATTTACATTTATAAATTATATAAAATTATGATATTAAAATTTTATTATTAAATATAATATTTCCCATATTATAGTGGTTGTGCTTCTTCTTTTTTTAATTAGAAAGAATATTTGTATTATATAATTTTGCACGTATACGTATATATACGTATATATATATATATATATATATATATATATATATATATATATATATATATATATATATATATATATATGAATTTTTTCTTGAGGAGAATATATTTGTAGGTGAATATCTTATAAAATTGCCCAAATAAAAAACAAAATTTACAACACATGTGGCTATTAGGGAGTTTTTTTTTAATAGACTTCATTAACCAGTATCTTAGGATATGAAAATATGCTTCTGGGATGAAGTCTCTTAGGACATGGAAATACCCTTTGGATGAGATATCTTCCACACTTTTAGTGATTCTTTTTATTATTTTTTCCATATATTTCTCCTTTGGGAGGGAGCCTTTAACTAGTTGATGTGGGATTATGAGATAATCTCACATAAGCGTAAGTGTGTCCACCTGATATTCTTTGGCTAACAAAAGCCCCTAGTAGAGACCATATATCTTTGCTATTTGTCATATGACCAAGACCCCATGAGTACCTGAACACTTTGTCTTCCTAGAAACCATAAAATACCCCTCCTCTTGGCACCCCAATTGATCTCCATCTCTATTTATTAATAATTATACCATTTATAATATAATACATTATTAGTTTGAATAATACAAATATACATTAGGGCCTGGTTAAACCATTGGGAGATCAACGAGAATGTTTCATTGAAAAACATTAATAACATTAAAAAAATTGTTACTTCTAAGTTCAAAGAAAAAATGTGGTGTGAGAAAGATCTAGCAGTTAAAAGAAAAATTAAGATATTATAAGGAGATCATCAACCCCACCCTAGAAGATCAAAAGTATCTCTCTGTTTTAACTAGCTCAAAGAAGAAAATTAATATAGCCACAATTAGAACGAACTCTCATGAGCTCCATAGTGAAACAGGTAGTTGGACAGTTCCTAAAACACCATGGATGGAAAGGATCTGCTATCTATGTGAGAATATGAACATCGAGGATGAAAATCACTTTCTCTTAGAGTTCCCTGAGTACAACCACATTAGAGCTCAATTTCATAATCTTTGTTACAATACTGACCTTCCTAGCCTTTTAAGATGTCAAAATTATAGTGAGCTCGGGAGGCTTGTCTCCAAGCTTTTTAAACATAGGAATAAAATCTTAAATCAAACTAAATAACTATTTTCTTTAGGTCCGATAGACCATAGATTGGTCGAAGATCATCATCATCATCATCATCATCATCATCATCATCATCATCATCATCATCATCATCATCATCATCATCATCATCATCATCATCATCATCATCATCATCATCATCATCATCATCACCCTAAAATTTTAAATAATACAAATATAAAATCTTTATTACCAATTTAATAATTACACAAGTTGTAATACACTACCATTATCATTAAAATTTTAAACGAGTTTTAAATTATAAATTAACAATAAATCTTTATGCGATATATTATCTCCCTTCTCCTTGTTGCTTATGCAAGCTTCCGTTAACAATTTTCCGTTTCCGTTTATATACATACACGTGTTTCGACAATTTCTCATCCCACTTCGTGCATGCAAGACTAAGTTCATCTTTTTGACGCGTTTGGACAACTTTGTCAACTTAAAAAAATAAACGTACTTTATATTTTTATATTAAAAAAAAAAAAAAATCAGAATCAGAACGACCATGCGGCTGCCTCTAATATAGCCGTGATTGATCTTTATTATGTCGTTCCTGAGGTATCAAGTGAATGGGAGGATGCGATCTGGCCGGTGAGAGAAGGATCTGGAGTTTGATTTAAACGGCTAAATTTTAAATTGGCCGTTAAAAAAAGCTCCCAGACATCTCTATATATTTCTGACATCTCTAAATTTGGCCGTTAAAAAAACTTCCAGACATCTTTATAATCGCAATGTACGCCGAATGGTATATTAATATTTTGAAGTGAAGTTTTTTGGGATTTTCTGTTTGTTGGCACGTTTTTAGATTTTCTTTAATTACTGTAGTTTGGGTATAATTTTCGTGTTATTTAGTTATTGTTTCTCAATTATTGTTTTATCGTTTACATTTTTTTTTACAGTAATTTGGGTATAATTTATTTAGTTTTCTTTTTTCTCTTTAAAAAAAAAAAATAGTTTTCTTTGTTTATTTTTACTGTTTTGTCATTTACATATTTTTTAATTACAGTAATTTAGGTATAATTTATCTAGTTTTCTTTGTTAAGTTTTGTGTTTTTTATGTATTTATTTTGAATATACAACTTTATTTTTCTTTAGATTTTTTTAATTATTTCAATTTTCTTTTCTTTCATTTTGAGTGAGATTAGGTAGTTTTTCGTTTCCTGTATTATTATCTGTTGTCTTGCAATTTGAGAATTGATGGTAGCTTATGTTGATAATATTAAGGATTTTTTATTTTCACATGGATAAATGAAAAGTAACTTTCTCAATCCGTATACAAATTATACTGGGCTGTGCTAGAACACCATATTGTGAACATATTTAAAGTCCATTTATCCGCCATAATGCTATATTTTGGGCATATTCTATATTGTGAAGATATCTAAGGTTTATTGATCTGCCGTTTGGAACTGGGTTGTAGCGTGAAAAGCTAATAATCAGAAATGTTCAGAGAAAAGAGATAGGTTGAAAAACCAAGTTTATAACTATAAAGGGTTTTTTTGGTATTTTTCCTAATTTGATTTTTGTTTTGTCTTTCACATAGATAGAAGAGAATTTATTTTAATGATTGATATACAGATTGGTGATGGTTCTGCTGGAATGCCCTTTTTGGTTGACAGAAGTAGGAGGTATATTGTCTGTGAGGAGGAATATTGTAACTGTAGGAGGGATATTGTCTGTGAGGAGGAATATTGTAATTGTTCAATGTTATTTGTTTGATATAACCATGAAAATCATGATTCAGAGTTAGTGAAAATGAAAGTGGGTTTTAATTTTTTATTTTATTTTATTTTATGTTTTCAAAAATAAATTGAAATAAAATTTTGATGAAAATGAAATTTGAAAAAATGTTATTAAGAAAAATTATTATTGAAATATAATTTTTTTATCACTTTAATTTTTTAAGCTAACAATTCCGTTTGGTTTGAAACCCTTCAAGAAATACATAGATATTAATTCCATTCTGACTTCCATAATTATGGCAGAAAATTATATATATAATACCAAAAAAATGAGTTAGTTGAGTGACATTTAGTGTAGCTGTGTGATGTGATAAGGAAATAGAATGGTTATTCTTTGCCAGCATATTTAGTGTGGCTGAGAATGTGATAAGGAAAGAGTATGATTATAGTGTATTTGTAGAAATGTTGATATTTAATGTCGAAGGTGTTTTATTGTGAGTGTTTAGCTCACCATACTGTAGAGATTCGTTGTAAAATGACAAAATTCACCAAATCTTAACAGTGTCAGGTAGCTGTCTCCGTTAACCAATCAATGTGTTTTTTTGCATATTCATTTGCAAAATGCTAGTTATTTCATTATGAGTTTTTTCATAATTATTTGAAAGAATAAAACAATAGAACGCACTGGTGTAAAATTCATTATGGTAGTCATTATTATTTAAGCTAGGAGATAAGGCGACGATTTTAAGAATCTGGATTAGAATAGTAGAGTCCGGATGACTGCTGAAAGAAAATTTCTGCGTTGGTCATTTGTGAGACTCTGGGGCCAAGGACATGACAAAAAGTGGGTCGTGGGTTTCATTTCCGAAAGTGTCCTTGTTAAGATAAGTTTGACAGTGACCTGACCAGGACGGGTGGCAACACTAACTCAGACTTTTTTACGATGAAATGTTCGCTCAGTCTCTTACATAGCTAGTTGTTATGTTGTATATTTTATTTTGAAAAATTACTTAAAACTCTTCTGATTACAAATGGCACGGAATTACATTAATTTGCTGTAACATTAAAATTTTATTTATTTTATTTATATTGTTTTTTTGAAATATATATATCTATATATATATTCTGGTATCAAATAATCATATTATTATTATTAATGTTATTTTAGCATTTCACATTTTTTTTTATCATTAATATATTTTTATTTAGATTATTAGTTTTTATTAATAGGTTATTAATTTTTATTAATATGATATTGTTAATTTCATTATTTATTTTATCATATTTTTCTGTAATGAAAAAATGTTATGTAGTTAGGAGCACTAATTTTTATTAATATCTTTTATTTAATTTTATAGTTTGTTTTATATAATATTATTAATATTACGAGCTTATAGATATTTTATCAACCACATTTATACTAATATAAATATAGTTGTGCTAGTTTATATAGAAGGTTAGATTATTAATGATATATATTTTTTATTAAATTAAAATAATAATAAATTATAAATGTTGGAAAAAATATAAAATAATATAAATATTTTGATTTTCATTTTGTACGTTTATTTCTTTTAAAATACAATTTAAATCATGTTAATTAATAAAAATTTATTTATTAATAATGTTAATTATAAAAATATTTTAATTTAAAAAACATAAAAAAATTAATATATATATATATATAAATATATATAAATTTTATGTTACTGTTTATTAATAATGAGAGTTTTCATTTATCATTTAGTTTTTATTTAATAAAAGTTAATATAAAATATTTATATATTAAATATTACTATTTAAATTAAATTTATTTAAAAAAAATTGTATTACAAATATTATACATATTTATATTTTTAAATATATATTTGATTTAATTTGATTTTATATTATGAATAGTTTAGATTTAATAACTTGAAAATATTTGTAATCTTATACACAACTAAATGAATGAAATCAAATGCTTCCAAGTTATTAATATGTTTCAAGAGTTTTTATAGTGTTACAAATGACACATAATTATTGATAGCTATTAGCATTTTTAACCATTTAATTTATATAATTATACTAATAATAAATTATTTAAAAAAAATAGCAATTAAAAAAATATTACAAATTAAAAACACATTAAAAAATTTACAAAATTACATATTATTTTTAAAGAACATTATAATAATATTTATAAAATTATATAATGCAAATAATAATGATGTTGATGATGATGATGATGGTTAAGGTCCACTGGGTCTATCAGACCTGAAGAAAAGAGTTATTTAATTTGATTTAAGATTTTATTCATATGCTCAAAAAGCTTGGAGAGAAGCTCTCGAGCTCACTATAATTTTGACATCTTAGAAGGTCAGTATTGCAACAAAAATTATGAAATTGAGCTCTAATGTGATTGTAGGCGGGCACTCTAAGAGGGAGGAAGTGATTTTCATCCTCGATGTTCATATTCTCACAGAGATGGCAGATCCTTTCCATCCATGGTGTTTTAGGAACTGTCCAACGACATGTTTCACTATGGAGCTCATGAGAGTTCGTTCTAATCTTGGCTATATTAATTTTCTTCTTTGAGCTAGTTAAAACAGAGAGATATTTTTGATCTTCTAGGGTGGGGTTGATGACCTCCTTATAATATCTTAATTTTTTTTTAGCTACTAGATCTTTCTCACACCACATTTTTTATTTGAACTGAGAAGTAACAATTTTTTTAATGTTATTGATGTTTTGCAATGCAACATTCTCGTCGATCTCCCAATGGTTTAACCAGGCCCTGGTGTCTTTATACCAACCTCTTTGAAGCCTTAGGTGGTTTTGGCTGGAATTTAAAGCTAGCTTAGGAAGTCTATGGTCTCCTATGCTATTGAGCTTGTGATTGTACAATAGAAGCCTAGTCATAGCTAGGCTCTCGATAGGGGAAAGACCCACTTCTATAATGTGAATAGGATAGGGTGTATTGCTTTTAATTTTAAGGTTATACGTTATACACTTCTGGACTTGCTCAATCTTTCTCCGGGATTCTCTAGAGATGTTGCAATCCCAAACCTCATATCCATATAAGATAACAGGAGTGACTAAAGTTTCAAAGATGAACTTTTTTCTATTAGACATTATGAAGTTTGTCATTTTACAATTATTTTCAAAACCAAAATAAACTTTCCACCCCCTTTTAATAATGACATTATTAAAATTAATTAAAATTTTACTATTATAAAATAAAAATAAAAAATAAACCATTTTATATTTCCATCACACTGTATCAATTAAATCATTATTAAAATTAAATAAATTTTTGCTATTTATTATTATAAAATAAAATAACAAATAAACCATTTTATATCAATTGTCGTGAGCTTCATTTTGTCATCTCAGGTGGTTCGTTTCTCACGGGTGGAATAATAAAGGGCAGAAATAATAATAAGCCATCTTGTTCTTTATTTTTTTGGTCCAAAACTTATTATTATAAAATAAAATAACAAATAAACCACTTTAAATAAAATAACAAATAAACCATTTTATATCAATTGTCGTGAGCTTCATTTTGTCATCTCAGGTGATTCGTCTCTGACAGATGGAATAATAAAGGGCAGAAATAATAATAAGCCATTCTGTTCTTTATTTTTTTATTCTGTTCTTTATTTATTTTTTGTCCAAAACTTCGGAACCATTCTGTTCTTTATTTTTATTTTTTCCAAAACTTCGGAACCACCCTGTTCTTTATTTTTTATTTTTCCAAAACTTCATTTTCTTTTGACATTCTCTTCATCATTTGAAACCTCCGGTGATCCTCTGTATTCAGAGGTTCTATTACTCTTGAGGAACATAATGTCAAACAATTTTTCTATAAAAATTTTATATTATACAGTGATATAAGTTACATAGGGTTGTTGAGGTATAATTCTGTATTGATATTTAAGAATTTCATTTTGATAACGTACAGTGATTTTAAACAGACTGCGGAACAATTTTCTGAATTCCTTGCAATTTCTTAACAGTTCAACAAAAAGCTCTGAAACTGCATGTTGGAATTCAAAACTGCTCACATCCTAAGTGAATAGTGTGGATCGATGGATGTCTAGGTCAGGGGAGTTGATGAAACATGCCTTGATTCATAGGCGAGGAAGAAAGGGCGCTCCATCAGATTATCGGGGGCGCTGAAAGAAATGTGTGCAGTTGAACCTGAGAGGTATGTTTTCCCTTTTCATCCCACTCTTCAGCCGCACTACCTTCCTGCGCCTCTCTCCCAACATCATTCACAATTTTTTCCTTTTCGCATTATTTCTGAGTGGATTCTAGTTCTAATGGATGCTATTGAAATTACTACTTGTATTTTCTTAACCACTTGATTTTTTCAACTTAATAGTTCTAACAAATAGCTGTCAATCTTCACATCGGATTGCTAGGTAAAATCTCTAGTCAAACGCCAAAACCAGAAATTACCAAACAAGATACAGAGTACTGACTAGTCAGTTGGGATGAGGAGCAAAAAAGAGTTGCATAGGTTGGAAATCCCTTATTGATGCACGATGCTAACATCAATTGATTGAAATCCCTATGACCCTCAGTTTCCCTCAAACCACCATAAAACCTTGTATCATTGGTCACGTCGGTTTCCCTCAAACCACCATAAAACTTTGCATCATTGGTCACTTTTTCATGATGTCAGAAAATTTTGTGATAAATTCCTAGCTGCTCGTTCGTAAAGGCAAGCCTTCATACGTGCAGAATATATGACAATAGGGTAACCTATTAAATAGAAGTTTAACATTTGTGCAATCATACTTATTCACGGGGTATATATATATATGTGACAATTAAGCTTTGCATTAAATGGAAGTTTAACATTTGTGCAATCATACTTATTCACAGGGTATATATATGTGACAATTAAGATTCGCATTAGCAATGCTTGAACCTACATTATTAGGAAAGGAGTTTTGTACATCCTTCCATAAAAGATGTCATTGTGATTGTGATGTGCAATGCATGTTACCTTATAATTATAAATAATTTGCTAATGATATATCTTATATAGACAATGATTGAATCTACATCATTAGCAAAAGAGTTTTGTACATCTCAAATCTTCCATAAAAAACGTCATTGTGATGTACAATGCATCTTAGATTATAACCATAAATAACTTGCGAATGATGCTACACCCTTTAATCAAAGTTTTATAAGCACAAGATGCTAATTCTTAGGGCCTCTGAGCTCCATATTAGTCTAATGGAGTAAAACTATCATAATATATTGTGGCATTTTTCTCAATCTTAAAAAGATTAACATTAACCAGGTAATCATATATATCTTCCTCAAGCACATGTACATGACTTTGTGCATTAACTAAGCATGTATATATACAAAAATTAAGTTATGGGCATCCAGACTAACATGATTTCTTGTGAAGTAATTGACAATAATACACACATATGCATGTGTCCACATGTTTCAATTGATGTTTAGGACTATGGAGTCCAAAGGCTATTTTATTTTGGGTTCAAATAGTTTATCCTATAGAGACATATTATAGGCTTCTAGAATTTTTGAGTCTCTACAATCTTGATTAGATTGACTGATTCATGGTGATAAGAAACATGTTTTCAATTTCCAAAGTGCTTTTAGACACTAGAAACAATCTTCAAAACTCTATCTAATGCTAGAAATACATCGATGATTCTTGGTTATTTTTAGAAATTATTGACAATGGTTTTGGAAGTTTCTAAAATTGACAACAAATTCCATTCTTCTCTACACTTTTTATAATTTTCTAGTTTAATAAGGAAAAAAAAAACCTTATAAACATAATCAACTTGACTAACCCTAAAACAACACTTCAAAAGCAGAACTACAGTAGTTAAGCATACACATATGTATAAATTTCAAAGTTATAAGCATCCATATTAACATGATTTATTGTGAAGTAATTGACCTTATTACACATAAACATATGCATGCATGCACATGCTTAAATTGATGTTCAAGCTTGTGGAGTCCAAAGACTAGCTTTTATTTGGGTTTAAATGGTCCATCCTATAGGCCTCTAAGCATCCATTCTTCTCTATTTTTTTTTTAATTCTCTAGTTTAAAAATGAAAGAAAATTCCTCTAAAACCATAGTAGACTCCAGTAACCCTAAAACAACACTTCAAAAGCAAAAAGCTTAGAAAGAAAAATAAAGAGACATTTATTCAAAAAAAAATTATGTATTGAGATTCAAGTTATAAATTGTGTTTCATTTTAATATATATTTCAATAGAATTATGAATTTGATAAATTATAGGTTCCATTGAAATTTTTCCCATTTTAAGAGACCACTTCCTTGCTTTTCCTATACTCTAAAAACTTCATAATGCATTTATTCGAGTTTTGTGATCAACATTTGGTTTCTTATAATTTTACGTTTCCCATTTTTATACTTGGGGATGCATAGGGTTTGTCCTTTTTGAATATAGATATTTAGCATTTCACATTTGTCCTTTTATTAGTAGTAATCCATGGGAAGTTATTGACATAGTAATATTAGAAGAGTAGTTTTAAAGTTTAAACATATTCGTCCATATAGCATTGGTTTAGTTTTAGGGTGGAAATGTTTGGATGCATACTAAGTATACAAGCATATATGTAGGCAAAGAGATGAGTGGGGAAAATTAGACAATTGATTTTTTCATAAATTATCATTTATAATTTATAGGATCGAAATAAGATTATACTCAGTGGAAAGAGATCATAATATTACATTCCTCCTATATTTCTTAGCAAGAGAAAATCCACTTTTAGAGCACAAGTTGAACAACATGAAAACTTAATTTAAAACATCTATGTCCACAACCCTTATTAGTTACTTACAACATATTGGAAATTATTAATAAACATCCATATATATTGTTTGCAATGAATTGTAATTTGTCAACCAACATCCCACTATACTCCATCACTTTAACTCAATTTGGATGAGATCATAGGTGTAAATTCATTCCTTTCCATGAAGGGTTTATAGGTTATCCATTAAAATATAGAATAATACTAGCTTAGCAATTATATTTTTGTCCATATTTCTATCTAAGTAGTTGAAAAATGCTCAACAAATACTAGTAATAAATGGATCTAACCTTATCCATAGGCCTCTTACATAAGGCTTATAAGGGATAATCATTTGATAGTGTGGTATATACACAAGCCCCTCAAAATGTCATATAGCTTATAACAACATATAAAAGCATGTCAGTATTTCAACTTTGTATATAATAGTTGGTACTAGGCTATCCTAGATGGCCTTTATCTTCCCAAACTCTAACTATACTAGAATCCTATCTCCTAAGGTCAGTGTTAGGCTTTATGAGAGTGCATATTCTAGTTAAGTCACCCCTACTCCCCAAATAAATGAAGCTAATAAAAAATGTAAGATAAACAAATGCATGCTAGTTGTTAGCTCACTTCTCGACAATATTATCTTGATTAACCCACATATCATTCTAGGGTTGTATAACTTACTTGCTAACATCCTTTAATATGATTCTCCCCAGAGTATTCTTTTGAATCCAAAATACCATATTCCTTATCATTCAAACCATATAAAACAACATCTTTGTTAAGTTTCTTGGAAACATTTAAGTTTATCTCTCAATCCCTTGAAAAAATATTGTACCCACAAGTAAGTGGGAATGATCAAGGATCCTTTTGGCTTCAAAATTTGTAAGAAGCTCCTTCAGAGATGATATGATCCCAACTATGTGCATTTCTTTGTGGTATATTGATCTTATAAGTGGTGTAGATCCATTTTAATGCATATTAACTCTTGACACCTCAAATCTACAATAGATTTTGCAACTATAAATTGAGTGACTTCTTTATAGGGATCTGCTAACATAAAATTCTACAAGGTTTAAAAAGATAAAACTCTTCAAAAAGTCACTCTAGGTTGTAATATCTTTAGGAAATATAGAAGGAATATAGTGTATTGTTGTTTTCCCCATTACCACAAAATCTAGTAGGCCTTAGAGAGGGAAACCCTTCAATATAAGAGCTGGACAACGTGCTAACAATGGGGTAGAGGCCCAATGTTGTTGATTTCTGGTAGCATCGGATGTGCTCTAAGCCTCAAAATTTGCAGGGAGGTTGGAACACATGCATCCTCCAAAACCATTAAATCATTTTGGGAAATTCCAACCATAGACAGTTTTATTAAAATAATTTTTTTTTTTAATGGATGCCTAGAAGTCTAAACTTAGGAAATTAAAATAATTGAAAGGTATTAATGAAAGTAGGTGTGAATATTCTAGAAAAATATGGAGATTGAGTCAAGATGATTTGAGCCATTGATTAGGAATTATTCTAGGTCGTTGAATTTTTAATGAGAAGATTATAAGAATAGTCTCGAAGGGCACTTGGAAGACATATTGATTTGGATATCAAGAGATCGATTTCTCAAGAGATCAGCGCAACAGTTGTTTGAGAAGTGCTCGAGAGATTTATTTCAGTGAGGGGTAGTGATAATGACCGATGGAATTTTTCTTGAACCAGTGAATACAACAAAGAGGAGGCAGAGAGAGATCTAAATAGGCAGTGTAGAGCCAAAGCCACGTTATGCAACGTAGATCCATGCTGAGGTAGCATAGAGCCTGAGAGGATATCCGCATTTATTTTGAGGAACAGTCCTGATCTAGTGTCAGGAGCCAAGGTTTGAGACCGAAAGGTCAGAGATCATAGTTTCCAGCTAGCAGATCGATCAACCAAGGGGGTGACATAGTCCCTATCATTTGTGACCCAGAGACAGCTTAGGGCTATCCATTCAGAGGCTGGATCATTTTCGAATCACCAGTGGTAGTGTGAGGTTATTTCTCACTAAATTTATTCCAGTTATTTTCTATGTATCTGATGTAGTAGCATCAGAGCACCTTAATTAAAATTCAAATTCAACATTGTGAAGGGTGAAACGTGGAAAAAAACTTGAAAACATGGGCATATTCCGTTAAACAGAGCTGAAATGGTGGAAGCGATAAGTCTCTAAAAGACTTGATTAATTGTAATTATCTATCATGTAACAAATAGAGAGATTTAGGGGTTTATTTGAGTGATTGTGGGAGAAGAACTCATGGATCTTAGATGATCCACTAGCTTGTAATTTCTTTATAAATGTGAGTCTGTATTATATGATAGGAGGGCAGCGCACAATGTAGCCACAGGGAAAATATGTGATTCAGGCGAGAGTGGCCTTAGCCTATAACTCAAGTTCAGTGTATAAATGAAATGTGTGTGTTTTATTTGATTTGGACTTCTTAATATATATATGTATGTTCTTTATGTTAGTTAATAGACTATGTGAGTGTGAGAGAGCGGATGAAGTTCCTATGAAATTCACGTAGAAAAAAGCTATGGCAGAGACAGAAGGATGAAAAGATGAAGAAGAGTCACATGAAGGATGAGCAGACGATCATGATCAAATCGTAGATGTGAAGGCGAGAGATGAACAGATGAGATCACATCGCAAGATAATTTGGGAAGGTTGCGATGTGATGAAGGACGAGCAGTGAAGATCGTTAGATCTGCCACAGATCAACGGTGGAGGTTAAATCACAAATAGAGTGATTTAACAAATCATAGATTTTAGAGGTTACCGTTAAGAGTTCGCATGGTATGTTATTTGGATTGCGATGTGATGAGGAGAAGGGCCACGTGTCGGCATTGCGCATTATCGCACATCGCAAAAATTATGGTTTTTCCGTTATCATTAAAGAGTTAAACTTGTGGGCGACGATATGCGATATTGTATAAGTTGTGAAATGTGATTGCTTCTAATTGGTCGCCGTATTTTGGGGCCCTAGAACCACCATTCTGCGTGTATGCATGTTGTTTGGGGAATATTGCGAGTTTTTTAAAAACTGTTGAAGCAGTGATAAAGTAATTTTTGTTCGATTGCTTCCGTATATATGTTTAATAAACTTCAATATTATAATCCACTGCGAGTAAAGGGAGTTTATGTGGGCCATAACCCATAGGTCCATGATAATATGTTAAAATTCAGTTTCGTGCTACATCAGTATCAGATAGCAAGTAAGGCATATAATATTGTATTCAAAAACTACTTAATAATAATAAAAACCCTCAGATATTGCACCGGTTTTCCCGTATTGGTTTTTTCAGGGGACACTTCCCAAAAATAATGGTGTCGAGGATCTTCACCCGTTTTTCCCACACTAATTTTCTCATGTCCCAAAGCTTAAACCAATTATTTCCTTGGCTTATTGCAGGGAATTTGGTCTGAGTTATCATTTATTCCTTGAGTCATTCTTCAAGATATACATATGTTGTTTTACATAGTGTAGGCCTTTATAATAGATCTTTGGTATTGGAGTCCCTTGCCAGCCTCTTGGTGGTCTGTAATGTAATCGTTGTTATTTCTTTTGCATGTTATTTGGGTGTTGTAAGTTTGATACTTTGGTGAGTATTCCAACGAAAGCGAGCTTTAAAGATTGTAAATTTTTCATTGGGTTTCTCAAAGTGTTTTAGAATAACCCCTTGAACGAAGGTTTCAACTCCTATTTTCGTTCTTTAGCTAAAACACATGTAGTGATGGTGCAATGCAAACTTGAGAAGGGTTTTTTCTTTGTTCCTACTAGAAATCTGCCCCGAAGTTATGGTTCTCAACTTAAAATGATGAGGGGTGGTTTCTCAGTTTGTTATACATTGAATGATTAAGTCATTTTCAATAGAAATGTCTTCTCTTACATGTTCTATAATTGTACTATCATTTTGATATGCTCCTATACTTAGCACAGTTTATTTGTAGAATCTCTATGCGTAAATGAGAGGGTTTACTTACAGTTCCAGTTCGAACTTCTCTGAGCAAAAGAGACACGGGTATATTATGAAGTTTTTCCTTGAATATATATTTGTGCTTTTCTTATATATTAGACAATCATGTCGATATTTTCTTTACAATCTATTATTGTTTTGTATTCTACAATTCTTCCTTGTTAATACGTTTAGATTGTCTATATTGATATAATTCCCGTTTTCTTATAATTCACATATGAAAAAATGATTGAACGAATATGGTTTTTTGTACCTGCTTAGAGTTCAACAGGGACAAGGCAGCCTCAGGAATCCAGTTTTCCTGTGAGTAGCTAAACCTTGCAGACACCTAATTATAACTTAGAAACATATTAACATTTATTTGTCCATATTATAGGAGGTGTCTCCTGTGTGACTAAATATAGGGAAAATTGTTATTGTAATAGTCTTTTCTTACTATATCAATATTTTCTTACTATAACAGTCCTTTCTTGGTAATAACTATGATACTCTACAGTTTACTGATTTTCTACATTTTACTTACATCCAAACACATACTTGCATTAAATATTTTAGAGTAGAAACTGGTACCAACATATTAGTCAATACATAATCTCATTTTTATTCACATACAACAGTGGTCAACAATTAAATTTTAGTACATTAACCCGCATAAGCCCCAATCACATAGAGTTGCTTATCTGTACTACAATGAGGTAAAAAATTGTAGTTTTGGCTAGTCCTCCCAACCTTAAGAATGGAAATAATGTCCTCTTCTCCCCCCAAGCTCTACACATGAACAGTCTGTCGGTTGAAATCCAGTTATTTGTTAAAGCCTCGAGACAACAGTCCAATTTTACAATCAGTTAGATCAAGGGTCTCCATTGATGCGAGCCAGCTTAAGAGCCTCCCTATAGCAGTGTCCTATTGAAATACCAACTTCTCTATTGTTTTCCAATCCTTATATACCATTCGGGAAAAGTAGAGCCAACCCCAATCCTCACATATGATTTCCTATAAATCATGAGGAGGAGAGTTGTAGCTTCCCAATAATTGTTTCAATTGTCCAATTGTTCCAGGTTGAATTCGTTATCAGCCAATTTTATTTTAATTCATCAATCATTATTAAATTCAACATAAATTAAAAATAAAATGTAACATACATGTTTCTTTAATTATTATAAGTTTTTTAAGAAATATGTAATAAAATAGTTACTATGGTAACTAACAGTAGTCTTAAAATCACAAACGGGTTACAATAGTGTCCTTTCAGAAAGAAGGACAAGGAAGAGAAACATGATTAACAGGTTGCAACCTTAGCGATTAAGGAGAAGGAGTTTTCTATGACTACCCACAAACCTCCAGGGGAGAGGTGGGGTGATCTAGTATTGTAGTTCCAGAGAGATTCAGATAGGTAGGATCCTTGAGGAGTCCACTTCTTGGATCAATACCTTGCTAGAGGAGCCCATATCAGAAGTAGCAATATGGACCAATGTTAGTTGGTGCAGAGGAGAGCCATAGTGACAACTGCAGTATCTAGGAGCACCAGAGACTGAGCAGCACAGAGCAGAGTTGGCCGCAGTGCAATTGGCACAGTGCAGAGTCAACAAAAATGTAGAGGCTTCAGAGGGTCAACGTAGAGACTAGTAGCAGTCAAAACTCCAGTGACATATGCATCATGTTGAACACATTTGGTTCAGTATTTTGGATGTTTTTTTGTTGAAACAACAACAGAGTTGCAGTGCAAATGCAGTTGGCAGAAGCATGCAGAGTCAGCAGCAACACAGATGTAGCATTTGTGTAGTATTTGGTGGGAAATGATGTTAGACATCAGCAGCGAAGAGCGAGATGATACAGAGTTAGGGTGATGCTTCAACAGGTTGCATTACTAGAGCACATTCCTCGCTAAGAGGGAGTGATGCTTCAGCAGGTTGCATTACTAGAGCACATTACGTAGATTCAAACTACTAATTATAATATTCTAAAACAATAAACTTGAATCTACTCTACCAATTGTGGAAACCAATTATGATCACAAAATCATAAAGCATAAAGGAAAAAGGAATTCAATCACACAATACACAATTATTTCTTGGGGAAATCCACAGCTAAAAACCTCAAGGAAATACACAAATATATTTATATTTCATAAGTTAAAAAATATGATAATATTACAATGATTTTCTCCAACCAGAGAAACCTTTGCAGTATCTTTATCTGTCTCACTACTTCCTAGAAAATCCTTGGCCAATACTTAACCAATTTTATGCCCTCCAGGATCCCTATTTCCTTGCACTACTTCCTTCGGTAATTAGCCCCTATTAATTAGGGAAATTCCCTATATGAATTGCGCAATAAATATAGGGCCTTCCTCTGACTTCATGCACCACTTGTACAATTCAAATGATTATATAACTGATAGTACACTGCCCATGAACTTCAATCTCAACTGGGCATTTCTCAGAACTGACATGCATGAACTATTTATGAGTGAATCATCAATTATAAGATTTTTAACTAGATTTGGTTCAAGTCCAAGTTCCACTCTTTGACCTCTCACTGGTTCCTCCATCAGTTAGAACTTGTTAAACTAATTTTAACTAAGATATACTGGCTTAATTAATTACATCTCAAAATAAACTCAACCAGGGCTCCTATAATGTAGGAGACACTCTACATGACTCAAGTTAGACCCTCAACTTGAATTAACTGAAAAAATTAGGTCATACTAACTCATTTAACTTGTACAAGTTGTCTTCCGAAGTAGAATTATATTTTATTCTAATTTAATTCAAGGGAAAATTAAATTATAATATTTCTTGGTGCCATT
The DNA here is from genome assembly GCA_034641835.2 of Pinus albicaulis. NCBI lineage: Eukaryota > Viridiplantae > Streptophyta > Pinopsida > Pinales > Pinaceae > Pinus > Pinus albicaulis. Next base: position 832,270,999 of record CM076571.1, read on the forward strand.
TTCAACAACCCCTCTCAGCAAGAAAGGGATTATCTGATACCCTGATCTTGTCTCTATGGAACTTGGACTTGCCTCTTGATAGTTCCTTCGTCAAGATGTCTGCATCATGTTCCTCTGTAGGAATCTACTACATAGCATCATGATATGCCTCTGCACACAATCTCTGAGATGGTGGTACCGGATGTCGATTTTCTTGGACCTATCATGAAAAAATGGATTAACCGAGAGTCTGATGCAACTCTGGTTGTCGCAGTAAATCACTGTTGGATCCATCTAATGATCAAACAACCCAACAAGTATCTTCCTCACCTAGATAGCCTCACAAGTTTCTTGACTAGCAGTCATGCACTATGTTTATGATGAATTAAGTGAAATTGATCTCTGCTTCATGTTGTATGAGGAAACAGTTGCAAACCCAATACTGAAGATTTTGCATGATGTGCTCTTCCCATTGGATGGAATCCTTGCCCAATCTACATCTGTGAAGCCTTGCAGCTTCACTCCCTCTGACCATTTGTACCAAAGACCAAACTAAGTGGTGCTTCTGAGGTATCTCAACACATGTTTGGATGCCTCCTAATAGAGCTTTGTTGGGTTAACCATTGCTTGAATAATTTGGTTAGCCGCATAACACATGTCTGATCATGTGCTCACCAAATATATAAGTGAACCCACAAGCTGCTTGTAAATGGTAGCTTCTACCACTTCACTTGAAGTAGCATATTCCTTCCTCCAATTCCCTGCTAGAGGAGTAACCATGTATTTGTTTCTCTCCATGTGAAACTTCTTTAGTATCTCATTGGCATACTTGCCTTGAGAGACAAATAGTTCCCCTTCTCTTTATCAAATTTCCAAACCAAGGAAATAATGCAAGAGCCCCATGTATTTCATCTCAAATTCTCTTTCCAAATCTTTTTTTCAAGACTTTATCAACTTCTCATCACCTGTTAGAATTAAATCATCAACATATAATACTATATTATATATTAGACTTTTGTGATCCATATTGCAAATGAGAATCTTTTGGATTAATCACATTAGTTGGTTCAAAATTTCGACCAAATACTAATGATGTGATTAATCTGAATTTTTTTTTGATATAATACTATAATAAATAATTTACCTTCAACCAAAATATGGTAAAGGTTGGCATCTGCTCCACTTTTGGTGAAGCCCAAGCCGGTGAAATAACTATTGATCTTGGTGTACCAAGCATGGGGTACTTGTTTCATTCCATACAACGCTCACTTAAGTTTGCACACATGCGACTCTATGTCGAAGGTCTCAAATCCTTCCAGTTGCTCTATGTACAAACCAAGGGTTGTGACATGACATGATTTTTTCCTTTAGAAAATCCACAAACCATGAGCTTCCATATCAACTCATATAGAAGAAGGCACATGTATAGGTGCAGAAAAAGGATTTCTACATTCAATACATGAGAATTTTTTTAGCAGTGGGTATCCTTGACATTTGACTCTCATGTGTATGAAGACCCATTTGATAGGAAGGATCTCAACCTTGTAGTAGTCAATAGGTCACAACATTTTTATTTCTACATAAAATTCATGAGCTATCAACCTCCCTTGTCAAAACAATCAACTGTAAGTTGTGAATTCCAATATATTTTTAATTCTCATACATATTCTCACCATATTTGTGTGCATGTGATTAGATATAGCTATGAAGGACAACAAAGCTGGCATCTAAATATTCCTTGCCTACTAATTAAAGAAAGAACAATATTGAGTAGTATTAGACCTACAATAGAAAACGCAGTTGCATTACCCTCTTGATATGTGTATTGAAGAAGCTTGCAATAACATAGAGAAACTTTAGCTCTTCTTCAAGCACAATGAAGATTTATGTGCAAATGTGGTCCAAGCCACAAATAATGTTCAAAAGTATACTTATCTTAGGTTTAATGCTTCACTAGTTTACTTAGCAACCAAGCACAATGGTAAAGCTCAAGGTGATGATGAATTTATTTGTTAGTTATTTTGGTTATATCATTTTATCTAACATAATTCATCTCTGATAAAGTACGATATGATGAATAAACTTTTTAGCATAAGCATTAGATTAGTTTAAATATAAATATTTATTTTCATTCATTGAATGCTTTTTTAAGCATAGTTTTAGCTTTTGTTTGTGTCTTTTTCATTTCATTGGTGTGTTGTTATTACATACTTACACGATTAATTATATATTTTTCGTTGTGTTATTTTATTTTATTTTATACATTTTTGTTTTAGTCCGTGACCATTTCATTTTTTATCATTTACCATAATAGGAATGGCTAGGAGTCTCGTTTGACTCTCTCCTGGTATTTTAAGACTATTTGGTGAGATTGTTTTAGGTGACAAGTGGAAGGTTCTAGGGTTCTCACATCCTCTCGGATAAAGCATGTGTGCCACAATTGGAGTTATATATTACCCCTCATGTTATATTATTACACTTTGTATTATCACCACTGTAAACCAAAGTTCTAGAGTCAAAAGCCTTATAAAACCATGTGAATCATTGTATTTAGTTATCCTAGGCCTTGTGATGTCGACTATGTTTTGTCTTTTTGGGATAAGTCCTGGTTTTGAATAAGGAAAATTTTCATAAAAAAATATTTTAGAGATATAAATATATATTTATAATAATATATTAATACATTAAATTTTATTTATATTTATAAATTATATAAAATTAGGATATTAAAATGTTATTAATAAATATAATATTTATCATATTATAATGGTTGATCTTTATCTTCTTTTTCTTTTTTTAATTAGAAAGAGTATTTGTATTATATAATTTTGAACTTAGTTAATATGTTTATATATCTATATATATATAGATAGATATGAACTTTTTTTTTCAAGAGAATATGAGTGCGTTACAAAAAGAGGGGTTTTGTAGGTGAATATCTTACAAAATTGTCCCAACAAAACACAAAATTTACAACATATGTCATTAGTAGGGAGTTTTTTAATAGACTTCATCCACCATTAGTTAATTATAGTGAACTGATTTGACCATTAATTTTAACTCATCTATTTTCAATTTATACTTCTAGTTAGCATAGTGGTCTCCTTCTTTCTTGGAGTCTCTTAGGATATGAGAATATGCTTTGGATGAGATATCTTCTACAATTTTCCTAATTCTTTTATTGATGTTTTCCTTAGATTTCTCTTTTGGAAAAGAGTTATTAATGAAATAATGCAATATTAGGAGAGGGTCTCCCATAACTATGTGTCCACCTAATATTATGTGGGTAATAAAAGTCTCCACTAGATACCATATAGCTTTGTTATTTGTCATATGACCAAAACCTCATGAGTACCTAAACACTTTGTCCTCTTAAAACTCTCCTCTCCTCTCCTACCACCCAGTTAAACTCCATCTCTATTTATTAATAATTAGACCAATTATGATATAATACCCTAAATTTTTTAATAATACAAATATAAAATCTTTATTACAAATTTAATAATTACATGAGTTGTAATACACTACCATTATCATTAAAATTTTAAACAAGTTTCATTCAATGTATTATATCTCTCTTCTTCTGCTGCTTGCTTGCAATTATGCAAGCTGAAAGTATCTGATGATCAAACAACCCAACAAGTATCTTCCTCACCCAGATAGCCTCACAAGTTGCTTGACTAGCAGTCATGCACTATGTTTATGATGAATTAAGTGAAATTGATCTCTGCTTCCTGTTGTATGAGGAAACTATTGCAAACCCAATACTGAAGATTTTACATGATGTGCTCTTCCCATTGGATGGAATCCCTGCCCAATCTACATCTGTGAAGCCTTGCAGCTTCACTCCCTCTGACCATTTGTACCAAATACCAAACTAAGTGGTGCCTCTAAGGTATCTTAACACATGTTTGGATGCCTCCTAATAGAGCTTCGTTGGGTTAACCATTGCTTGAATAATTTGGTTAGCCGCATAACACATGTCTGATCATGTGCTCACCAAATATATAAGTGAACCCACAAGCTGCTTGTAAATGGTAGCTTCTACCACTTCACTTGAAGTAGCACATTCCTTCCTCCAATTCCCTACTAGAGGAGTAACCATGTATTTGTTTCTTTGCATGTGAAACTTCTTTAGTATCTCGTTGGCATACTTGCCTTGAGAGACAAATAGTTCCCCATCTCTTTATCAAATTTCCAAACCAAGGAAATAATGCAAGAGCCCCATGTATTTCATCTCAAATTCTCTTTCCAAATCTTCTTTTCAAGACTTTATCAACTTTCCATCACCTGTTAGAATTCAATCATCAACATATAATACTATATTATATATTAGACTTTTGTGATCCATATTGCAAATGAGAATCTTTTGGATTAATCACATTAGTTTGTTCAAAATGTTGAACAAATACTAATGATGTGATTAATCTGAAATTTTTTTTGATATAATACTATAATCAATAATTTACCTTCAACCAAAATATGGTAAAGGTTGGCATCTGCTCCACTTTTGGTGAAGCCCAAGCCGGTGAAATAACTATTGATCTTGGTGTACCAAGCACGGGGCACTTGTTTCATTCCATACAACGCTCGCTTAAGTTTGCACACATGCGACTCTATGTCGAAGGTCTCAAATCCTTCCAGTTGCTCTATGTACAAACCAAGGGTTGTGACATGACATGATTTTTTCCTTTACAAAATCCAAAAACCATGAGCTTCCATATCAACTCATACAGAAGAAGGCACATGTATAGGTGCAGAAAAAGGATTTCTACATTCAATACATGAGAATTTTTTTAGCAGTGGGTATCCTTGATATTTGACTCTCATGTGTATGAAGACCCATTTGATAGGAAGGATCTCAACCTTGTAGTAGTCGATAGGTCACAACATTTTTATTTCTACATAAAATTCACGAGCTATCAACCTCCCTTGTCAAAACAATCAACTGTAAGTTGTGAATTCCAATATATTTTTAATTCTCATACATATTTTCACCATATTTGTGTGCATGCGATTAGATATAGCTATGAAGGACAACAAAGCTAGCATCTAAATATTCCTTGCCTACTAATTCAAGAAAGAACAATAATGAGTAGTATTAGGCCTACAATAGAAAACACAGTTGCATTACCCTATTGATATGTGTATTGAAGAAGCTTGTAGTAACATAGAGAAACTTTAGCTCTTCTTCAAGCACAATGAAAATTTATGTGCAAATGTGGTCCAAGCCACAAACGATGTTCAAAAGTATACTTATCTTAGGATTAATGTTCACTATTTTACTTAGCAACCAAGCACAATGGTAAATTTCAAGATGATGATGAATTTATTTGTTAGTTATTTTGGTTATATCATTTTATCTAACATAATTCATCTCTGATAAAGTACGATATGATGAATAAGCTCTATTTATTTTCATTCATTAAATGTTTTTTTAAGCATAGTTTTAGCTTTTGTTTGTGTCTTTTTCATTTCATTGGTGTGTTGTTATTACATACTTACACGATTAATTATATATTTTTCCTTGTGTTATTTTATACATTTTTATTTTAGTCTGTGACCATTTCATTTTTTATCATTTACCATAATAGGAATGGCTAGGACTCTCCTTTGACTCTCTCTGGTATTTTAAGACTATTTGGTGAGATTGTTTTAGGTGACAAGTGGAAGGTTCTAGGGTTCTCACATCCTCTCGGATAGAGCATGTGTGCCACAATTGGAGTTATATATTACCCCTCATATTATATTATTACACTTTGCATTATCACCACTCTAAGCCAAAGTTTAGAGTCAAAAGCCTTATAAAACCATGTGAGTCATTGTATTTAGTTATCCTAGGCTTTGTGATGTCGACTATGTTCTGTCCTTTTCGGATAAGTCCTCGTTTTCTTTGTCCCCATAGAATCAGAAAAAGTTTGATAAAAAATATTTTAGGGATAGAAATATATATTTATAATGATATATTAATACATCAACTTTTATTTATATTTATAAATTATATAAAATTAGGATATTAAAATGTTATTACTAAATATAATATTTACCATATTATAATGGTTGATTTTCATTTTTCTAAATTTTGAGCTTAGTTAATATATATATATATATATGAATTTTTTTCTTCAAGAAAATATGAGTGAGCCACAAAAAGTGGGGTTTTGTAGGTGAATATCTTACAAAATTGTCCCAACAAAACACAAAATTTACAACACATGTCACTAGTAGGGAGTTTTTTAATAGACTTCATCCACCATTAGCTAATTATAAGTGAACTGATTTGACCATTAATTTTAACTCACCTATTTTCAATTTATACTCCTAGTTAGCATACTCGTCTCCTTCTTTCTTAGAGTCTATTAAGATATGGGAATATGCTTTGGATGAGATATCTTCCACAAATTTCCTAATTCTTTTATTGATGTTTTCCTTAGATTTCTCTTTTAGAAAAGAGTTATTAATGAAATAATGCAATATTAGGAGAGGATCTCCCATAACTATATGTCCACCTAATATTATGTGGGTAATAAAAGTCCCTATTAGATACCATATAGCTTTGTTATTTGTCATATGACCAAAACCTCATAAGTACCTAAACACTTTGTCTTCTTAAAACTCAACTCAACTCAACTCAACTCTCCTCTCCTCTCCTCTCCTCTCCTCTCCTCTCCTCTCCTCTCCTCCCACCCAAACTCCATCTCTATTTATTAATAATTAGACCAATTTAACTCCATCTCTATTTATTAATAATTAGACCAATTTTCATATAATACCGTAAATTTTTGAATAATACAAATATAAAATCTTTATTACAAATTTAATAATTACATCAATTGTAATACACTACCATTATCGATAAAATTTTAAACAAGTTTTATTCAATATATTATATCTCTCTTCTTCTGCTGCTTGCGTGCAATTATGCAAGCTGAAAGTTCGCAATTTTCCATTTTGGTTAATATACACGTGTATGGACAATTTCTCATCCCACTTCGTGTATGCAACCCTAAGTTCATCATCTTGACGCGATTGGCCAACTTGTCAAGTTAAAAAATAAACGTATTTTATATTTTTATATTAAAAGTAAAAATTAATTTCAAAATCACGATGGCGCCAACAAGGATTACCTCTAATTCGTCCACGACCACGCGCCTGCCTCTAATATAGCCGTGAATGATCTTTATTATGCCATTCCTGGAGTATCTTTATCATGCCATTCCTGCCTCTGCTAATCATTACAATGAATGATGCCATCGTTATTGACAACGAAGCAAAATAGGAATTTGATGAACGTACAAAAGAATCCGACAGTTTGGCAGAGTGTGAGGTAATGCTTTAGAAGATCGATAAGAATAGAAAACGGGAGGATGTGATCTGGCCAGTGAGAGAAGGATCTGGAGTTCGATTTAAACGGCTAAAACTTGAATTGGCCGTTAAAATAGCTCCCAGATATCTCTATATAATTCTGTTTCTGCTTTAGTTTTTCATTCTTTTCTCTCCTCCTCTCCATCCATCTAGTAGTCTGCGTCAGTTTTGAGGTTATTCTGGTTTCTATTTCTGTAATTTCTGTGTGTGAATCCAGGTTTTGTTGTGGTGCGTTGGTCAATGTTCTGTTAGTCAGGTTTGTGTGTCTCTTCTTAGGGTTAATTGAGGTTTGTGTGTCTCTTCTTAGGGTTAATTAATTGTGGATGTAGGGTTAATTGAGGTTTGTGTGTTCTTAGGGTTAATTGTGGATGGAGAAGAGAGGAAGAGAACATAATCCGTTAATTAATGAATCGATCAATTTATATCCGATTGCACCTCTACGCCCAGACCGATATGCTTTCACAGGTAATTTACTTCTCTATATTTTGGAAATTCTCTTGATATTCTTGCTTTTCCGATATATTTTCACAGGGAATTTACTTCTTTATATTTTGGAAATTCTCTTGATATTCTTGCTTTTCCGATATGTTTTCACAGGTAATTTACTTCTTTATATTTTGTAAGACATATTTGTAATGTGGCAGAGCAGTTGCAAAAATATTTTCAGATGAAAGGGATCGATGAAGATCATTGTCTCATGTAAGTGAATTCCACCGCCCTATTTTGTTGATTATCAATTAATAAAGGGATTTAGATTCGTTTGCATTATATCTTGAAATTCAAATTGTCCCCTACTGCTACACAAGTTGACCTCTAATCCTCAACGTGTCCCTGTAGATTAGTTTTTATAATCGCAATGTATGGCGAATGTAGGTCAAAACCCCCATGGTATGCCGAATGTATATTCATATTTTGAAGTGAAGTTTCCTGTCTTGTGTGGAACCCATCCATCCTAACATGACGCACAAAAGCACAACCATTTTGAGATTTTCTGTTTGTTGACACATGTTCAATTTTTTTCAATATTTTGGGCTTATTCTATATTGTGAAAGATATTTAAAGTTTATTGATCCGCCATAGTGACATAGAAATAATAATCCCACATGTTCATTGAAAGGAGATATGTTGAAAAACCAAGTTTATAAGGATAAAGTTTTTTTGGTTTTTTCTTAATTTGAGTTTTGTTTTTGTCTTTCACATAGATGGAAGAGAAATAATTTTAATGATTGATATACAGATTGTTGATGGTTCTGCTGGAATGCCTTTTTCCATTGACAGATGTAAGAGCGATATTGTATTTGAGGAGGAACATTGTCACTGTGAGTGTGATTTGTTTGATTTAATCATCATTCAGAGTTAGCTAAAATGAAAGTGGACTTTAACCTTTTATTTTATTTTATTTTTAAATTTTGAAAAATAAATTAAAGTAAAATTTTGATGAAAATGAAATTCTAGAAAAAATGTTACTCAGAATAATTATTATTGAAATATAATTTATTTATCACTTTAATTTTTTAAGCTATTAATTCAGTTTTGTTTTGTTTTGTTTGAAATACTTCCAGAAATAAAGAGATATTAATTCCATTCTGACATCCATAATTATGGTAGAAGGAAGTGTTTTCACTTAGAATCCAGTAATGATTTTCAGAAAATCTGGCAAAGATTTGCCCAGAATCTTATTTACAGTTGTTAAACTTTAGTATTTTGAGTGCCCTACTGGTTTTTGATAGTGCTGAATCCATTTCCACTATCAAAAATGGATTCCAAACACTCCAAATACCTGATTTTTTGAATTTTAATTAATCGGATTCCAACAGTTTTCTGCCAAACTATTTCATGGACTGGGTAAACAACTCCTATATATAATACCAAAAATATGATGTGGGTGTAGTTGAGGGACATTTAGTGTGGCTGTGTGATGTCATAGGGAGCTAGAATGGTTATTCTTGCCAGCGTATTCGTAGAAATGTTGATATTTATTCCACTATATATTTATTCCATTATGAGTTTTTCAGGATTATTTGAAAGAATAAAACAGTAGAACGTATTTGTGTAAAATTCATTAGGGTAATAATTATTATTTAAGCTAGGAGATAAGGCCACGATTTCAGGAATCTGGTTTAGATTAGTAGAGGCCGGATGACTTGTGAAATAAAATTTCTGCGTTGGTAGTTTGTGAGACTCTGCGGCCAATGACATCAGAAAAAGTGGGTCGTTCGTTTCATTTCCGGGAGAGTCCTTGTTAAGATAAGCTTGACAGTGACATGACCAGGAGGGGGTGGCAGTACTAACTCGATAGATTTTTTTTTTTAAATGATGAAATGATTATTTTTTAAACTAAATTTATTTAACAAAATTTGTATTAAAAATATTAAACATATTTTTATTTTTTATTTTTTAAATATTTGATTTGATTTTTATATTAATTGTTTTTTTTTTTCTTGGTTCAGATTTAATAATTTGAAAATATTTTTGGTTTTATACATAATTGAATGAAATCAAAGGCTTCCAAATTGTTCAACTCTTATAGTGTTACAAATGACACATAATTATTAATGACTATTAACATTTTTAACCATTTAATCTCTGTAACTATACCAATAATACATTATTTAAAAAAAAAACTAGTAATTAAAAATATATTACAAATTAATAACACATTAAAAAATTAAAAAATTTACAAAATTACATATTATTTAAAAAAAACATTATAATAATATTTATAAAATTATATAATACAAATAATAATAACATTAAATTGTAAATATATATGCTATTATTATTTTTAATTATTATAATAAATATTTATAAAATTATATAACACAAATAATAATGACATTATTATTAGAATTAAATAAAATTTTACTATTATAAAATAAAAATAACAAATAAACCATTTTATATTTTGATCAGACTTTGTCAATTACATCATTTATTAAAATTAAATAAAGTTTTGCTATTTATTATTATAAAATAACAAATAAACCATTTTATATTTCCATCACATTGAATCAATTGCCGTGAGCTTCATTTTGTATCTCAGGTGTTTCGTCTTGACAGATGCAATAACTATTCGTCTCAGAGAGGTGGAATAATAAAGGGCAAAAATAATAATAAGCCATCCTGTTCTTTATTTTTTTTGTCCAAAACTTCCCTGTTCTTTATTTAATTTTTTTCCAAAACATTATTTTCTTTTGAGACCCTTCATCAGTTGAAACCTCCAGTGATCCTCTGTATTCAGAGGTTCTCTTACTCTTGAAGAACATAATGTCAAACAAGTTTTAAATAAAATTACTATTTTATACAGTGATATAAGTAACAGAGGGTTGTTGACGTATAATTCTGTATTGATATTTAAGCATTTCTTTTTGATAACGTACAGCGATTTTAACCAGACCTCGGAACAATTTTCTGAATTCAGTTCAACAAAAAGCTCTGAAACTTCAGGTTGTAATGCAAAATTGCTCACATCCAAAGTGAATAGTGTGGATCAATGGATGTCTAAGTCAGGGGAGTTGACGAAACAGGCCTTGATTCATCGGCGAGCAAGAAAGGGTGCTCCATCAAATTATCGGGGGCGCTGAAAGAAATGCATGCGGTCGAAGCTGAGAGGTATGTTTTCCCTTTTCATCCCACTCTTCAGCCGCACTACCTTCCTGCGCCTCTCCCCCAACATCACTCACCATTTTTTCCTTCTGGCATTATTTCTGAGTGGAGTCTAGTTTTAATGGATGTTATTGAAATTACTACTTCTATTTTCTGTACCACTTGATTTTCTCACATTGGATTGCTAGGAAAAATCTCTAGTCAAAACCCAAACCCAGAAATCACCAAACCAGAAACAGAGTCAGAGAAGACTGCAGAGTCAGTTGAGACGAGTAGCAAAGAAAGAGCTGCATAGGTTGGACAACCCTTATTGATGCAGGATACTAACATCAATTGATTGAAATCCCTATGAGTGACCCTCGGTTTCCCTCAAACCACCTTAAAACCTTGCATAATTGGTCACTTTATCATGATGTCTGAAAAACTTGGGATAAATTGCTCGGTGCTCGTTTGTAAAGACCAGCCTTCATACCTGGAGAACATATGACAATAGGGTAACTGATTAAATAGAAGTTTAACATTTGTGCAATCTTACTCATTCACAGGTGTATGTGACAATTAAGTTTTGCATTGGCAATGCTTGAACCTACATCATCATTAGGAAAGGAGTTTTGTACATCTCGAATCTTCCATAAAAGATGTCATTGTGATGGGAAATGCATCTTTGCTTATAACTATAAATAACTTGCTAATAATATATGTGACAATTAAGTTCTGTATTGGTAGTGATTGAACCTACATCATTAGGAAAGGAGTTTTGTATATCTCTAATCTTCCATAAAAGATGTCATTGTGATGTGCAATGCATCTTAGCTTATAACCATAAATAACTTGCTAATGATGCTGCACCCTTTAATCAAAGTTCCATAAGCACATGATGCTAATTCTTAGGGCCTGTATGCTCCATATTAGTTTAATGGAGTAAAACTATCATAAGATTTTGTGGCATTTTTCTCAATCTTAAACAAGATTAACATTAACCATGTAAGCGTATATATCTTCCTCAAGCAGATGTACATGAGTTTGTGCATTAACTAAACATGTATATATACAAAATTTAGGTTATGGACATGCAGACTAACATGATTTCTTGTGAAGTATTTGACAATAATACACACATATGCATGTGTGCACATGCTTCAATTGATGTTTAGGACTATGGAGTTCAAAGGCTATTTTCTTTTGGGTTCAAATAATTCATCCTATAGAGGCATCTAGAATTTTTGAGTCTTTAAAATCTTAATTAGATTGATTGATGCATGGTGATTTCAAAGTGATTTTAGACACTTGAAACGATCTTGAAAACTCTATCTAAGGCTAGAAATACATCGATGATTCTTGGTTATTTTTAGAAATTTTTGACAATGGTTTTTGGAAGTTTCTAAAATTGCCAACAATTTCCATTCTTCTCTACACTTATTATAATTTTCTAGTTTAATAAGGAAAAAAAAACATTTTTAACATAATCGACTGGACTAACCCTAAAACAACACTTCAAAAGAAAAACTAAGCATTAGCTAAACATACACATATGCAGAAGTTTCAAAGTTATAAGCATCCATATTAACATGATTTATTGTGAAGTATTGACCATATTACACATACACATGCATGAATATGAACATGCTTAAATTGATGTTTAGGCTTGTGGAGTCCAAAGACTAACTTTTCTTTGTGTTCAAATGGTCCATCCTATAGGCCTCTAAGCATCCATTCTTCTCTATTTTTTTTTAATTATCTAGTTTAAAAAAGAAAGAAAATCCCTCTAAAACCATAGTAGACTCCACTAACCTTAAAACAACACTTCAAAAGCAAAAATCTTAGAAAGAAAAATAAAGAGAGACATTTCTTCAAATTTTTGTTTATGTGTTGAGATTGAAGTTATAAATTGTGTTTCATTTTAATATATATTTGAGTGGAATTATGAATTTGATAGATTATAGGTTCCATTGAAATTTTTCCCATTTTAAGAGACCACTTCCTTTCTTTTCCTCTACTCTAAAAACTTCATAATAAGTTGATTCAAGTTTTGTGATCAATATTTGGTTTCTTATCATTTCATGTTTACCATTTTTATCATAGGGCTTGTCCTTTTTGAATATAGATATTTCACATTTCACATTTGTCCTTTTATTAGTAGTAATCCATGGGAAGTTATTTACACAGTAATATCAAAAGATTAGTTTTAAAGGTTAAACATATTCATCCATATAGCATTGGTTTAGAACTTTTAGGGTGGAAATGTTTAGATGCACACTAAGTATACAAGCATGTATGCGAGAAGCATATATGTAGGTAAAAAGATGAGTGAGGGAAATTAGACAATTGATTTTTTCATACATTATCATTTATAATTTATAGGATTGAAATAAGGTTATACTTAGTGGAAAGAGATCATAATATTCCATTCCTCCCATATTTCTTAGCAAGGAAAATCCACTCTTAGAGCATAAGTTGAACAACATGAAAAATTCATTTAAAACATCTATGACCATAACCCTTATTAGTTACTTACAACATATTGGAAATTATTAAGAAACATCCATCTATACTGTTTGCAATGAATTTTACTTTATCAACTAACATTCCACTATACTCCATCACTTTAACTCAATTTGGATGAGATCGTAAGTGCATGTTCATTCCTTTCCATGAAGGGTTTAAATGTTATCCATTAAAATATAGAATAATACTAGGTTAGAAAATTTTATTTCGTCCATACTTCTATCTAAGTATCTGAAAAATGTTCAACGAATATTAGTAATAAAGGCCTCTTACATAAGGTTTACAGGAGATATAATCATTTGATAGTGTGGTATATCCACAAGTCCCTCAAAAGGTCATATAGCTTATAACAACATATAAAAGCATGTCAATATTTCAACTTCGTATATAATAGTTAGTACTAGGCTATCCTAAAGGGCCTCTATCTTCCCAAACTCTAACTATACTATAATCCTATCTCCTAAGGCCACTGTTAGGCTTTATGAGAGTGCATATTCTAGTTAAGTCACCCCTACTCCCCAAATAAATGAAGCGAATAATAAAATGCAAGATAAAAAAATGCATGCTCGTTGTTAGCTCACTTCTCGACAATATTATCTTGATTGATCCACATATCATTCTAGGGTTGTATAACTTACTTGCTAACATCCTTTAATATGTTAGATATCATTTTTGGGATTCAACTGAGTTAATTTAGTCATTCATCTATGACCATTTCCATGAGAGGTAGTCGTAACTGGCTAATTGCTCATGATTTTGGAATCGTTCACTTAGCACTCATTGCATCGAGTGATGCTCACAGGGGCGAAGAAGTGGGATTGAAACTAGTGAAATGAATCACATAGCATCAATCATCACTTCCGGGGCTTGCACCCGGTAACCAGGACTTCCCAGGGGGTCACCCATCCCAGAACTCCTCTAGCTCAAGCGCGCATAACTGTAGAGTTTTCCCCACAATCAAGCCCACTTAGCTTGCAACCCCATTTACAAAACCTTAGCAACTATTGTGCTTCATGAACCATTCAAGAAGAGATCCCTTTACTCTTAGTATTTTAAGTATGAGGGGTTTCCGCAGTGCATTATATTAGATATCATTTTTGGGATTCAATTGCGTTAATTTAGTCATTCATCTATGACCATTTCCATGAGAGATAGTCGTAACTGACTAATTTCTCATGATTTTGGAATAGTTCACTTAGCACTCATTGCATCGAGTGATGCTCACAAGGGTGAATAAGTGGGATTGAAACTAGTGAAATGAATCACATAGCGTCAATCATCACTTCCGAGGCTTGCACCCAGTAACCAGGACTTCCCAGAAGGTCACCCATCCCAAAACTCCTCTGGCTCAAGTGCGCTTAACTGTAGAGTTTTCCCCACAATCAAGCCCACTTAGCTTGCTGCCCCATTTGCAAAACCTTAGCAACTATTGTGTCTCATGAACCATTCAATAAGAGATCCCTTTACTCTTAGTATTTTAAGTATGAAGGGTTTTCGCAATGCATTATATTAGATATCATTTTTGGGATTCAACTACGTTAATTTAGTCATTCATCTATGACCATTTCCATGAGAGGTAGTCGTAACTGACTAATTTCTCGTGATTTTGGAATAGTTCACTTAGCACTCATTGCATCGGGTGATGCTCATAGGGGTGAAGAAGTGGGATTGAAACTAGTGAAATGAATCACATAGCGTCAATCATCACTTCCGGGGCTTGCACCTGGTAACCAAGAATTCCCAGGAGGTCACCCATCCCAGAACTCCTCTGGCTCAAGTGTGCTTAACTGTGGAGTTTTCCCCACAATCAAGCCCACTTAGCTTGCTACCCGATTTGCAAAACCTTAGAAACTATTGTGCCTCATGAACCATTCAAGAAGAGATCCCTTTACTCTTAGTATTTAAAGTATGAGGGGTTTCCGCAGTGCATTATATTAGATATCATTTTTGGTATTCAACTGTGTTAATTTAGTCATTCATCTATGACCATTTCCATGAGAGGTAGTCGTAACTGACTAATTTCTCATGATTTTGGAATAGTTCACTTAGCACTCATTGCATCGGGTGATGCTCACAGGGGTGAAGAAGTGGGATTGAAACTAGTGAAATGAATCACATAGCGTCAATCATCACTTCCGGGGCTTGCACCTGGTAACCAAGAATTCCCAGGAGGTCACCCATCCCAGAACTCCTCTGGCTCAAGTGTGCTTAACTGTGGAGTTTTCCCCACAATCAAGCCCACTTAGCTTGCTACCCGATTTGCAAAACCTTAGAAACTATTGTGCCTCATGAACCATTCAAGAAGAGATCCCTTTACTCTTAGTATTTAAAGTATGAGGGGTTTCCGCAGTGCATTATATTAGATATCATTTTTGGTATTCAAGCACAGGTGGTTAGTCGTTCATATGACTGTTTCAGGGATGATTTTATTTAGCTAATTTCTCATGATTTTGGAATAGTTCATGGCATATTGCATCGAGGTGATGCTCACGAAGTCGAAGAGTGGGATTGTAAAACTAGTGAGAAATGAATCATACCTGGCGCAGTCTGTCACTTAAGGCTTTGCCGTGTTAAAAGACTTCCCAGGAGGTCCCACCCATCCCGAACTCCTGCGGCTCAAGCGCGCTTGCGCCTTGGAGTTTTCCCACAATCTGGGCCGCCTGCCTGCCCCATTTGCAGAAACCTTAGCAACTATTGTACCTCATGAACCATTCGAGCTCGAGAAGAGGATCCTTTACTCAATGGATTTTTAGTATACAAAGGGGTTTAACGGTGCATTATATTAGATATCATTTTTGGGATTCAACTGCGTTAATTTAGTCATTCATCTATGACCATTTCTATGAGAGGTAGTCGTAATTGACTAATTTCTCATGATTTTTGAATAGTCCACTTAGCACTCATTGCATCGGGTGATGCTCACAGGGGTGAAGAAGTGGGATTGAAACTAGTAAAATGAATCACATAGCGTCAATCATCACTTCCGGGGCTTGCACCATCCCATAACTCCTCTGGATCAAGTGTGCTTAACTGTGGAATTTTCCCCACAATCAATCCCACTTAGCTTGCTACCTCATTTGCAAAACCTTAGCAACTATTGTGCCTCATGAACCATTCAAGAAGAGATCCCTTTACTCTTGGTATTTTAAGTATGAGGGGTTTCCACAGTGCATTATATTAGATATCATTTTTGGGATTCAACTGTGTTAATTTAGTCATTCATCGGCATATCGCCATGCAACTAATTTCGTGATTTTAAGACTGGTCATGAGCATAATTAGCCCGGGTGAGTGCTCACGGTAGAAAGTGGGTTGAAGCTGGTGAAAATGAATCATAACGCCAGTCATCACTTAAGAGGCTTGCCCGATGCTTGGGTTTCGGTCACCCATATACCAATCCTGCGGCTCAAGTACGCTGCTTGTGAGTTTTCCACACGGTCAAGCCCCGCCAGCTTCCCGTTGCAAAAACTTCACAACTATTGTGCCTCATGAACCATTCAAGAAGAGATCCCTTTACTCTTCGTATTTTAAGTATGAGGGGTTTCCACAGTGCATTATATTAGATATCATTTTTGGGATTCAACTGCGTTAATTTAGTCATTCATCTATGACCATTTCCATGAGAGGTAGTTGTAACTGACTAATTTCTCATGATTTTGGAATAGTTCACTTAGCACTCATTGCATCGGGTGATGCTCACAGGGGTGAAGAAGTGGGATTGAAACTAGTGAAATGAATCACATAGCGTCAATCATCACTTACGGGGCTTGCACTTGGTAACTAGGACTTCCGAGGAGGTCACCCATCCCAGAACTCCTCTGGCTCATGTGCGCTCAACTGTGGAGTTTTCCCCACAGTCAAGCCCACTTAGCTTGCTACCCCATTTGCAAAACTTTAGCAACTATTGTGCCTCATGAACCATTCAAGAAGAGAATCATATCCTTTAATATGATTCTCCCCAAAGTATTCTTTGGTATCCAAAATAACATATTCTTAATCATTTAAACCATATAAAACAACATCTTGCTTAATTTTCTTGGAAACATTTAAGTTTGTCTCTCAATCCCTTGAAAAAATCTTGTACCCACAAGTAAGTGGGAATGATCAAGGATCCTTTTGGTTTCAAAATTTGTAGCAAGCTCCTTCAACGATGATACGATCCCAACTATATGCATTGCTTTGTGGTCTATTGATCTTATAAGTGGTGTAGATCCATTTTAATGCCTATCAACTCTTCACGCCTCAAAGCTACAATGAAAGTTTGCAACTATAACTTGAGTGACTTCTTTAGAGGTATCTGCTAACATAAAATGATACAAGGTTTAAAAATATAAGACTCTTCAAATAAGTCACTCTTGGTTGTAATATCTTTAAAAAATATATAAGGAATATAGTGTATTTGTTGTTTTCCATGTTACCACAAAATCTAGTAGGCCTTAGAGAGGGAAACCCTTCAAGACAAGAGCTAGACAAAGTGCTAAAAATGGGGTAGAGGCCCAATGTTGTTGATTTATGGTACCATCGATTGTGCTCTAAGGCTCATAATTTGCAGGGAGTCTGAGACACATGCATCCTCCAAAACCCAGAAATCGTTTTAGGAAATTCCACCCAAAGATAGTTTTATTAAAACAATTAATTGTTTTTAATGGATGCCTAAGTCTAAAATTAGGAAATTAAAATAATTAAAAGGTATTAATGAAATTGGATGTGAATCTTCTAGAAAAATACAGAGATTGAGTCAAGATGATCCGAGCCATTGATTAGGAATTAATCTGGGTCGTTGAATGTTCAACGAGAATATTATAAGAAGAGGCTCGATGGGAACTTGGAAGACACATAGATTTGGAGATCAAGAGATCAATTTTGCAAGAGAGCAGCGCAACAATTGTCGGAGAAGTGATTGAGAAAATTATTGTAGTAAGGGGCAGGGATAATGACTAGTAGAATTTTTCCTAACCTAGTGATTACAACGCAGAGGAGGTAGAGATAGCTCTAGATAGGAAATGCAGAGCCAGAGCCACATTGGGCAGCGCAGAGCCATGTTGAGGTAGCGCAGAGCCTTAGAGGAGATCCACAGTTTTTTTGGGGATAGTCCTGATCTAGTGTTGGGATTTGGGGTGTGAGACTGGAAGGTTAGAGATCGGAGTTTCCAGCTAGCAGATCGATCATCCAAGGGAGTGACGTAGTCCCTATTAGTAGTGACACAAAGGCAGCGCAGTGACTACACAGAGGTAGCTTGGGGCTAGCCATTTAGAGGCTTGATTAGTGTTTAATCGCCAGTGATAGTGTGAGGTTATTTCTCAATATCGTTTGTCCTTTTATTTTCTCTATGTCGGATAGCCAGTAAGGCATCCAAGATTGTATTCAGAAACTACTACATAATAATATAAACACTCAGCTGTTGCACCGGTTTTCCCGCATTTGTTTTTTCCGGGGACATTCCCCAAAAATAATGGTGTCGAATGTGTTTGTTTATTTCTTTCTTGCGTTGTATATTTGTTTCCGCATCATTTTTATATTTTTGAAGATTGAAATGTGTTAGTTTCATTATTTACTATAGAAAACAGTAAATAATTTTATTCAGTTATATAACAAAATAGAAGAAACTTAACCAATTTTTGTAGAAGGATTCCAATCATGGAATTTTCACATGGTATCAGAGTGTAGGTGAAGTAGAGAAGAGCTAAAAAGTAGAGCTGAAGAGGGAGCTCGAAGAGTTGTGTAGGCAGCAGATAGAATCCCCAGAAGGCTTGCACAGTCCAGTGCCAGGAGGGAAATATTTTCATGGAAAAATCTCTCTCTGAGTGAGTCGACAAAGAGGAGTATTTTCCAGATCGAGATTTGTCAGTAGCAGAGGGAGTAGCACAACAGCTTCAACACAGAGTAGATCTTTAGCTGGGACACAGATTTTCTGCAGCAGTTTCTAGTGTAGAAAAGCATCAGAAGGGAAGAAGAACACAGTAAGGGAATTCTGACCCTAAGGAATTTCTTGCCCAAAAATTCTAATTTCCACGCAGAAGCAGCAGTAGATGAGAAAATTTTTGCTCACTCCAGCAAGGAGTGCATAGAGCCAATTAGTAGCTGCTTAGATGGTTAGAGGCATACTTTGACACTGATTTTGGGCATGATGGCAACAATCAGGCTGAGAGATCAGGATAAATTGGAGGATTCCTCCAACTATGTGATCTGGAAGGCAAGGATATCCTTCCTTATAGATGAGAATGATCTCAAAGCCTTAATCGATAATGTGGTAGCTATCTACACAGATCTGGATCCATTGAAAGCCTACAAGAAGGATATGGCAAAGGCCAAGAGGCTGATACTCGATGGAGTTCGAGATCAAATTGTTTCTCACATATATGGCAAAGGGACAACCAAGGAAATGTGGGATTGGTACATTATATCAGGGGTCTTCCGAGCAACGGAAGATGTACTTGGAGGAGAAGATGAGATCCATGAGGATGCAGAAGGAGGAGCGCATATATCCTTTCCTTTCAATTCTTCAGGAAGTTCAGGATCAACTGACAGTTGTAGGGTTAGTGCCTCAGGCTATAGAGATGGTGAGATTAGCCCTGAATTCCATCTCAGAAAAATGGAAAGTCTTCATCCAGAGCATCCTAGACAGAGAAATATTTCTAGATTGGGAAGGGATGTGAGTTACTCTTCAACAAGAAAAGATGAGACGTGACTTAGTAAAGTGAAAACTGGATGGCAACAGTAGCATTGGGACAAAGCCTAAGGAGGAAGAGGAGAATGCAACCCTTTCATCAAAGGGGTAGCAGGAGTAGCAAAGGTGGAAGAAGGATGTCTCAAAGTCAAATGTTTCAAGTGTGGTGAGCTTGGTCACTGCGCTACGCATTGTCCTCTTAGAAAGAAGGACAAGGAAGATAAACATGATCAACAGGATGCAACTGTAGGGATCAAGGAGGAGGAGTTTGCCATGATTTCCCACATACCTCAAGGGTAGAGGTGGGGTGATCTAGTATTGTAGTTCCAAAGAGCTGCAGATGGGAAAGATCCTTGAGGAGTCCACCTCTTAGATCAATACCTGCTATAGGAGTCCATATCAGAAGTAGCAGGATGGACTAGTGTTAGTTCATGTAGAGGAGTGTTGGAGTGAGAGTTGTAGTGGCTGGGAGCGCCAAAGACTGAGCAACGTAGAGTAGAGTTGGCAGCAGTGCAGTTAGCACAGTGCAGAGTCAGCAGCAACGCAAAGGCTTCAAAGGGTCAACGCAGAGAATAGAAGTAGTTAGAAATCAAGTGACAAATGCATCATGTTAAATAAATTTGGTTCAGTATTTTGGATGTTTTTTTGTTGCAACAACAACAGAGTTGCAGTGAAAATGCATTTGGCAACAACATGTAGAGTCAGCAGTAGCAAATATGCAAACATTTGCGTAGTAGTTGGTGGGTAATGATGTTAGACATAAGCAGCACAGAGGGAGATGATATAGACTCAAGGTTATGGTTCAGTAGGTTGCATTACTAGAGCACATTCCTCACTAAGAGGGAGTTTGGTTTCTAGTAGCATCAGATGTTCTCTAAGCCTCAAAATTTGTAGTGAGGCTGGGACACATGCATCCTCAAAAACCCAGAAATAATTTTGGGAAATTCCACCCCGAGACAGTTTCATTAAAATAATTAATTATTTTTAATAGGTTCCTAAGTCTAAACTTAGGAAAATAAAATAATTAAAATTAATGAAACTGGATGTGAATCTTCTAGAAAAAGACAGAGATCGAGTCAAGATGATCTGAGCCATTTTTTAGGAATTAATCTGGGTCGTTGAATGTTCAATGAGAAAATTATAAGAAGAGGCTCATTGGGCACTTGGAAGACACATCGATTTGGAGATCAAGAGAGCAGTGCAACGGTTGCCGGATAAGTGATCAAGAGATTTCTTGCAGTGAGGGGCAAGGATAATGATCGATGTAAGTTTTCCTAATCTGGTGAATGCAACACAGAGGAGGCAGAGAGAGAACTAGATAGGAAGTGCTGAGCCTGAGAGGAGATCCAGAGTTCTGTTGAGGAACAGTCCTGATCTAGTGTCGGGAGCCGAGGTGTGAGACCAAAAGGTCAGAGATCAAAGTTTCCAACCAACAGATTGATCAACCAATGGAGTAACATAGTCCCTATCAGTTTTGATGTGAAGGCAACGCATTGACTGCGCAGAGGCAGCTTGGGGCTAGCCATTCAGAGGATGGATCAGTGTCACATCGCCAGTGAGAGTGTGAGGTTTCTGCCAATTATTTTCTCTGTATCGGACAGCCAATAAGGCATCCAAGATTTTATTCAGAAACTACTGCATAATAATACAAACCCTCAGTTGCTACAATAATTTTCCCGCATTTGTTTTTTCTGAGGACATTGTCAAAAAATAACAGTGTCGAATGTGTGTCTTTATTTCTTTCCTGTGTTGTATATTTTTTTCCACAACATTTTTATATTTTTGAAGAGTGCAGTGTGTTAGTTTCGTTATTTACTATAGAAAACAGTAAATAATTTTGTTCGAAGAAACTTAACTAGTTGCTGTAGAAGGATTCCAATCATGGAATTTTCACAAATGTCACCACAGCCAAACCCCCTACCTATTACAGACTTTCACTGATGGGAGGAATCCCAGTAGCAGGGATATCACTTAGAATAGATATGCTAGGTGTAAGGCACAAAGTGATCAATCTAGAGCTCATTCAAGAGAGAGGCTCAATAATGGTTCAAAGCTTCAAAGAAGCAAAAAAATCTAAAATACAATCCCTAAAAAAGAAGGCTCAAGACCTAGGGTTTCGAGATTTTTTTATGGTGATTGGTGTTCACAAGGTCAAGTATTGAGGGAAAGGGCTTATTATAGTGATATTGAACTAATCCAAGGCTCATGAAACCCTCTTGAAAGTCCTCAAGTTGAGGAGAAAAGAGACTAGGGTTTCCCTCTTGGAGAAACACCTAGTGAAAGATTTTTTATGGATGAAATTTGAATGGATACCCACCAAATTGATAGGTTATATATCCTAGACCTATCTCTTGATGTTTAGGCTCTCAAATCACCAATATGCCTCCTCCCTAAAATTTCTATGAAAGCGCTAGATTTTCTCCCTAGCCTTAAAAGGACCGAATTTGAGAGAAATTTATGGAAATGTTTTTGAGATGATCACCAAAGACTTGGAATAGTGCCTTGTCCTTTAGGCATATGGAGTCAAGGATCTGATAGATAAGCCAAGTTTGTTGCTAAGGAGGCTGAAATTTGATGCCCTATGTATCAAAATTCTAACATTTACCCACTCAATGATAAATGGAGTTTGATGGAGTATTATAAAATTTCCTCCACTAGGAACATTCATCACATGCTATACAATGAGGAACACATGCAATTATCAACTAGATAGCCTTTAGAATTTATTTTCAACAAATTAGGGCACAATCAAGCATAATCTAGAAGCAAAAATTCCACGTATAAGACAAATTCAAAATGATAATATTCAACAATAGGCACTTACAAGATAACATCTAGTATATCCATCCATTCACTAAAGAAGTAGCTCCAAAGACAATCCAAAATATCTTCCAAACATCAAAATGCATTCCAAGAATCTCCAATAGCTAAGAAGGAACAAGCATGAATTCTTTAATGAGGTCTGAATTCTCCTTGTGATGATGATGAGAGACTCAAATGAGGTCTCTCTTATTTATACATGTCTAATCAAGTCTAATTTTAGTCTAAAGCCCTCTTACTTTCCAAATGAAGGGAAAAATGGCAACCTCATAGCCAATGTAGAAACATAATAAAACACCCACAAGAGGGATGAAACGATGACATCATCTATGCGTGGGCTCCTTGGAGGCATGCATTGAGATCTCTTGGTGCCTAGCTGAGTGAAGAGGGCTCCAAAAATCATCCTCTAGGTGTTGGCCCCTAGATCTTTGTGTAAATCATTGTGTGGACCCAAATTTTGTGTTTAGGGCATAAAATGGGTCTCATGGGTCTCTTGGTGATAGAATAAGTTGGTTTTGCTCCAACGTTGAGGGCTTAGAGAATGGTGCTAGCCCTCCCATGTCTCAAATGGTGAGACAAACCTCATCTGGGCCTCGGATCAACTACCAAACCATGTGTACATTTCTAAGCCGACTAGAGCATGCTGGTGCAAGTGCATCATCTCGTGAATAATGTGGGTAAAAACACAAACTACTAGGGTGTTGTAGGTTCGCATGGAATGTAATGATGCTATGCAAGTGATAGGAGTCGCCTAGCCCTCAATTCACCTTTAGGGTGTCATATGCTCCTCTAGTGGACTAAGGCCCTAGTTAAGTTTCCCACTCCATGATGAAAACCACCTTCCAATCACACATAATGTCCAATGTTTCATCTTCACCATTAGGTATAATTAATAATTAGTGCTTCTGAGTGAACCAAGATTGTTAATCAAGTGAAAATTGAGACTTCATTCCAAATTTAGGGTTTTGATCTCTTAATAATGTTACCTCCCTAGGTAGGAGTGGCTAATAAATGATCCTATTAGGTGTTCCTAGCCCCTAAGGGGAAAAACATGTCCCTGGTACATCCGTCAGTCAATAGGTGGCATGTGCATAATGGTGGAATGAAATGGGGATGAAGGGGTTTCAAGGACAAATGCCATGGGTACAAGAATAGCAATAATGAGGAAGTCCACATATTATGTATATGAATGTAAGGAGGGGGAAATTTTGGATGCATGAGTTACACCAACCTTTTTTTTTCCATCCCTATTTATTTTCCCTTTTCTTTTTTTCTTGATTTTTCTTTGTATTACTGCTCGAAGCTCTGAGAAATGAGAGTATGCTATGAATGATATAAAGCAGTTATCACCCCCTTAAAAGTGGGGCAATTCATTGCCGACTAGGGGTTGGGACGTGCATTGGTTTCTTTAATGATGTGAGAGGCACTCATAGGTCCTAGGAACCAGGGTGATGGCCATAATTGTGAAAATTTATAAATATTACTTATGCAGAAACCCTAATGTTAAATTTGGTATACTTCTCCTACTTAATCAAGTTATTAATCTGAAATTTTTAGCATTAACATTGAAGTAAACACATTTACAGTCTACACAGATATAGATCTAAACTGAATACATGCACAATGACAAAGTGACACATAGGATTTTCTGGACAACTGTCCCTAAAAAAACCCAATGCGGGAAAACCGGTCTTCTGGCTGCTAGAGGGTTTATTTTTATTAAGTAGATTCTAAGTACAACAAATTTAGGCACCTTACTGGTTAACCTGACAAATAAATACAAAATTTGCAACAATACCTATGTTCCAGAGACAGAAACTAGACTGATTCACACCCTCAAATGGGATTTACAGAAGTCAACCCTTTTCAATCTTGAAAAACCCCAACGCTGCTCTGAAGTCCTCTGCATTAGCTTTATTAGCGTGTGTCAACCCCTGTGCTTCTCAAGAAGGGCCTACATCAACCTAGACTAGGTTACATTTCCCCTACCCTGCCCTGGCTGGGCCTGCGTTAGCCCTGCTAGCCTCCTGCTACCTCTGTGGTGCCTTTTCTAGGCTTGAGTAGCACTATGTGTGTCCTCCAACGGACCCCAAGCCTTTCCTTTATAATTTTCTTGTTGGGAAACCATCGGCCGTGATCTAATCTTGAATCGACATCTAAGATTAAAATAAAGCTTGATCTGTGTGACTTAAGTCATTTCCATCACATGTTTAAATTAATTACCTTTAATATTTTAATTTTCCTAAGTTATAATTAGGCTCCTTAATTAAAACGATTAATTAATTAATTTTCTCTTAAACAGGATGAAATTTTTCAAATCCGTTTCTAGGACTTGGAGATCTCATGTACCCTAGTCCCTCCACAAATTTTGGGAGCTAGAGCACATCTTATGCTACCCCAAACACTCAAAAATCTCAACACTCCCTCTTAGCGAGGAATGTGCTCTAGCACAACACTTCACCTCAAAGTTCTGCACTGATCTCTAGTGTGGTTCTCTACGCTGATGCTTGGCCTGCTACCCTTCATCACTATGCTACTGCTTCTCTCCTGTACTATTTCCCATGATGCTGCCACTTCCACTGCCACATCTGTACTACATATCCCTCTCAATCTGCTACCAACTGCTGCACTGCAACTCAGCTGCTGAGAGAAACAACTGAAAACTTCTGCCCAATCTTTGACAGACAAATAATTTGGGTTGCATCCTCATCATCGAAGCTCCATAGGCTACTGATCTCTGCTATCATCTGGAGATTGCTGTACAGCCACAGCTCTGGACTGCATAAGCAGACCTCCTCTGTGCTGCTGAAGTCACATCATCCCCTTTGCACTTAAGTCCCCTACGTTGCTGCAACTCTGCTCTGCACTGCTAAAGTCACAGTAGCCCCTGCGTTGCTGCTACATATGCACTACGATGTTCCCTTCAACTTCTAGCTCTGCCTCTACTCCATCTGTGATTCTCTACACCCATTGCTCCACTTGTCCCGCTACTGTCCTAAGGCTCCCGTAGCTCGTATGTGATCCAAGAGTTGGGCTACTCAAGGATCTTTCTGTCACTCTATAGTTGCTCTACATATCCATGTCACCCTACTTTCATGGTTCATGAGTGCTCATGGCTACATCATATTCAGAGCCATCGTCTACCACAACAACCTTGGAGCTATAAGCTTCCTTGTCCTTCTTATTCTGATGACAATTGCTGGTGAAATGTCCTAGTTCACCACATTGGAAACACTTGATCTTAGACAGATCTCACTTCTTTCTCCCTTGTTGTCTCTTTGATGCCAAGGCTACATCTTTCCCTTCTTCCTTCTTTACTTTACTCGACCTACTGTTGAACTGTCTCTTGGTGATCTAACGGATTTCTTCTTGTCGCAGGATCGCCCACATATTGTCCCAGTTGGGAAGGTCCGCTCTTCCCAAGAGACTTTGGACAAAAGTTTTCCATTCCTATGTGACAACATTTAGAGTCATGCTCACCATAACATCATCCTCTATCTTTGCCCACGTGCCAGTCAGTTGATCCCAGATCGCTCGAAGTCTGGATAGAAAAGGTTCAATCTCCTCCGCCTTGGTAATCATGAATAACCTCAACTATTTTTCCAAAAGAATCTTCCTCTGGACGGATCTTACTTCATATAGTGTGGTCAAAGCCACCCACATCTAATGAGCCATCTTCTTATCAGCTATGTGTGGAACCACATGATCTTTGACCCCGTCCATTATGAAGCGCTTGGCATGTGCTGTTGTGTTTTCATGCTTCACTAGGATATCTGCATTGGTTGGCGTGGCTAGGACTTTCTCTGCATGCGCCCTCAGACCGTATGCCCCATGACTACCAGGATTCTGGCTTTCCAAATTGCAATTTTGGACAAGCCGTCCAACCTATCTTGATCACGTAGTCTGTGAGGTGCCATCTGCTTAGCAAATCTAATGGAACGAATCCTATTCTCTATGCTAGAGACTTGGATCTAGGGTCCTTGGAAAAACAAACACTCTCTTCTCCCTCTAACAATTGAATTCCTCTCTTGGAAGTCTACTAAATCAAAATGAATTGGCTCTCTTTGATCCTCTGATCGATATCTAAATTTCTTTGGCTGGAAATCCTCTGAAAGGTTGTTCTCCTCCCACTCTTTGTCAAATTTCTTAGGCTAAATTATGAACTGACAAAATTTTAACCCCACCAGTGACTACTGAAGCTCTGTAGCACTGCTTCCGACACTCTGAATCAGCAACAACTTTAGGTTTGTGTCACCCTGGCTGGCCTCTGTGTGAGAAGATAGTCCTAGCACAGCCTCTGCACTGTCTCTGCGCAATAAGTATGTGGGTTTGTGTGGAGACTGTGTCACTTTGGCCCCTGCGTAGCTCTACTCGCTTCTACTGCTACACTGTCCTCTTTGGTCCGGCTGTCTGCAGATGCTACTTCTTTCTTTGTTGATTTCTGCAACAAGGATTCTTCAATCTTATTGGTGATTCAACTAGATCTGCAATTTCTCTGATACCATGTGAAAATTTCTTAATATTACTTATGCAGAAACCCTACTGTTAAATATAGTTATACTTCGCCTACTTAATCAAGTTATTAATCTGAAATTTTCAGCATTAATGTTCAATTAAACACATTAACAGTCTACACAGATACAGATCTAAACTGAATACATGCACAATGACAAAGTAACACATAGGATTTTCTAGACAACTCTCCCCGGAAAAACCCAATGTGGGAAAATCGATCTTCTGGCTGCTAGAGGATTTATTATTATTAAGTAGATTCTAGGTACAACAAATCTGCGCACCTTACTGGTTAACCCAACAGAGAAATACAAAATTTGTAGCAATACCTCTATTTCGGAGATAGAAAATTGGACTGATTCACACCCTCAAACGGGATTTACAAAACTTAGTCCTTTTCAGTCTTCAGAAACCCCAGCGCTACTCTAAAGCCCTCTTTGTCAGCTCTACTAGCCTGCGTCAGCCCCTACGCTGCTCAGGAAGGGCTTGCGTCACCCCAGATTGGGTTATGATGCCCCTACGCTGCCCTAGCTGAGCTCGCCTTAGCCATGCTAGCCTCCTGCTGCCTTTGCGTTGCCTTTTCTAGGCTTGCGTAGCACCTAAAGTCCTCTGCATTGTGCAGCTGCTACTCCCTCTGCATTGCTATACCTCTTGCTACACTCTTGGCCTGGGATCAGATCATCCCTCTCGCCAATACTACCCCTTGCTGCTACTAAAACACTTATGGAAATTCTTAGCAAACAACGCCCTAAAATTCCAACTTAATCTCATTTCTCTACCACTGTGTGTGTCCTACAGCTGACCCGAAGCCTTTCCTTTATACTTTTCTCATTGGGAAACCAACGGACATGATCTAATCTTGAATTGACGACCAATATTAAAATAAAGCTTGATCCGTGCGACTTAAGTCATTTCCATCACATGTTTAAATTAATTACCTTTGATCTTTTAATTTTCCTAAGTTAGACTTAGGGTCTTGTTGATGAGGAAAATTGTCTGGCCAATGGTAAGGGATCTCCCTGATAAAAAGTCCTGATTAGACTTTGAACCATTTGTGATAGGGATCCCTTTCGGGGTGGGTTCGGATACCACTAAATATTCCTTCTCTTGGACGCAAATGAGCCCTGCAAAGTTATAGACATGCAATTATCGGATGATACAAGGCCAAATATCGATGATTGTTAATGATCATAAAACACTACAAATAGAAAGATAAATAGAAACATGCAACCGAAGGGGATGCTGTTAGCAACATATCATTAGGGTCATGTTTGTAAAATTTGTTCGAACCATGGAAGAAATAGTTCTGCCTGGCTAGAACATCCTATACTTACTTGGACATTTTCGTGAATAAGATAGATGTCAATAATGAAGTTACAAAAATATCTTAAGTAAACAACATACCATCATTAACACATTCAGTGAGATGGAATGCATGAAGAATATAAGCAGAAAAATGCAGATCAATTAATCATAAGATATCAGACATATAAGAGAAAATATTCATAGTATTAACACATCGATTCTTATCAGATCCAAAAGTGAATTTAAGAAAAATGCTTGTACTCATTCAAAAGGGGTTGTTCAATGCTTTACAACTCTCCTCTCTCCTTTGGATTCCAAAAAAAAGGATCTTTTACAAGTCCTCGAAGGGAGTATATATATGACAAAATTGACCCTTGGGTGCCTTGACTCTTCGCCTTCCCGCCTGTTGGTATGCTTTGCGACCTGAAGGGAAAAAGCGACCTGTGACCTGACTGTGGATGATGTGACCTACAACCCCTCCTGTAGGCTGTGACTTGTGACCTGATCATGGGAGCATGTGTGTGATTGCGAGGTTGGGAACATCTACTTGTTACTCTTTAAGGAAATTTTTTCATGCTCGATAATCTGCAGCAACTGGGGAGATCAGAGGAGTATCCTCCCTTAATCTGTGCAGGCATTCCAAGGCATTTGGGATCAGAGTTTCTCTTTTGATCCTGACTTGGTTAGATAAGGAATCCATCTTGGAAAAATCCAGACTGGTGTCACGATGAATTTAATCAAATTCTCCTGTGATGCCAGAATATCAGGGGTAGCGGTGGCTTGTCTAATAGGTTGCAGAAATGCATGAATGTCTTGATTCACCTGTTCCCATGTCTTTTCTTCACCCAGTGTACCTAGAGAAGGAATGTGGTGTAGTTTAGCCATTGAGTTAATGCCACTGATCAAATGTTCATAGGTGGTCATCACCTTCTCTAGGTCTTTGAATAACTTCTCCTTGGATTGCACCTTCATGCGGGTTTTGACTTTGTCGTTCTGAGTGCGAATCCAATATTTTCTGGGAAAAGTATCTGGAGCTTGCAGATAGCTGTTTTTCCATTCTAGCATTCTATCCAAGGTTGTGGAGGCTTCCTTCAGTTCCTCGTTCCTCTTCTTGGTCTCTACTTGAGCTCTCAGCAAAGGTGCAACCGTTTTCTTTATTGTAAACATTTCCTCATATACTTGCCTCATGGTAGCTTCCAGTGTTACCAACTCTCTTTGAACGATGAGTGGTACTTCATTAATAAGGGTATCCCTGTCCTGAAGCTATTAGAATTCTTCCTCTAGTGCCTTTTTTTCTTGCTCCGATCTAGCTACCCTTTGTTCGGAGTCTTGTAACCTACTTTGTAGGGATAGAATTTCCATACTCATCCGGCTCACGTTTTCTTCCATAGCTACGGAGAAAGTAGTGCTGGCTGATGCTATCATTATTGGATTGGTCGTGGTGTCCAGGACTATATCCTTTTCTATTGTGGCTGTGAGGGGTGTGGCAGGATTTTGTGCTAAGCATCTCCTCTTTACCTGCCTAATTTTGAATGTGAGCTGGTCATAAGTGAGTCTCGTCAGATTGAACACTTCTTCCTCCTAATCTTCAGAGGTACCCAGTTTCGAGAGCGCAAAACGTGTATTGGTTGCAGGAACTTCAATCGTCTATAGCTTCGTCTATACCTCTGTCACTAGAGGAGGTGTCTTAATGCCCTTGGTGTCTTTGGAAAAATTTTCTTTCGACCTTTGATCCTTCTCCTCTTTTCTCTTTTGCTCGGCTTCTTCTTCCAGTTGCTGCTCTGCCTTTGCCCTATCCTTTTCTTCCTTTAATCTACGTTCAGCTTGTGCCTTATCTAGTTCAATTTTAAGCTGATGCTCAGCCTCTACTTTTGTTTCCTCTTCTTCTTTTCTGTTGCATTCAGCTTCCACCTTATCTAGTTCTATCTTAAGCTGATGGTCAGCTTCTACTTTCACTTCCTCTTCTTCCTTTCTTTTGCGGGTGTCTTATGCCTGCTTCTTCCTTTGTTATACCTTTAGGTGTTTCTTACGTTTATCCTCCTCCTCTTTTGCTCTCTTTTCAGCTTCTCGTTGAGATTTTTCTACCTTTTCTTTCTGTTAGGCGGAAGAGTTATGGCCTGTGTTGGTTCGAGGCTTCTTGGCCTGGGAAGACGAGGCTCCTCCTAATTCATGGATTCTCTCTTCCAAAGTTTGATCATCTTGGTGATCTTGATCGGTCAATTCCTCTAGGGTGATCTCCTTGTCCTTATTGTACTACTAGTTTCTTACCCCATCTTTAGCTGGGCATTCAGTATGTTGGTAGCTCCATTTAAATTTGGCCCGTTTGCAATGGGCAGGGACTATCCTCTTAGGATCGTACGTCCAGTGATCCAAAGGCGGCAGAAAGAATCCTCTGATTTTCTCAGCTTACACCTCTACTTCTCTGAAATCCTTGACTATATAAGCATCGATAGTGAGTGGCAGTGTGGGCCATGGCTTCTTTTCACCTTTGGTAAGAACCTTCGAAAAGCCGGATGTCATTTGAAAACTTGTTTCCTGAAGTAGCATTCTGTCAGTGACGAATGGGGGCATTGCATGGGGAGCCTTGAGTGAATCAAAGACTCAGATGAAGGTGCCTTCTAAAAATGGAAACCAATGTTCCACCTTGGTTATCGTTTCCATGGCTCGCCAGGACATTCATGGGGTATCCTTACCGAACAGTTTCCCGTAGAGTGCAGGGATGAAACTCTGTGCGATCGGCTCTATATCTTGCTTATATTTGGAGTCCCAGAAAACTTGAAACTCCTTGTGGATTGGGCGAGCGCACTCCTGATCCCAGTTGTGATTCCATCCCTCAAAATGGCACCTGGCACAAACTGCATCCAATATATAGGAGGCCATGTAAAATTCTGATGAGTACCTTTCCTCGGGTTCTAGTGCTGTAGATATGTTTGTTTTGAGGGTTGTTATTAATAATTTGGCCTAATTGAAGCGGGTGCCATGTATGGTAACAAAGTACATAAGAGATACCCAAGAGCTGCTGAAAGTGGTGGCATCAGGGCCACCATACATTCTACACAGCATAGTTTCTATGAGCTTATAGACCTTCCTGAGGCCTGCTACTTGATACTCCTGGTCCTTCTTGACCTTGAATTTCTCTAGTTATTCACACCATCCTCTCAGGGTGTCGGATATGGGGACTGCATGGGTAGTGGCCCATTCCTCTGTGAATGTCTGCTCTCGGGTCGGAAGTGCGTAATAGAATTCCACATCTTGGCCTTTTAAATTAGAAAATTATTTCCCCTCGTGATCCCAAATCACCCAAAACCTGGGGTCAACCCTTTGTAATATCCATTCGACAATTTCAGTGCATGGGAATATAGGTGGGTGGGACCCTGCGTAGTGAAGCTTTGACCTCTTAACTTGCACATATACCTGCCGGTCTGGGAGGTTCTCTGGAAACTCAAGTTGTACGAACTCTTGGTACACTTGATACCACCTCATGCTTTCTCCTTTACTGAATATACATGTGGTATCTCCATATATAAGGGGAGGAGATGTAGGTATTTCACCTTCTAAGATTTCTATCTCCAGACTCTTGTTTTTTTTGTGAACTGATAGAGGCTCCATATCACTTGAGGCTGAAGAGATTGCAATGCACTCTAGTTCTGCTTCGAGGTTCCCTGGCATGTTCATAAAACAATCCCATGATAAGAAAGATGCCATGTTAATAAATGCTTAAACTTCTTTTAACTCTGCCCAACTAAGGTCAACAGAAGGGGTGAACTTGCGACGTAGCGACCTCCTCCCTAGGTCGTTGAGTCACGCTGGTTTAAAATCTCATACAAAAGCGATCTTGCGACTTGGCGACTTGCAACTACGTCACGAGGTCACTAAATCCAACTGGTTAAAAATTTCATGAAGACGCGACCTTGCGACTTAGCGACTTGCGACCGAGTCGCTGGGTCGCTGAGTTGCAAGGTCACGACACTTAGATTTTTGAGAGATACGCAACTTGGCAACTTAGCGACTGGGGACCGGGGTCACAAGGTCGCGGGGGTTGCAAGGTCGTGAGGTCGGAGGTCGCACTAGGGCTGGGTGGACGATTATCCATGGCGACGCGAGCCTTTATCCATTTTTTACTTAAATCAATAGAGGGAAAAGGGAGGATAAGTGACACATATAAGGAAAACAATCATTGAGGAAGAGATTGACAAAGGGGAGGATGGTTGGCTTCATCTACAGGTTTCAGAAAGAGATTGACAGAGCTAGGAAATCAAGAGGAGAATGTAAGTTCTAAGTGAGTCTTAATAGAGGATAGTCTGTGGCTTTAATAGGCTTAAATAAGGGGGGCAGAGGGAAAAAAATAGAAAATAAGGAAACAATAGGAGGATTAGGCAACTTACCCGAGAAAATCATGCTCCAGTTTGATTGTCAGAAGCATTTTTGTTCTCCGTCGCATAGGTGAACTACGACCTATGCAACCCCTCTATATATAAAGAGGTCGCACGTGCAGGCAATAAATGAGGTCACAAGGTCGCAACAAAGTTGTGTTGATGATATGTGCGACCTTGCGACCTTAATACCTAGGGGTCGCAGGGTCGCGATTGTTTAATTTTGAATGCAATATTTGACTTCGTAACTTGGCAATCTGAGGGGCGCATTGTCACTAGGTCGTTGGTTGGAGAGAAAAACCTATTCTGCGACTTGGGACCTAAGGCTTTTGAAAGATCAAACTTCAGTCTTGACTTCAGATTTCAATGCATCAGGGGCTCAAAAATTTAAAAAAGGTGAAATTTTGGAGGTTGTTGTAGTGGCTACAACAAATGGTGATTCACTGGTAGGGTTCAGAATCTCTGCCAGTGCTTCATTTAAAAGGGGGGGGCGGGTGGTTTTAGCGTGCTATTCCTTCCACCCTGTGGGTCCCACTACTTTCGTCTCTGAGCCTTGTGCGTTTACTCCTCCCATATGCCTACCCTTGGGTGTTGGTTCACCGTGTTTTTTTCTTCTTTTTTTTCTTTTGAAGATCGGACGGGAATGTTTGGAGTAACTTGAGGAATTTCCAGGATCCAGTATAGTTTATTTTGTCCTTGTTGTGTTGCTCCACTGCCAGCAAACCTGATGGTCCCGGCGGAGTCACTGCCTAGGAGTCACAGACGTTGCTCCGCTGCCAGCGAGCCTGGTCAGTACCCTGGAGGAGTCGTCGCATCACCTCTCTATGCAGGAATCCTTTCTCAATCCTTTACCCTTTATTCATGTGATAAATGCACTTATTTAAGTGTGCTCAAGGCACTTATTTTCTGTGCCCGAGGCACTTATTTAATGTGTCAATAGTCACCTGGGCAGATGAGGGATCCCGAATTATTTTGCTTGCGAGAGAGGTTGCTCCTGGTCTATACGAGGAATTTTGGGGTTTTCCCGAATATCCTTTCGTCACCTGAGGCTAGTTCCTACCCTTTTCCGTCTAGTAATCGATTCAACCAAAACTTTCCTTTCACACAACAGTCCCTTGAGCCAGCATACTGGGCAAGCTACCGCGTTTTGGTTCAAGGGAATTTAGTCATGTTCTCGCCACTGGGTGTTCGTCACAAGTGAGCTTGGGCCACTTTTTCATTCTGGGGGGGAATTATACACCAGACCAGATTCCGGCCCAGTATACCATTTCAAAATTTGGATGCAAAAGATAAATGAAAAGGTTGATGGGAGCCTGTGTGGAACAAGCGATTTATTGAAAACATGAATGGTAAGGAACGAAAGAAATAAGACAAACTATGGTACAGGGTGTGGTGACGGCCCCTAGGGGCTATCAAGTGAAATAGTGCTTAAGGTCATGCCCATTCATAGGGAGGACCTCAATCCTCCCCTCAAGGGTTTATAACCTGTAAGTGTGAGAATCGACCTTTTCTCTGATCTGAAAGGGGCCTGTCCGTAATGCCTGGAACTTTAAGTGTTTCCCTTTATCTTCATGAGCTTTATCCCATTTGAGGACAAGGTCACCTACTTCGAAATCCTTGTCCCTAGCTGACTTCTTATCGAACCATTGCTTTATTTGACTCTGGTAGATGGAAAATGTTTCCTAGGCTTTTTTCCTTTCCTCCTCAAGTTTCAATATCGTGTCTATTTGGGCTTGTAAAGCAGGGCAAGGAGTACCATGAGTCTCCTGAGATAATCGAAGGGCTGGGAGAGAAAAGTTGGTAGGAAGGATAGCCTCTTTCTCGTATATGAAGAAGAATGGGGAGGTGCCCAGGGAAGGTTTGGGTGTGACTCAATCAGCCCAGAGGGCGTTGTGGAGTGCCTTATGCCAATTTCATTGTTGGGACAACAGAGTATTTTTGATGATGTGGATTAGGTTCTTGTTGGTTGACTTGGCTAACTCGTTTCCTTGAGGGTAATAGTTGGCAGAGTGTTTAAGCACGATACCATTTTCTAGAGAAAAATCATATAATTTCAATGATGATAAATATGTTGCATTATCAAAAACAAGGGAGGTTGGAATGCTAAACCTGATCATGATGCATTGGGTGATGAAGGCTATTACCTCTTGATAATTGAATTGATGTAACGGTACCGCTTCAACCCACCTTGTGAAGTAGTCTGTGGCAGTGAGGATGTATCTATGTTGCTTGGAAGAGTGTGGCAGGATCTCCCCAATCACGTCCAGCCCCCATTTTTGAAATGGTTCTTCCACTGCGATAGACTGTAACGGGGCCGAAGGCCTTATATCTCTATTTGCAAACTTCTGGCACTGTTGGCATTTCCGAACATATGCGTGTGCATATTTAAACAAAGTAGGCCAATAGAAACCGACATGCATGATCTTGTGAGCAGTGGTATCCCCTGCATAGTTTCCACATGCGGGGCCATCGTGAAGTTTTGCCAACACTTTTTGTGCCTCATCACACTCCAAATAGTGTATCAAGACACTATTGTGATGTTTGTGAAACAACTTATCCTGCACCAGTTGGTATGATACATCTTTCAATCTCAACACACGCTTCTGCTTGGTAGTTAAAGCGGGGCACATGGCACCGTGTTTCAGATATTGCAGGAGATCTACGTACCAAGAGGAGGTATCCTGCGGGGCTGTGTTACTAGTTTGATACATATCGATTTTGTGTTCCCAATTTTCTTCCTTGCTGCCCCACGAGTCTACTGCCTCTGTGGCCATACGACACAATCCTTGGCCCCTTACAGTGTGTGCTGGCTTAAATTCCGGGTCATACTCTTGGAGGCATGTCATCTAGTTGCCTTGTCTCTCGCCCAGCTCCTGCTATACAAATATTGAGCACATAGCCATGTGAGGTACGAAGACTGTGACATGATTCTTCAAGATATATGTCCTGAAGTTTTTAACTGCCTTGTAAACCGTGTAAGCTTGTTTGTCAATATCAAGCTAGTTTAGCTCAGCGCCTTGTAACCCAGTACTCATAAATGATATAGGTCACTCATTATTGTTGTCATCTTTCTGAGTGAGGACGGTTGCCAAAGATGAATCTGAGGCAAAGGTATACAAGATAAAGCCTTTGTTGAAATCTGGACTGTGCAGGGCGGGTGCTTCTACGATGGCTTGTTTGATGTTATTGAATGCTTCTTTCTCAGGAGGATGCCACTTAAAATTTGCATTCTTCTTAATTATTCCTTGCAATGGTTTCACGATTTGGGCGAAATCTGATATAAACTTTTGGACGAAGTTGATTTTTCCGAGGAAGGACTACATAGATTTCTTACCACTTGGGGGTGGTATCTGAGCGATGAATTTCGCACGTTATGGGTCCACTACTATGCCGTCTCAAGTTATTATGTGCCCTAACAGGTTTCCCTGAGTGAAATGATTTTCTTCGGGTTCAGGGATATCCCGTACTTCCGACACCTTTCAAAAATTTGCTTGAGGTGGTGTAGGTGGTCAGATCTGCACTTGGAGAAAACAGTAACATCGTCAAGGTATACTACCACGCTTTTCCTGATGACTCCCCTAAAGGCAATGTCCATAGCTCTTTGGAAGGTGGCGCCAATGTTAACCAGGCCAAAGGGCATGCATCTGAATGCGAAAGTTCCCCATTTAGTTCTGAATGTGGTTTTGAGCCTATCGGGCTCAGCCACTAGTACTTGATTATACCCTGAAAAGCCGTCCAATAGAGAGAACATTTCCGACCCTAATACAGTTTGAAGGATTTGCTCCATAGGAGGGACCAGATAGTTGTCCTTGTCGGAGGCTTTGTTTAAATTCCAGAAGTCTACGCACAAACGGATTTCGCCAGATTTCTTGCAAATAGGGACCAAGTTTGATACCCAGGTTGAATTTCTAACTTTGAAAATTATCCGCACATCCAAGAGCTTCTTTATTTCCTTTTGGATCATTGGTTCTAAGGCGGGGTGTACTTTTCTCTGTTTCTATTGAAAAGGCTTCACTCCTTCCTTCATGGGTATGACGTGCTTGATGATCCGTGTATCATAAGTTTGAAGCTCATCATATGTCCAGGAAAACACATCTCGGTACTTCTTGAATAATTCAGTGAATTCTTACTCCTCCTGAGGGGTGCACTCGTTACCTAGGTTTATGAGCTTGGGATCTTTTTCTGTCCCGAGGTTAATTTGTCGGTGTGCTAACGTGGAACTTTGCACTTTCGTGTTTGGAGGCCCTCGGAAGCGGTTATGTAGGTTGAACAAATTTTCGAGTGACACGATCCCTTTGGGTATGGGATTTCATTTTCGCTGTTGTAGTTCCTCCTGCAAAACTAGATCATGATCCTATTCTTCTATGACTGCGTCTTTGAACACCTCCGCATTAAGTAGGAGATCGAGTACCTGTTGGTCATCATTGAAAACGCGTAAATTGGTGACGTTGTCTGGCACAGATGGCCTGTAAATAACTTCAATATAAAATACATCCCTAAGTGGGGTGAACCTAGCGGCAGCGTTAGCGAGTTTGTCGGCTGCTCCATTATGCATTCTAACTACAGATTTAATACCGAAAGCATCAAAAGCATAAATTAAATGCCATACCTCTTGCTGGTAGCCTTTTAGATGTGGAGACAAGCAATGGATGGTATTAAGTACCTATCGAGTGATTATTGTAGAATCGAAAATTATCTTTAAGGAATGAAATTTTAGGTCTATGGCCTTTTTGAGTCCGAGTAGCAATGCCTCATACTCGGCTGTATTGTTTGTAATGTTCCCAACTAAGGAACAACTACACTATTGGGAATAACCATAGTTATTACCAATGTGGAGCTTCAGCAAACCATGAGCATGGAAATTAAGAGTAGCTCATTCGATGTAAAATAACATCAACCCAGCAGATGAAAGAACCTCAGCATCAGTTAGGCCTATATTCTCCTTCTCGGGTGGGGAAATGCAGCAATACAGGGCATAAACTGGAACTCTGCAATAAATAAGATGTATAACGGTATTTTTATGATGAATAAGCTTAAAATATGCATAAGAAACACATATACATCATTTTTATCTACAACAACAACTTGTACTTCGTTCCATGATTTGGAGAGTGGGGAAAATGGTATTTTATGCCCTAAAAATGTTGTTTTCAGAAATGAGCATAAAAATAGGTAGGGAAAATGGCTGGATATGATATCTTAGGTCATGAGGGACCTATGCTCCAAATTTAAGCTCAAAATAATGCTTCTAGCTATATTAAACAACTCCTCCTTTCCCGACTAGGCTAGAAAACACTGATTTCCCATGACTTTGCTAAACATAAATTTCTGAATACGGTGAGAGCATAATTCCCATGAGGATTTCTATAGAAAATGATAAAATAAGTCTGATATGAATTCTATATTAATCAAATGGTAGAGAAATGGAGGTTTAACATCATTTATACAAAGAAAAAGACATCCGACAAAGGTTTTCGGCAAAATGCATGAATCACAAACAGTATTGCAGAAAATAACGCAGGTACTGCATATTTGTATTAAACATGGATGAAAATGACATGATATATCAGAATAATACAAATAAATGGGCCTAGGCCTCTTATTATAACTCCCAGAGGGAAATGAGCACCTCCTCCTCAAAGATTTGCATCAAATCAAAGGGTGCAGTTTATTACTCTTCTTTGCCTCTCTAGCATAAAGGACGCATTTTACGAAGGAAACTGTATTTGTGGCTGAATGTAGAAGAATGGCCCCAAGCCAAATACTGAAATGAAGCTCAAATCCTTCTCTCTTGATCCCTTAAGCAAGTTGATCCAAAGAGAGGATGGAATTCCTGCACAAGAATTCCTTGCACTAAGCAGTGCAGCAACTCCGGCTAAACAGCTCAAGTATGCAATTGGTCTCCAGACCAAGAAATATGAATACATGAATGAATATCCTTTGATGCTATGCCCTCCATTTATCTTTGGTGAGCCTCCTCACCCCGGACCCCACACAATGTTGAGGTGACTTCTTCATGAAGCTTCCTCTTTCAAAACTGTGCTGCCCTAGCTAGCTTCCCTCCTCTTTGTGAAAACGCTGTTGACTTGGTCAACTATAACGAATCCACCTGCAATGCCTCTATTCAAACCAAGGGATCTTCAATCCGGTTCTCATATATGTGTTTAGGCTGATCCTTGTTCACATTGAGCTAGTTTACTTGAGTGTTTTCTTCCACCTCAAGAATGCATGTTGACTTAGTCAAACTTGGCTATGTCCTCATCCAATTTGTCCTTGTTCACACTTGGAAGTGTAAAAAAAGCTCCTAAGATGATTTCCTTCCTTAATAAGGTGGAATTTATTCATAATTTTATTATTCATGGGCCTCCTTACACATTTATTTCTCTTCTAAGTGAAAGTACCAAAATCTAATGTTCCAAATTGCTATGTGCAAATTTGGGAACATTACAGTCCTCCCCTCCCAAATGTTGCTTGTCCCTAAGAAACTGCAAGGATAAGACTAAAGAGCATCCTCTTCTTCCCTGTAGCAACCTCATGAGATAAAATCCTCCAAGGATCAAGGTGTTGCATCATCAATATATCTCCAAGTTGCCTCTCCCAAGTGTGTAAGCTATCTAAGTAGTTGACATTATGTGACAGTAGAACATCCATGAAAGCAACAATGGGTTGTTTGAAGATCCTATTGAAGCATGAGGGCTGATATGAATTGGGATTCATCATCCCCATTTGAATATCTCCCCCCAAAGCTATCAACTAAGTAAAATGAGCCACCCTCCAAGATGGTAACTCATCATCCTCCACTTGAAGCTCCAGCAAAGTAGGTGGGCTGAAATTCTGGTCATGGTAGACATAGTAGCCTACTCCACGCTCTCTTCCTCTCCACTTAAGACAAGTGTAGAGGATTTGCTGGTCTTGGGCTACAATAGTGTTGCCCTCAAATGGAAAGAAGGAAGCTAGACCTCCAAAGGTCCCTCTCCCAGCGCTGTGAATCAAACTGGCCCAAACCATCTCATACATGATGGACAAGAACTCACCTCCATATTGTATCCCATCCATATCATGGCCCTCCTCATAAAGGAACAAATATTTTGCTATAAAGGCCATGTCCCTTCTCATGCTCCCCTTAGAGCATGCAATGCAGAAAGTGTGGGGATGCTTCTCCCCCAAGAACACATCCACTCCATGTGTCCCTCCTCCAACCATGCTCCTCATATAGGTAAGAATAAGATCAGAAAGTAGGATCATGATCAACATCAAATTGAGAGAAAGACTAAAGGCTTCATATGGTGCTTGAAGGTACCAACAGTCTCCCAAGTGGTCACAGCGTAGTTTTCCCCACTGCAGCTTTAGATAATAACATGGCAAGTTGTTTCTTGATAGATGGCTAGTTGTGTAAGTCACCACATCTACCAAAAAGTAGTAAATGGCTAAGTGCATCAACTGAGCATACAAGGAGTAACCAAACACTTGCCCCAAGTAATAAAGTAGATGGTTGTCTCCATCATAATAGCTGGCCAAAATTAGTCCATGGAGCCTAAAGAGAAATTTTCCCCTTTGGAGAGAAATACACTGTAATGAAATTGTAAGAGTATACAAGTATAGTGTTGAACAATCAATAAGTGCAAAAACAGATTTCTTACCAAGTGATGGAAGCAAGATGGTGACAAGATCCATAGATTAATCCTCCCTAGTGGCATGACATACCCATATGAAGAGGAATGAACCACATGCTGCATGAAAATCCTCCTTCTCATGTCTGGAAATCCTAGTCAAGGAGAACATATTACAATAGCCAATGAGTCCATCCACCATTCCACCAATCTCATCTCCTCTATGCTCACCAAGTGAATCAGATGTGAAGTGATCCTGGGAACACCTCATCAACAAGCTCAGGCTCCAAGGTGATAGTGTTGTTGGCCCATGCAAATAGGCTCCTGCCAACTCATAAGTCCAATATCTGACATGTTCAATGTCAAAGGCCCCTCTCATAATGTTGCCATCTCCTCCTATTGCAACATCATGCAAAATGTGAGAGCAACTCTGTTCTTGCCCTCCCTCAATCCTCCAAAGCAAAAAATGTCTTTGCTGCCTCATCATACCTCCATCATACAGCCCATTTGGTGAAAAGATCATATCATCATAATGTTCTCCCATTCCTTTCCATATGATGCAAGTACCTTTCCAAGTACTCTCCTCCCTCATACCTTTGGAAGAAGGATATGTCTCATGATGGCCAAACTCTCTCAAGAGTAGCCAACACATTTTTTCCTCCTGCTGCCCAGTATCATAGAGTTGCAAGTAACTTTCCAGCTTCTTTCTCGCTGTCCACATCCACTTATCCACCGATGGATGCCTTCTGTCATTCTCCATCTTGGCACTCCTCCAAAAGAGACTACCATCCTCCCATATCAGAATTTCCTCCTTGCACTCCATGGGATGCTGAAATGCATTTCCTTGGAGACCTTCTAGAGAAGAGATCTCACCGATGATCATCTTGATCCCATAAGGATCCAAGTGGGCTGAAGGCAAAGCCTCCTTGCTGCTACATCTTGACAATGTTGTAACCCTCCTCCAGGGTGATTTGGCTATCCCATGCGTCAACTCCTGGATGCACATTTGATTCTGCATGAAACTTCTTGGAGCAAGGTTCACTCCATCCTCCAAGAATTCACACTCCAACCTAAAGGGTTGTGTGTAACTTATCAGTGATACATGAGTTTGAGAGTTCAAATCTCCCTTGAACCCTTCAAGCTTGCACAGCGTAGTGCAATCCTGCTGCTCTATCTCAGCAATATCATTTGATCCTGGGCCATATGAAAAAAAATCTCCAACCCTTTCCATAAAATTTTCTGAAATTTTAATACATGGAAACTTATGCATACCTTTGTGAGCCTTCGGGACATCTTCTATGGCTGTAAGAGGTCCTCTCTTCAATGTGTTGGTTGATCCAACTGCTGGTGTAGAAGGCTACTCTCTCAAGGCTATGGTAGCGCTGGTACTTTCTCCCTCCCATGGTGGTGTGGGTATATTCTCCTCTAATATTCCTCCATCAAAGGTTCTGATCAGTTCTTGAGTAAACTCAGAAAAATAAGTCACTCTTGTGTGGCTCAAGTGACTGCACCACCAAGCATTGGCTTCACCCTCCAGGTGCAGTGCTGCAACTTCTGCTGCCTCCTCCTCTTCCACTGGATGAAGCATGAATAATGCCTCAAGCTTTCTTGCCCAAGCTCTTGCTGTAGTTGACCCATAAAATTTAGACAGTAAGGATCTGTTACCTCTAATCTCTCCTTTGCTGCAAGGTCTTCTCTCTTCTCTCAGTTGAATAAACCGAGGAAAATCCAAGGTCTCTTTGAAAGCCCTAGGTTGGCACTTGTATTCTGCCAAGTATCCACTCAGGATTTCATGCTCTAAATGGTCTCTTTTCTCTCCACTTCATTTATAGGAATAGGAATTGCATGCATCTTCTTTTGCTTTTTTAAACCCTCTAGAGGTTTCTCTGCAAATCTCTCCTCCTTGAAACCCTTTTGGAGTTTCAGCGAATTTCTCTTCTTATTTCTTCTTGGATCTAAAAATGTATGAGAGTAAGCTCATCCTCTCCATAATTTTTTTCTCCTCTTCTTCTTATCTTCTGATTGGATCTGAAATCCACAGGCTGAGCCAAGATGGTAGCTCTGATACCACTGTAATATTCCCAACTAAGGAATAGCTACACTATTGGGAATAACCAGAGTTATTACCAATGTGGAGCTTCAGAAAACCATGAGCATGGAAATGAAGAGCAGCTCATTAGATGTAAAATAACATCAACCCAGCAGATGAAAGAACCTTAGCAAGAGTTAGGCCTATATTCTCCTTCCCGGGTGGAAAAATGTAGCAATACAGGGCATAAACTGGAACTCTGCAATGAATAAGATGTATAACGGTCATGTTATGATGAATAAGCTTAAAATATGCATAATAAACACATATGAATCATTTTTATCTATAGAAGCAACTTGTACTTCGTTCCATGTTCCGGAGAGTGGGGAAAAATGGTATTTTGTGCCCTAAAAGGTTGTTTTCAGAAATGAGTGTAAAAATAGACAGGGAAAACGGATGGATATGATAGCTTAGGTCATGAGGGACCTATGATCCGAATTTTAACTCAAAATAATGCTTATAGCTATATTAAACAACTCCTCCTTTCCCGACTAGACTAGAAAACATTGATTTCCCATGACTTTGCTAAACAGAAATTTTTGAATACAGTGAGAGCATAATTCCCATGAGGGTTTCTACATAAAATGATAAAGGAAGTGTGATATGAATTATATATTAATCAAATGGCAGAGAAATTTAGGTTTAACATCATTTATACAAAGAAAAAGACATCCGACAAAGGTTTCCGACAAAATGCATGAATCACAAACAGTACTGCAGAAAATAATGCAGTTACTGCATCTCTATATTAAAAATGGCTGTACATGACATGAGATATCAGAATAATACAAAGAAATGGCCCTAGGCCTCTTATTAGAACTCCTGGAGGGAAATGAGCACCTCCTCCTCAAAGATTTGCATCAAATCAAAGGGTGCAGTTGTGCTGCTGCTGCTGCTACATAAAGGACACAATTTTCTAAAGGAGACTGCATTGTGGATGAATGTGGAAGAATGAACCCAAGCCAAATACTGAAATGATGCTCAAATCCTTCTCTCTTGATCCCTTAAGCAAGCTGATCCAAAGAGAGGATGGCATTCCTGCACTACGCAGTGCAGCAACTTCGGCTAAACAGCTCAAGTATGCAATTGGTCTCCAGACCAAGAAATATGAATACATGAATGAATCTCTTTTGATTCTATGCCCTCCTTTTATCTTTGGCGAGCCTCCTCACCTCAGACCCCACACAATGTTGAGGTGACTTCTTCATGAAGCTTCCTATTTCAAAACTATGTTGCCCTAGCTAGCTTCCCTCCTCTTTGTGACAACATTGTTGACTTGGTCAACTATAACCAATCCACCTGCAATGAATCTATTCACACGAAGGGATATTCAATCCGGTTCTCATATATGTGTTTAGGCTGATCCTTGTTCACATTGAGCTAGTTTACTTGAGTGTTTTCTTCCTCCTCAAGAATGCATGTTGACTTAGTCAAACTTGGCTATGTCCTCATCCAATTTGTCCTTTTTCACACTTGGAAGTGTAAAAACAACTCCTAAGATGATTTCCTTCCTTACTAAGGTGGAATTTATTAATAATTTTATTATTCATGGGTGTCCTTACCCATTTATTCCTCTTCTAAGTGAAAGTAGAAAAATATAATGTTCCAAATTTCTATGTGAAAATTTGGGAACATTACATTGTTCGTGCATTGGAACTCTAACCGGCAGGAAATTAGAAATTTTTTCTTCTCGGGGTCTAGCAAGATGCAGCTAGCACCAGCCCCGTCTTGGGTTTTGGAGCTTTCATAGTACAAGGTCCATGTTTAATCTTTTGATTTGGCGAGGTTATCCAAGTGCATTGAGGAACTACTTGGAGTAGCAGTCCCTAATAGATCCTTTATTGAGGGGGAGTGGTTTTCAGTGGCCAGCAGCAGCTCAGACTCGACATCTTGAGTGACCAAGGATTGAGGGGTTTGATAGCATCCAAGGATGGATTCTAGGAAACGCATATGAAGCTCTTCTTGCTCGAAACTGACTGGCTCATTAGTTGCATCTAGGTCGGTCACAGTATGTTTCATG
Source organism: Pinus albicaulis (assembly GCA_034641835.2). Lineage (NCBI taxonomy): Eukaryota > Viridiplantae > Streptophyta > Pinopsida > Pinales > Pinaceae > Pinus > Pinus albicaulis. The sequence continues at coordinate 832,315,849 of CM076571.1, forward strand.
TATGGTTCACTCTCAACCTGAATTTGGTTATTCCTACCTTTGTATGGGAACCAAAGGTGGGACCAATCAATGGCAAGTATCCCTGGAGCTTACTGGACCAATCTCTGCTTAACAGAGGGCAATAGTCCTCAGGGATATCCACAATTACTATGTTGATGCACTGATGCACTCTGGAGTCGAAGGATAGACGGATGATGACGTTGTTTAATTCGCCTACTTCGGGGACTTGAGATCTGTCGAGCTGGGTGATCCTGGCATCAGTTTTCTCTTGGCGGATGTTTAACTTCTTGCATATGGATAAGGGAATAACATTCGTGGATGCACAAAAATCGACGAGGCAATTGTGGACATTGAAGTTAAAGATATCGAAGGAGAGGAGGAAAGGTGGCATGGTTCCCTTGGAGTTGGCGTTCACAACATTCACAATGGATTGGGGATTAGCAATAGTTTGGGAAGATGTGATGCTTATGGGTTTGGTTGCCGGTAGATGGGAAAAGGTTTTGAGAATGAGATCTCATTGGTTAGCAATGCAAGTGAGCTCATAGAGAGATATATTGGCCCATGTCTTCTTCATATCCTCAATAATGTTATACCTAGAATCTATGTGTGAGGCAGGCTTGGTGGTGTTTTTAGAGGAAACTAATGAAGCTTTAGACTTGGGGCCTTCTTGAGGAGTAGTTGGAATAAATTTTTCAGGAGTCTTGTCTTGGTTTTCTGCATTTGGTGGCAGAATTTTCCTTAAGAAAGCTTTTCTTTTCTCTTCGAAGGATTGCCCAGGCACCAGTCCTTTACTCCTCAAGCCATAGTTTCGAGGGGGTTTAGATTTAGGTTCGTCAGCTTGGTTTATCCAAGTTGTGGAAGGGGAAGACTCTCCGTGGATGACCTCGAAAGCGAGGATAGTGGAGCCCATATCTTCATCTGGGGGGGGGAATTTCTTCGTTGTCTGAAATAGCCTCCTCCTCCAGATCCCGTGGGTTTTATCTTCTAGAAGTTGGTTCACCACGACGGTCATGCTATTAATCCATTGGGGGAAAGTTTTCTCTGAGTGAAAGGTTTAATGAAAAGAACAAAAGTTGTCCTTGCCTATTTTTTCAACGTTGAGACAAACACTTGAGCTGGATGGGGGCCAATTCACAGCAGAGTTATTGTTTCTGAAGAAAGGTTTCTGTGTTTTAGAAGCTAGGTTAGAATCATTGTTTTTCCTTTTCAGTTCGGAGACTTCGTTGGTCAATAACTTGAGGGATTTTGTAATACTTTTGAAATCAAAGGGGTCCTTATCTTTGTCCCTGGATTTATGACTTGAGGATTAGGCTCTCTTTGTGGTTGTTTTTTTATCATCCTTTCCTTCGTGGTCAATGGCACCTATGGACAGCATGTCCTTTTCGACAGCAAGGGCGGTGGTGTAATTTTTTGCCAGGGTAGCTCTGGCCTTGAGATTCACAAACACGGCTATATCTCGTGGGAGGGATCTGGTGTAGTAGTCAATGGTAATGGAATATAAAGGCCATGTTTGGAGGAAATTTATTCAGTATAGTGGCGAAACGTTGATTGAAGTCCTTGACCTTCTCCTTCTTATGAAATTTCAGTGTGCTGAGCTCTGTGAGGAGCATCGAGGGGGTTTTATCTTCTGAGAATTTTTGTAGGAAGGTATGATGGAAGTGTTCCCACGAAGGGATGGAAGGAACAAGGAGCGACTGATACCATGTTGCAACTTTATTTTCTAGAGTATGAGGAAAAAGCCGACATGCTACATCGTCATACTACACTCTCATCATCTGTAGAGACAGGTAGAAGTTGCTAATGTGGTCTTCGGCCAAAGTACCTTTCTCGGGGTCTAACTTAGGGTGATGCTTTTCAGGATGACGAGGCATGTCATGGAGGGGACCTTGGATACCTAAGGCGGACTGAGCCATCCAAGCCAAAGATTGTACACGTCTGGCCCATTGGTGGTGTGGTATGTATACATATCCTCTCTCACTTTCAGATTCCCTACCCATGCCAGACCTGGAGGCCTCGCCCTCATGGTGAGACTGCATGTCTTAGTTCTCTCCACGGTTTCCTATATTTATGATGTTTCTCCAGTTGTAAAGAAAAGGAAACCTGTCCTGGTTTCAGTGGGGTTGGTGGTCGATATTTCGGCCCTGCCCATGGCCTCTATCTCCCCTGCCTCTGTTACCCCAGACTCTCCTGGCTCCTCCCCCAATTGGGTGGTTGGCTTGAGTGTTATCATGAAAAGTATGGTTGGGTTGGGGGCCGGTGTTGGGTTGAGGCTCAATGATTTCGAGACCGTCTCATTCCACCTCCCTAGGGTTGTCTGGGGTGCTTCAGAATTTCGCTCAACTACGTCTACACAATCTTCTATCATAATACCCACAATCTGAGGAAGGGAGTTGAAAAGGGTTCCTTGGCTTGTATGGTTAGCTACGAGAGTTATAGGATTTTCCAAGGAACTAGTGACCGGGGCTCACTGTAAACCCCTGACAAGGTCGCGGGTGATAGGGTACAGGGCCCTTAGCTGGGCTAAAGTAACCTCATAGAAAGGGGGTTCCTCCTCCTAAGATTTTTCCAAAGGGGGAGGACCAGTATTTTCATGCATGGTATCCCCTTGGGGAGTTTGTAACGGGATGTTACTTGTGTGCTGGGAGCCTGCCATTCAAGCCCTCCTTCTAGTGCCAAATTTGTTGACGGGGAAAATTTTCCAGCCAACAGTAAGGGATCTCCCTGATAAAAAGTCCCAATTAGAATTTGAACCTTTTGTGATAGGGATCCCGTCCGGGGTGTGGGTCCGACTACTGCTGAATACTCCTTCTCTTGGATGCAAATGAGCCCTGCAGAGTTATAGACATGCAATTATCGGATGATACAAGGCGAAATATCGATGATTGTCAATGAGCATAAAACACTACAAATAGAAAGATAAATAGAAACACGCAGCCGAAGGAGATGATGTTAGCAGCATATCATTAGGGTCATGTTTGTAAAAGCTATTCGAACCACGGAAGAAAGAGTTCTTCTTGGCCAAAACATCCTATACTTACTTGGGTGTTTTCATGAATAAGATAGATGTTAATAATGAAGTTACAAACATCTCTTAAGCTATGTTGTCAGAAACGTGGGTGCAGTGGACGGGATCAGTGGACGGGGGGACGGGGACGGGGACGAGGACGACCTTAAGTAAACAACACACCATAATTAACACATTCAGTGAGCTGGAATGCATGAAGAATATAAGCAGAAAAATGCAGATCAATTAATCATAAGATATCAGACATATAAGATAAAATATTCATAGTATTAACACATCGATTCTCATCAGATCCAAAAGTGGATTTAAGAAAAATGCTTGTATTCATTCAAAAGGGGTTGTTCAATGCTTTACAACTCTCCTCCCTCCTTTGGAGTCCCAAAAAAGGATCTTTTACAAGTCCCCAAAGAGAGTATATATATGAAAAAATTGACCCTTGGGTGCCTTGACTCTTCACCTTCTTGCATGTTGGTATGCTTTGCGACCTGCGACCTGACCGTGGATGATGTGACCTGCGACCCCTCCTATAGGCTGTGACTTGCAACTTGATCATGGGAGCATGTTTGTGATTACGTGGTTGGGAAAATCTACTTGTTTGTCTTTAAGGAAATTTTTCCATACGCAATAATCTGCAACAATTGGGGAGATCAGAGGAGTATCTTCCCTTAATCTGTGCAGGCATTTCAAGGCATTTGGGTTCAGAGTTTATCTTTTGATTGTGACTTGGTTAGATAAGGAAGCCAACTTGGTATAAATCTAGACTGGTGTCACTATGAAGTTAACCAAATTCTCCTGCGATGCCGGAAGATCAAGGGTAGCAGCGGATTGTCTAATAGGTTGCAGAAATGCCTGAATGTCTTGATTCACCTATTCCCATGTCTTTTATTCACCCAGTGTACCTAGAGAAGGAATGTGATGTAGTTCATCCATTGATTCAATGTCGCTGATCAAATTTTCATAGGCAGTCATCACCTTCTCTAGGTCTTTGAATAACTTCTCCTTGGATTGCACCTTCATGTGGATTTGGACTTTGTCGTTCTGAGTGCGAATCCAATATTTTCTGGGAAAAGTATCTAGAGTCTGCGGATACTTTTTTTTCCATTCTAGAATTCTATCCAAGTTTGTGGAGGCTTCCTTTAGTTGCTCGTTCCTCTTCTTGGTCTCTACTTGAGCTCTCAGCAGAGGTGAAACTGTTTGCTTTATTGTAAAAATTTCCTCGTATACGTGCTGCATGGTAGCTTCCAGTGTTACCAACTCTCTTTTAATGGTGAGTGGTACTTCATTAATAAGGGTATCCCTATCCTGAAGTCGTTGGAATTCTTCCTCTAGTGCCTTTTTTTCTTGCTCTGACCTAGCTACCCTTTGTTCGGAGTCTTGTAACCTATTTTGTAGGGATAGAATTTCCCTACTCATTCGGCTGATGTTTTCTTCCGTAGTTGCGGTGAAAGCAGTGCCGACTGACGCTATCATTACTGGATTGGTCGTGGTGTCCAGGACTATATCCTTTTCTATTGTGGCTATGAAGGGTGCGGTAGGATTCTGTGCTAAGCATCTCCTCTTTTCCTACCTGATTTTGAATGTGAACTGGTCATAAGTGAGTCTCGTAAGATTGAACACTTCTTCCTCCTGCTCTTCGGAGGTACCTTGTTCCGAGAGCGCAAAACGTGTATTGGTTGTAGGAATTTCGATGGTCGGCAGCTCCGTCTATGCCCCTGTCACTGGAGGAGGTGTCTTACTACCCTTGGTGTCTTTGGAAGAATTTTCTTTCGATATTTGATCCTTCTCCTCTCTTCTCTTTTGCTCGGCTTCTTCTTCGAGTTGCCGCTGTACCTCTGCCCTATCATGTTCTTCCTTTTATATGTGTTCAGCTTCTGCCTTATCTAGTTCAATTTTAAGTTGATGATCAGCCTTTGCTTTTTTTTCCTCTTCTTATTTTCTTTTGCGTTCAGCTTCCACATTATCTAGTTCTATCTTAAGTTGACACTCAGCTTATGCTTTCACTTCCTCTTCTTCCTTTATTTTGCGGGCGTCTTTCGCCTCCTTCCTTTGTTTTTCCTTTAGGTGTTTCTTACGTTTATCCTCATACTCTTTTGCTCTCTTTTTAGCTTCTAGTTGATCAGCTTTTGCTTCCTTTTCTTTCTATTGGGTAGAAGAGTTATGGCATGTGTTGGTCCGGGGCTTCTTGGCCTGGGAAGATGAGGCTCCTCCTAATTCATGGATTCTCTCTTCCAAATTTTGATCATCTTGGTCATCCTAATTGGTCAATTCCTCTGGGGTGATCTCCCTGTCCTTATTATACTAGTTTCTTACCCCATCTTCAGCTGGGCATTCAGTATGTTGGTAGCTCCATTTAAATTTGGCTCGTTTGCAATGGGTAGGGACTATCCTCTCATGATCGTACGTACGGTGATCCAAAGGCGGTAGAAAGAATCCTCTGATTTTCTTAGCTTTTACCTCTACTTCTCTGAAATCCTTAACTGTATAAGCGCCGATATTGAGTGGCAGTGTGGGCCATGGCTTCTTTTTACCTTTAGTAAGAACCTTCGAAAAGTCGGATGTCATTTGAAAACATGTTTCCTGAAGTAACATTCTGTCAATGACGAATCAGGGCATTGCATGGGGAGCCTTGAGTGAATCGAAGACTCGGATGAAGGTTCTTTCTACAAACGGAAACCAATGTGCCACCTTGGTTATCGTTTCCATGGCTCGCCAGGACATGCATGGGGTATCCTTACCGAACAGTTTCCCATAGAGTGTAGGGATGAAACTGTGTGTGATCGGCTCTATATCCTGCTTATATTTGGAGACCTAGAATACCTACAACTCCTTGTGGATTGAGCGAGCGTGCTTCTGATCCAAGTTGTGATTCCATCCCTCAAAATGGCACCTGGCACAAAATGCATCCAATAGATATGAGGCCATGTAAAATTATGATGAGTACCCTTCCTCGGGTGCTAGTGCTGCGGATATGTTTTTTTTTAGGGCTGCTATCAATAAGCTTGCCCAATTGAAGCGGGTGCCATGTACAGTAAAAAAGTACATAAGAGATACCCAAGAGCCACTGAAAGTGGTGGCATCGGGGCAACCATACATTCTACACAACATAGCTGCTACAAGATTATAGACCTTCTTGAGGTCTGCTACTTGATACTCCTGGTCCTTCTTGACCTTGAACTTTTCTGGTTCTTCCCACCATCTTCTCAGGGTGTCGGATATGGGGACTGCATGGGTAGTGGCCCATTCCTCTGTGAATGTCTGCTCTCGGGTCGGAAGTGCGTAATATAATTCCACATCCTGACCTTTTAAATTAGCAAATGATTTCCCCTCGTGATCCTGAATCACCCAAAACCTGGGGTCGACCCTTTGTAAGATCCATTCGATAATTTCAGCGCATGGGAATATAGGTGGGTAGGCCCCTGTGTAGTGAAGCTTTGACCTCTTAACTTGCACATATACCTTCCGGTCTAGGAGGTCCTCTGGAAACTCAGGTTGTGTGAACTCTTGGTACACTTGATACCAACTCATGCTTTCTCCTTTGCTGAATATACATGCGGTATCTCCATAGATAGGGGGAGGACACATAGGTATTTCACCTTCCAATATTTCTATCTCTGGACTCTTGTTTTTTCTGCGCACTGATGGAGGCCCCATATCACTTGAGGCTGAAGAGATTGCAACGCAATCTAGTTCTACTTCGAGGTTCCCTGACATGTTCATAAAATAATCCCATGATAAGACAAATTCCATGTTAATAAATGCTTAAACTGCTTTTAACTTTGCCCAACTAAGGTCAAGAAAAGGGGTGACCCTATGACCTAGCGACCTCCTCCCTGGGTCGCTGAGTCGCGCTAGTTTAAAATCTCAGAGAAAAGCGACCTTGCGACTTGGCAACTTGCGACTAGGTCGCGAGGTCATTGAGTCGCACTTGTTAAAAGTTTCATGAAGATGAGACCTTGCGACTTAGCGACTTGCGACCGGGTCACCGAGTCGCCGAGTCGCAAGGTCGCAACACTTCGATTTTTGAGAGATACGTGACTTGGAAACTTAGAGATAGAGAACCGGGGTTGCAAGGTCATGGGGGTCGCAAGGTCATGGGGTTGGAGGTCGCACTAGGGCTAGGCAGACGATTCTCCACAGCGACGCGGGCCTTTATCCATTTTTTACTTAAATCAGTAGAGGGAAAAGGGAGGATAAGTGACACATTTAAGGAAAACAGTCATTGAGGAAGAGACTGACAAAGGGGCGGCTGGTTGGCTTCATCTACAGTTTTTAGAAAGAGATTGACAGAGCTAGGAAACTAAGAGGAGAATGTAAGTTCTAAGTGAGTCTTAATAGATGATAGTCTGTGGCTTTAATAGGCTTAAATAAGGGGGGAAGAGGGTAAAAAATAGAAAATAAGGAAACAGGAGGAGGATTAGGCAACTTACCCGAGAAAATCACGCTCCAGTTTGATTGTCAGAAGCATTTTTGTTCTCCGTCGAGTAGGTGAAATGCGACCTATGCAACCCCTCTATATATAAAGAGGTCGCGTGTGCGGGCAATAAATGAGGTCGCAACAAAGCCGTGTTGATGATATGTGTGACCCTGTGAACTTGTGACCTAGGGGTCGCAGGGTTGCTGGGTCACAGGGTCGCGATTGTTTAATTTTGAATGCGATATGCGACTTTGCAACTTGGCGACCTGAGGGGTCGCAAGGTTGCTAGGTCCCTGGTTGGAGAAAAATACCTATTCTGCGACTTCACGACCTAAGGCTTTTGAAAGATCAAACTTCAGTCTTGACCCCAGATTTCAATGCATCAGGAGCTCAAAAATTTTAAAAGGGTGAAATTTTGGAGGTTGTTGTAGTGGCTACAACAAGTCCTTTATTAAAATGATTAATTAATTAATTTTCTCTTAAACACGATGGAATTTCTCAAATCCCTTTATGGGTCTTGGAGATCTCATGTACTCTAGTCCCTTCGCAAATTTTGGGATCTAGAGCACATTTGACGCTATCCCAAACAGTCAAAAATATCAAAAATAATGATAAGGGGTAGAGCTCATGTTTGGATTTTTCCCATGTGCTATATTAAATGTCCTGACCACCTTTTGCATTTTATAGTTTTCTTTTTCTTTTGTTTCTTCTTGTGGCCATGATATGATTTTAACTTTATTTTAACCGCATCAACCTCTGGGGAAATGTTTCTAGGCCCAACCCAAATATGTGGACAAGGGGAGGGGGTGTGCCATTGCCTTGTGGATCCAGTGATCATGTGGACCCATAGAAGGGAAAAGGTGAAATAGGGATCTTAATGTGTGGAGGGGAGTGAAATATATGGAATGGGAAAATGGGACCACACTACCAATATTGGAGATCCCAGGGGACTAGGATTGAATATTAAGCCCCCATTTAAGGTGAGGGAACAAAACCATGGTAAAAACCCTTCCTTCTTCCAAGTTACCCAATAATCCATGCCCAAAATGCCCAAATGAAAAACAAGCATAAGCTCCCAATTTCAAAATGAAAAACATACCTTTTAGATCAAATTTCCCACTTTCTAACATATGCTCTTGATAGATGGGCAAGGAACCATACAACTAATGCAGGTGGTGGAGATAGAGTGGCGAATTACATTGACTACTAGGTTTCTCTTAGGGGCTGGTGGTTACTGGCCGAAAGAAAATGCATAGGAGAAAAGCTTTCCCAACGGGCGCCACTTTTGGTGGGTAACATGCCCGAGGTAGGTTTTGTTGTGGTGCTTAGTGGAGAAGGAATACTCCTCCCTAATCACTCTTTCAAGTCTTCTCTTACATAAAATGTTACAAGTTTTAAGGAGATAAAGAATCCACTCTAGGTTGCAATATATTTAGGGAAGATAGAAGGATTAGAGAGCATTTTTTGTTTTCTCGAGGTAGGTTTTGTTGTAGTTCACTGTTACAAAGAAATTTAATATCTACATCAGTTGGATTTTTGACCATCGCTGGTTTTTCAATCAATTTTGAATACCACAAGGAATTTTCTTATAGCACTAAATTTTGTCCCTCTCGATTTTGGACACCTATTATAGCAAAATCTCATACTTCTTGAGATAAAGTCCAAAATCTCAAGTGTGAGACCCACTGCACTTCAAAGGGGGCCATTTTCACCTCACCAACCCTCTTCTCACTTCTAGCTAGCTTTCCTCTAACTCAAGGTGGGTTCTCCCTAGTATAACTTAGGGATCTAATATCCCAGTAAAACCAAGTCAAGATCCCCTTAAGGCTTCTACTTCAAATACCACCAAACAGATTATTGCAACATTATGGTTTTAAGGCCGATAGAATTTCCCCCAACCACACAACAAAGTAATCACTAGAAGAGTAAAATCCTAACAAAAAAATTTAAATGATTTACAAGGAAAAAGGGTGATGGAGGATAGAAAATTAGTGCCTTAGCTTTCTAACATATTTTTGGGGGTATGTGGATTCAAGGAGAAACACATGGAGAGAAAGGAGATAGATGTGGTTGCGAGGAACCTAGGGAGGCTAACTTGTATCCCTTATACCTCAAAACCTAGCATCCTTCAATCTACAAAGATGGGATAAGGGAGTGAGCTTAGCTTATGTCATCTCAAAAGAACTTGATGAGAAGTTCAAGGAGGTTTCAAGCAGATTTACCCTGAAAGACTAGGGAAAAATAACTCATGTATCGTAGAGGCTTGTGCTAGGAACCTTACAATTTTCAAGGATAAATAAGGGAGGGAGCTTAACTTAGGTCACATCAAGAGAACTTAATAAGATAAGATGATTTTATTAATGTACAAAATATAACCAAAAAATTAGGTCAATGCGACTAAAGGATACATCTTGTACGAGTACAGTGTGGGAGTGCAAACGCAACTCCTAGAAAATGCCAAAGCTAAAACTAGGATAAAATTAAGGAAGGATGCAACGATAAAACCATTTCATGAACATGTATATAACTGGATCAAAGGCCCCTAGTGATGTAGAAGACTTAGTGAATAATTCCAAGGCTCGACGTTGATGATGTCAGGAATGCTCGAGTCTTATAGTTGATGGTGATGGGGGAAACAATGGTGTTGGTTCACTATTGAATTCTTTGGACCCAGTTGAGGTCTATTTTTACACGCACCTGTGGGGGGGGTCTAGGAACGAGGGATACTACTAGCATCCAAGGTAGAAGGAAAGAAGCTTTGGATAAGTCTCTGCCTATTCCATTGGGGTTTAGGAGGAGTTCATTGTGGGGGTGTCACCCTGCTCGGAAACCATCTAGGATTAATCCCTCTAACGGTTTGGCTGTGAGTGAATTGATGTGTTGTTTGAAATATCTGCAATGTTCTCGAGGATACTAGTTGGCTTCTTAAAGTGTGGGGGTGCGGGAGGGGGGGGGGTACTGAAGGGAGACTCAAGGTCTCACTATTCTATTATTTGAAATACTTTGGAACTCAACTTGTCACTTATTGCTGTAATCATCCAAATTAGCATAGAAGTATGATTTGATCGTCTGTATCATCCTCGAGTGAGGGGGATATGTAGGATCTGAGATCTGTGTATGAATATCTCCCTAATGAATAGGGCTAGGCATCTCCAGTCATGATACCGAAAGAAGGTAGAGAGGCATCCTCCTGAATCTCTATAGAGGAAATGGTAGCACCTCTCATCTCGTAGTATGGGGGGCACCTAAAAATGAGTTGTTGCTTCATCTTTGGCTCCTGAAGTTGACATACCTGCCATATCCTATCAAATCTTGGTATATGGTGGTCAGTCTCCCATAAGAAATAAAGAATATTTTTCAAGGAGAATAAAGAGATAAAAATACTAGAAAAACCATGGTGAATACTTAATAACCCTTATCCATCAATAATAAACAAGATTGGAAGGAGATAAATCCCATTAAAGAGAATATATTATCAAATTTCACCAATAATCATCCATGAAAAGAAGTCTATCGACATCAACAAGGCCTTCTCATAAAGATCTACCAATATCCATTAAGAAAAGAAAATCATCGACATCAACAAAATCTTCCAAGAGGTTTCCCTACATATTCCTCCATAACCAAAATTAAGAATCAAGGGAAAATTTCAGTAATTTCAAACTTGCTGCGTGATTTCTCTTCCAATCCAAACATGAGAAAATGAGAGGAAGGGAACCTTTATCTATAGAGAACATGCTCAACTTCCCTTACATTAAAATATTAATTTTAAATGCTAAAAGCCCCTAATCTAGCCTATGGATGGGGAAAAAGGCCTTCTTCTATTAAAAATATAAAATGAAGTTCATTCATGCCACATGTGCAAATATGAAGGGGAAAAAGCTCTCAAAAGTCACCCTTCTCCATAAATGAAGGAAATATGGGGGTTTGGCGGAACATCCATCCTCCAAAGGCCCTTAAAAGCACAATGTCTAGCCTCCAAAGGTGCTTCAAGATCCCTTGTCCTCTACAACATAAGCTCCAAGCTAGGACAATGAGATTTTAGATGCATGCTTCAAGTTCCAAGTCACCACCCAAGTGGTCAAACCAATCCTACAAATACTATTCTACAATTTTCTTAAGAAATACTCCATGCCTTCCCTAATTTCTAGACATATGGGCTTTCAGATGAGACAAATCAACCTCAATGCCTCACCATGATGGCTCTCCTTCACTGGTCATGGAATCAAACACTGATCCAAACCCTTAAAATTTTGCTAACTATGTACATACAAGTCCTCAAATTATAACAAAAAAACCTTCAAAGAGTTGCTCCTCAAACAAGATGTGTAATCAAGACCCCAAGTTATCTTCCCAAGTGTAAGGTCTTGTCTCACGCAAATGGGATTTTCAAGGGTACAACCTGCCAAGTGTCCACCAGTCTCTCCAAAGTGAGAAAATAAGCCCCTTGAGCAAAGGGCATCCCTTCCACCATGGTTTGTTGATGTCACCAATTATGTAGATACTCTCCTCAAAGGCTCCTCAAGGCACACATTGATCCCGACTTATGGAGGAACACAATAGAATACATATATATACATAAATAGAGAGATGAAACAAAAATAAAACTTCATTTCATTAATATAAATGAACTGAAATATGCTTACATGCAGAATGGAAGTAAACTGGCTCGACGATGGTAGATTATCTCTGAGAAGAGATGTGGTAGCTACATGCCTCTGAACTATGTTACAATGAGGCTCAAGGGCCTATTTATTATTGAGAAACAATGGAGAACCCTAAACATCAAAAAACCTAACCCTAGGAGATGAATCGCCAAATCTGTGGGTGTCATTGGGGTAAATTGGTACATCAACTTCCTGGGGTCGTAACTTTGGCATACGATCTCCGTTTGATATGAACAATACCTCATTAGAAGGATATATCCGAGGACTACAACTTTTGACTAAAAACATGAGTCAAAGACTCATGTTTGTCCATGTCCCAAGAAAACACTATTTAGGGCGTCAAAACGGCTCTGGAAGATCAGGACACGAAAAACTGCCAAAAATAGTAAACTATGCTACAATTAAGGAAAATAAAAGACTGAAAGAAGAAATGGTAGGGGTCCAGGTGGAATAGGCAGGTGGCCACCAAATATCCACTTGGATCAGTCCTCCCCCCTTAGGAAGCAATGGTCCCGATTGCGTTGAGTGCCTCCATGATATGGCGAAAATTTTGTTGAACTTGGTCGTTGGTGAGCCACTTGCCTTAATGCAAGAGTTGGCTAGCTTTGACAACCTGATACAGTTGGATATTCTATTGGAAAATGTTCTTGATCTACGCGTCCATGATTTGATCAGTTGTGGCCTATTCCACGCAGTCTAGGTTCAAATCCATTGGAGTGAGTTGTTCCGCAATGTCAGATTTTTCCAATAGTGGTGGAAAGTATGGTCGAAAGTGGTCCAAATTAGACACTGGGTGCAAGCCAAGGAATGGTGGAATGTTGAGCTTGAAGGCATTGTCCCCTAAAACCTTGGTGATGGTGTACGACCCATATCGGAGTGGGTGAAGCTTGCAATATGGCCCAGGGAGGCACTCCTTCAGTAAATGTAGCCAAACTTTGTCGCCCACTAGGGACTTGTGTGGTACCCAATGTTGATCATGTCGCTTCTTGTACTTAGCATGGCTTTGTCCAATATGTCATGGACTTGCTGGTGTATGTGTTGAATGCACTCAATGAAACTGTTGGCCTTGTCATCTTCAGAATTGACATGAGTTGAATCTGCCTAAGTGGCTGCAAATGGTATGGCCACATCAATGGGACATAGTGGTTGGAATTCAAACCCCACCTGAAAGGGTCTGTGGTAAGTTGAGTTATGGAGAGCTCTATTATACTTGTGTTGTACATAGGGGAGGATTTCATCCCATGTGCGTGGATGCTTCGAGTTCTACATAGGAAGAATGTGTACAATCATCTTGTTGACAACCTTTGTTTTGCCATCAATTTGGGGGTGGAAAGTAGTGGAATTAGTGAGCTTGGTATCCAACATTGACTTGAGACTTTACCAGAATGCACATAGGAACCTGTTGTCCCGGTCTGAGATAATGGATTGTGGGATCCCAAAATGTATTCGCACTCATTCAAAGAAGAGTTTCATAGTGGATTCTATGGTGATGCTCTTCTTGCAGGCTGCGAGAATGGCCATCTTAGAGAATTTGTTGATGACCATGAAAACATAGTCATTTCCATGCTTAATAAAAGGAAGGCCAAACATGTAATCCATGGAGATGGATTCCCATGGTCAACTAGGAGTAGGCAGAGGAGTATATAGGCCTTGCTTCTTGATAGTTGATTTGGAAATGACGCAGGAAGTGCAGGATCTGATGTACTTCCCACCATCTCGTTAAAGGTCCGGCCAATAAAAATAATTCTGCAACACCGCCAGTATTTTCTCTACCTTGAAATTTCCAGTGACCCGGTTGTAGTGTGCTTCCCAAATCATCTTGGCATGCTCGATTGAAGGAACACAAATATTTCTTGGGTGGAATAACAGTGCATCCTGGAGGTGAAAATTTGGAACTTTCTTGCCTTCTAGGAGATTCTGGTATGTGTTGCCGAATTCATGATCACTTTTGTAGAGATGCGGCCATTCCAAAGTCTCGTGCCCACAAGAGTCGAGCACAGTGGTCAACGCCGACTAAGGTAGTCTGCCACATTGTTGGTGTTTCCTTATTGTAATTAATGTTCAAATGGAACTGTTGCAGGTATGTGGACCATTTCTGATGGCGATTGTTTTGCAACTTTCCTTGTGTCTAGATAAAGTGTAGGGATCAGTGGTCTATGTGGATGACCATTTCCTTCCCTAAAATGTAATGCTACCACTGTCAGTAGTACTGCACAATGGAATACATATCTTTGTCATAGGTGGAATACTTTCAAACAATTTCTGAAAGTGTCTCATTGTGATATGCCAATGGATGCCCCTATTTAGTAAGAGTTTCACCAATAGAATAGTCAGAAGCATTTTTCTCAATCTCAAATGGTTGTTGTAGGTTTGGTAATGTGAGCACTGGTATAGAGTAGAGGCCTTGCTTCAACTTGATGAATGCCTTTTGTTGGGATTCAGAACAAAAGAACTTTGCTTTCACTCATCCCTTGTTGATTTGACTTAAAGGCCAAGTGATATGAGAGAACCACAACACGAAATTGCATTAGAAGTTGGCAAGACCTAGAAATCTACGGAGCTCTGTTAGAGTGGTTGGGGATGGCCAATCCCATATGACTTGTATCTTGGATGGGTCCACATGCACCCCTGCCATTTAATTATGTACCCCAGATATTGAACCCGGGTCATACCAAAAGTGCATTTTTCCAAATTGGCGCACTACTTGTGTTGCCATAGTGTATGGAGGACCTATTGAATATGGTGGAGGTTCTCTTCCCAAATTTGGCTGAAGATCAGGATGTCATCCAAATATACCACCATGAATGAGTTGGTGAAGGGTCGCAAGATGTCGTCCATTAGCCTCATGAAGGTTGCAGGGGCATTCGTCAACCTAAAAGGCACAAACAACCATTTTAAAAGGTCGTCCTTGAATTTGAAGGTAGTCTTCCACACATCAGAGGGTTTGATTGGTACCTGGTGATAATCGGACTTCAATTCAATCTTTCTAAAATATTTGGCCCCCTTGAGCTGGTCTAGAAGGTCATTAATCCATGATATCGAATACCTATTCTAGACAATGATCTTGTTCAACACCCGATAGTCAATACAGAATCTCCAGATCCTAGCCTTCTTCTATACCAACACAATCAGGCTCCCACAACATAATGAACTTGGTCTAATGTGCCCTTTCTACAGCAGCTCCTGAATCTTCCTCTTAATTTCATCATTCTCCATAAAAAAGCATCGATAGATCGGTCCATTGCGTAGCGGTGGGCCTGGGGTTAGATCAATGGGGTGCGTGACCTAATAGTGTAGAGGTACCCCTGTGGGTGAGGTGAAGATGTCCTTGTTTAACACCTAATCCTCTATGGGTAGGTGTGGAAGGGGAAAAATCACAAAGGAGTCCAAGTGACCTTGGAAGATGAATCCAAGGGTCACACCAATGTAACATAAATAGACATCTATGGTGAATAATATGAATAACTCACGCTTATCCTATCTCTTGTGTGTTTATTTTCTCATCTACCATGCATCTGTTTAACATGGTATCAAAGCGGGTGACTGTTGGCCCTGCTCCAATTTGAGCCACTGCTATTTCTGGCCCTCCATACGAATTGCTCCAACATAGTCTTGCGGCCTCCCATTGCTGCACTTGGCCCTCAACACTCAGTGCTCACCTTTGCTTCTCGCCTGCTCCACGCAGCTCCTACCCTGATCTACTCCTCGCTGACTCCATCTCCTGCTGCTTCATCTCCTACCTACTTCCGCTTCATCTCACACCTACTGCTGACCTCTCACTTCATCAGCCTCCCACTCCACTAGCCTCTCCACCATCTCCTACTCCCTCCTCTACCCTCATGTTGGCTCTCGTCCTCCCTCCGTGTGCTCCCACAATGTGCACTCATCACCCTCACCTCCTTGTTGTGGCCTATCCGTCAGCTCCACCTACCACTATCCCTCCCTTCCATTCCCATCCCTTCAACTTCCCTCCGCTGTGGCTCCTTCCCAGCAGCTCCTTCCCACATCTACGGCTCCTCAAAGGATGCCTCTTGATCAAGCGAGTTATGATACCTATAGTACAATAGCTACATGGGACCAAAACCAAAGATCATAATCATGGTTCCATGCCTTCACTGAGCAAGGTGCATCCAGACACAATATATGGTATTGATTGTTTCGCTCCATAATTGAAAGCAAATGTGAATAATATAATTCCAGTTGTGAATGCCAGATATCCTCGCCTTATTTTTTTTCAAATTTATGATTCTGGACCTCTCTTCTTATCATGTTCATGCCGAAACGAATCATAGTAGTGTGGGAAACAACTGAGTCATCCCTGAATCAACGGGAAAATGACATATTTAGGTTCTTGGAAGCAATATTTGGGTCGAGAACATTCTGGATCATAGCATTGCCCCTCTTTCTGCTCTTTGTCATAGCGATGATTAAGAATGATCATGGCACTAAAGAAAATGATCATAGTTGAAGATAAAGAACGATCATAGTGCTAAACCCCTTCTCCATAGTCATCTTGCTTCTTCTTTTTTTGTATCGTTTGAATCCAACCATGTTTATTTTGTAAATAATAATAATAATAATAATAATAATACCAGTTTCAAGAAAGTTTTCTTTTACGCAATACATTCCTAAACTAGAAAACTTGTACCACTCCTTGGTATTGATGGGATGAAAAACTTGTATATCATTCAAATTAGTTTCCGTGAGGCCAAGAAAAGTACAATAAAATTTTCCATTTATTTTTCTGAAGTACATTTTTGGTCATCTGTTGACTTGAATTGTTTGAATAATGGAGAAAATTCATGGTTTATTAGAGTTATTAAGCACTATAATCTTATATACTAGTGGAGACACGGTTAAAATCAGTAGGGACACCTTGTCTAATATTAAGTTCTATCTACGAGATGCACAAGAAAAGATTGAATTTTTGCAGTTATAGTCTCAACTTCAGCAAGAAGAATTACAGCAGTGGAGTCACCACTTTGAACTTGTTTCTATTCAAAAATCTGAAACAAACTCCTATAATCAGCAAGTAAATAATGTTGTGACTGATTCACATTCAGTTCCTAGTTCAACAACATATTTGTATGCAGATGCAGAAGCTTGGGTTCTACCTCCCAAGCCCATCATCAGACCTTGGGAAGAGCTTGTCCACAACAAGCACAAAACTGGTCTTGGATATGACAAGGATTTGTCCTTTCATATTTCAGACTACTCCAAGCCCATCAAATTTCAGAGTGTCGGATTTCTTTATGACAGTTCAACTTCAGCTGTTCCAGATCCTACTCCTCTTCCACAGCAACAATAACAACAGATTGAAAAATTCCAACACTATGATCAAGTTGGCCATATGAAAGATCACTGTTTTGATCTTCACCCATGCAAGCACTGTGGTTGGCACACCCATTCTTCACACAGATGCTTCAGAAACAAGCCTCCTGCGAGAAAAAAGATTCATCTTGGATGGATTGCTTCTTGGAAATGGGCATCAACAGCCAAGAAGATGTTTAAGTCACATGTTAGAACTTGTTCTCGAATATTGAACAAACTTGCAGTTGAATTTTCTCCATCATCTCACCTTGTACCTAACAGGGGGGAAAATGGTGGTCATCTACAAGCTTCGATGCCACATCAAGCGAGCCTGAGCCACAATCTCTCATTTCAGATTTAGAGTTGTAGCTATAGACACAGCAGTTCAAGTGAGCCTGAGCCACAATTCCTCTTTCCAGATTCAGAATTGTAGCCAGAGACATGGATGCCCATGGGCATGCCTTTGGTTGGTGGACAGCCTTAAACCATCTATGTAAGGTTGATATTCTTCCTCTTTTACAACACTTCCTCTAGCAGAAGACTTCAGCTTCTTGCCAGCTTTGGAAGAGTTCCAGGAAATGTATCAAGCATTCCAGTGTTGGTGGTCATCCTTAAACCATCACAGGTTGTAGACTTCCCTTCTTTTAGGTTGAAGGTCTCCCTCTTCAAATATGAGGGACACTTCCTCTAGTAGAAGCCCTTCGCTTCTTTCTAGTTTTGGAAGAGTTCCAGGAACTGCAATCAGCGTTGCATTCCAATGTTGGTGGTCATCCTTACACCACCTCTTTATGCCAACATTTCAGAGAGTTGATTCAGCCTAAGTGCTGCCATGCATAATTTGCAAATTTTTATTACAACTCTCTTCTTGGACTCACACATACCCCTTAGGATTAAGGGGGGGAATGTTGGACACCTAATCCTCTATGGGTAGGTGTGGAAGGTGAATAGTCACAAAGGAGTCCAAGTGACCTTGGAAGATGAATCCAAGGGTCACACCAATGTAACATAAATAGACATCTATGGTGAATAATATGAATAACTCATGCTTATCCTATCCCTTGTGTGTTTAGTTTCTTATCTACCATGTGTGTGTTTAACAATCCTTGTACTCCTCCACGACCTTGTCCATTTGTTGTTTCCGTGCAAAGGAGCCCTATTTGGAGGTCGTGGCTACAATATTATTCTTTCCCTGAGGGTGAATCAAAGGGAAAATAAATTTCCTAGTCTGTAAAATGATCTTACTGCATTTCTTCACAGTGATCAAAGAGATGGCGGTAGGCGGTAGTACCTCTGGTATCCTGTACAACTTATTGGCCAAAGTAATAATAACAGTGCGAGGCCTAGACTCATAAACAACATGTCACTTCCACAAGTATGGTTCAGCTAATAATACATCACAAAATTCAGGAGGAGCAACATCACACAGTACCTCATCTGTTAAGGGCTTGATGTTGTAGTGGAGGTGACACTGCTGGCTGACGCAGAGATCTCGTCCTTGGTGAAGCTGCCTGATGGTATACGACTGTGGGTGTGCTATGGTCGGTATACCCAGTCGCTTCACAACCTTTGTTAAAATGAGGTTCTTTTGGCTCCCGCTATCAATAATGAACTGCTGTGGATAACCCTTCACCCACATCTGTGAGTGGAATAGGCACTCCCCCTCCTCTGGATCTTCGAGCTCATCCTTATAGATCTTAGTGGTATAAATAGTGGCACTAGGCTTTGCTTCAATAATCTGCTTCCCTTTGTCATCCCCCCTGTTGGGTTCTGATTCAGAGTCGAAGCATGCATCTGATTTGAAAGCCTTTAGCTCAGCCACCAGTGATTACTTGGCTCGACACTCACACGTGTTGTGAGTGGGGCTCTTATGGAACTCACACCACTTACCCCTGTCCTTATTTGTCTTCATGGTATTGTTCTTTGCTTGCATCTTCGACGAGTTGTCTTGGGTCACCTCGCCTTGACCTTGCCCTTTGTTCTGCGGTTTGGGGGTGCCTTTCCCTTGCCCTTTTTTTTGCGGTTTGGGGGTGCCTTTCCCTTACTTCGGATTCAAAAAACCAAAATATCGCTTCTTCTGTTTAAACTTTAAACTTATTCCCGATCTTGAGAAAATATTGATAGGAAACATCGAGTGAGGAGATGTCCAAGAACTCAATTTCTTCCTAGATTTACTTATGTAAACAATTGTGGTACTTGATTACTAGTGAAGATTCTCATTACCGAATCCTACCGTAGCAATCGATTATATTTCTTTTATTTGTTATTTAACCGAACAAATTATTTATCATGTACTATGGTAAAAATAGAAAACAATATACTACAACCCTCACAAATAAAACTGTGGAAAATAAATACAATGCAGGAAAAACTAGATGCACACAGACATAAGTACACAATTATTTTTGGACTAAGTGCCCCAAAAAACCCAACTTGGGAAAATCGGTGCAGTTTTTTAGGGTTTTAATATTAAGTAGTAGAAAATATGAGTACAAATAGTTGGATGCCCAGTCTGGCTATCCAATACAGAGAAAAAATTAACAAACAATCTAGTGAGAAAATTCTCACTTCCACAGGTGATTTAGCACTGACAGTAGCTCTGAAATAGCTACTGTGCGTAGTGATTGCATCACCTTATGCAGTTTTGCGTCACAAAGCTGGGATTTCTCGTTCTCCTCATCACAGATTTTATGTTGTCTGGAAAATGGACTCTCCTAGCCTCTGGAAACTCTCTGTGGCTTTTGGCACTGAATCAACTCTGTCTCCCAGTAAAATTGTGGATCTCCTCTGAAGCATTGTGCAGCCTCTGTGTAGCCTCTGTGTGGCCTCTATGCTGCCTCTCTATGGAACTACTAACTCTCTGTTATGCACTCTTCGGATTTGGAAAACTTTCCTTTGGCCTTGTTGTCTCTACCCCTCTCTCACTGCAATGAGCTTACTGGATATCTCTCCAGAAACTCAGCAATGCTACTCTAGAAAATCGATCTGTCAGAAAGTTCGATCTCTCGAACAAATTTTTCTCCAAGTGCCCATCAAGTTCCTTATTATAATCTCTCGTTGAGACATAAACAACTAGGATTAGATCTTAATCGATGGATCAAATTAACAGGGACTCGATCCACTCCTTTATCTAGAAGATTCACACCTGACTTAATTAATACCCTTTAATTAATCATATTTACTAAGTGTAGAATTAGGAAATATTACAAACTGATTAATTATCTTAATTAAGTCACTTTTGGAGGGAATTTCCCCAAATGATTTATGGGTCCTGGAGAAGGCATGTGTCTTAGCCTCTCTACAAAATATCAAGGCTAGAGCACATACGATGCTACAAAAATAAACAAGTACCAAATGCTGCTCAGAATCCTTGATCAAGGTTGTGGGGGAGTGCCTCCCCCCTATTGAAACTGCTCCCGAAGCGTGCTCCATCGAACCTACTCCCGGAGCGAATGCTTAGAGGGTAATATTAATGACAGATCCTTATACGAATCTAGAGGTAATGATAAACATACCTCTGGTTAAATCTATGTTTTTGTGTTTTTTATGTCTAATTCATCATTCTACATGATTTTGTTGACATATATGCATCAAAATATAAAAAATATAAAAAATATATATATTATAAAAAAAGGCTCCCTGAAATGCTCCTAGATCGGGAGCTTTTGAAAATGGCGTTCCTGTTCCCCGTTTTCGCTCCCACTCCCAAGTAACCCTGTCCTTGATACCCAGCTGCGTGTGAAGGGCATGAAAACTATTTTTGAGCTTTTACACATCTTGTTCCCTTCCCTGCTGCAGTGTGGTCCACTTTATGTATTTATCTTCGTAGCTCTCGACAGGGTAATATTGTTCCTTGATGGTGTCTAGGAAATAATTCCAACTGGGTGCGGCTGAAAACAATGAGGATTCCCTCTTGTCCTTTTGCTCATAGTAAGTTTCCCCCAGTCCTTGACATGGGGGGAAACTTTGAGGAGTGCAAAAGTAATCTTTTCCTGATTGGGAAAGTCATGAACTGAAAAATAACCTTCCAACAGATTTAACCATATCTCTATGGTGTCTGCATCTATTTGGATTTCAAATACGGGAATGTCAGAGTTAAATTGTACCTTAAAAGTAGTGGCACCTCCATAGTGGTTGCGAGATGAATATGTGTCACTTATGGGTAACTGTCGAGGGATCTGGGAAAAGTTATCCATTATCGCGTTCCTTTGTTTCTCAAGGGCCTCCTCGAGCTATATTTTGAAAGGATCTCCTGCTCCCTCATATTGTTTTTCTTCCTCCATGGGAGGCCGTCAGGATTTTGAAGGTTGATCTTGCAAAGGTTCAATTAGTTCGATCCCTAACTCCTTGTATCTTAACCTCGCTGGGGACTTGCAAAGAAAAACAGAGAAAGAGCAGACCACTTTGATACCACTGATCCAGACTTATGCAGGAACGCAATATAATATAGATATAAACATAAACAGAGAGATTCAGTAGAAATAAAACTTCATTTCATTAATATCAAAGAATTGAAATATGCTTACATGCAGAATGGAAATAAAGTAGCTTGGGTAATGGTAGCTTATCTCTGAGAAGAGATGTGGCGGCTATATGCCTCTAAACTATGTTAAAATGAGGCTCAAAGGCATATTTATTATTGAGAAACAATGGAGAACCCTAAACATCCAAAAATCTAACCCTAGGAGATGGATCGCCAAATCTGCCGGCCCCATTGGTGTAAATTGGTATATGAACTTCCCGGTGTCATAAATTTGGCATACGATCTCTGTTTGATGTACACAATGCCTCGTTAGAAATATCTATCCAAAGAATATAGATTTTGACTGCAAACATCAATCAAGGACTCATGTTTGCTTTTTTTTCCAAAAAAACGTCGTTTAGGGCCTCAAAATGGCTCTGGAAGTTAAGGATATGAAAAACTGCCAAAAATAGTAAACTGTACTACAATTAAGAAAACTAAAATAATGAAAGAATCAATGGTGGGGGTCCAAGTGGAATAGGTGGGTGGCCACCAAATATCCACCCAGATCACACATATTCAAAATAGACCACACATAAATATGGATGTGGGGCTACAAATTGATTGTTGAGTTCCTAGAATAGTGGATAGTCACTTCAACAACTCTTAATGAGCACAAAATTTCCACAAGTTTGCCTTTTATAATATATGAAAATAAAATGAATCCTTTGCATCTCCTTATTCCATATTTAAATGTTTCAAATTTGGTATGATCAGGGTTAGACCATAACTCTCATGCAAGTTACATGCCGTTGAAATAGGTATCTTCAAAAATGAGCCATATTAGGTTAGCTTTGCCATTTTTCTTAGTTTTTTTTTTCCAAGGCTATTTTCAACTCCAAATCATATTCTTTATAGTCCCAATTTGCCTTGTATATATAAATATACATGCTATAAATTTTAAACCTATGTACCTTATTACTAAAACACTAAGTGTTAGATCTGATCCATTATAGGCTGACCTCATACTTTGTTGCATAGGAGACTATGATTGTCTTGAAGCTAAAATGTGAACCTTAGGCATCCCCTTGCAGTTCTTTGCAACCACGGATGAGCTGAGGGATAAAAAAAAATGTAGATGAAAGGATAATAATTTGTTCTTATCCACATTCTAAATTAATCTATGGAGACAACCTCAATGACCCTTTCTTAAATGGTTGTTGTATTCCATTACTTCATCATCTGTGCCACAGGGGTTGCCCTTGGTCGATCCATTAAAATTGATTTAAAATATTTTGAAAGGGTGTGGTGTGTCTAGAGTCAAAAACTTGCTTATCAAATATTTGTATGTGCAATGCACATGTCCATCTATGAGGTCAATCCAATCAAGATCAGGAGAATCTTGAAGCGAGGAGCATACAAAATCATTACAAATGCAAATTTACAGGTGTCATGACACACACATCATGAAACACACACACACACACACATAACATAAGGTTTTGAAAAATAATATTTGCTACAAGCCTCAATTAACATGTAATCCTTCACTGTCTCCTTATTTTCATACCCGTCAAGACCAACAATGACTTGGCCTAGCAACCTCAAGGTCTTACCCAAAAAAGGTGGGTAACATATGGCTCCAACTTGGGGATGTGTGCTCCTCAAGTGACTGCATGGGAACCACGTAATCGCAGCTGTTATAATTTTTTTCCAAGTTCCCAATAGAATGCTTTCTTCTTATATGTTTGATTATCATGCTAAACCTAGATGATCCTTTCTCAAATGGTTTGTATTCCATTATTTTATCATTTGTATCACCCAGGTTTCCCATGGTCAACTTGTTAAGTTGTGATTTGAAATATGCCAAAGGGTGTGGCCAAAGTCAACAATTTGATCAACAACTATTTGTATGTACAGTGCATGTGTCCATTTATGAGGTCAATCCGATCAAAGATCAAGAGAATATTGAAGCGAAGATCGCAGACAGGATCATTGCAAATGAAATTTTACAGCTGTCATGAGACATATATATATATATATATATATATATATATATATATATATAAAATAAATTTCAGCTAGACATTAAAGGTTCCGAGGAATAATATTTCCATTAAGCAACAATTAACATGTAATCCTTCACTGACTCCTTGTTTTCGTACCCACCAAAATCAATAATGACCTAGCCTAGAGACCTTAAGGTCTCACCCAAAAAAGGTGGGTAACATCTGGCTACAAGTTGGGAGACACGTGCTTATCAATTGAGTGCATGAGAACCTCAGAATTTGAACTGTTATTAGCGTCCTCCAAGTTCCCAACATAATGTTTTCTTCCTCTATGTTTGATTATCATGCTAAACAATGATACAATATATTCAATATGTTTACATGTTGAAATCTCTGTCACTATAGGTGAACTGAAACCAGACCTTGGAAAATTTCTACTGAAGAGGGCTCTTTTAGATCTTGTTATGAATGCCAATAAAAAATTCATTGGAAATATCTAGAAAAGGGTTATTATCATTTTGACATATTCATCTTCAAAACTACCAATGTTACTGTTGAATTATTTTTATTTACCAACAGTAACCGAAAGGTACCTTTTTGTCCTTAGTAACATGATCAGACCCATAACCATACCAATATTCATTGAAATAGCTATCTCTGATATAAATATTCGGGACAGGAAAAAGGTATACATCTGTCGAGACAAGAATCCCACACAAAAAATAATTATCCTGTAGGGAATCCCTCAAACCTGAAGCTGGGACATGATATTTTTCAAAGCTGGATTTAAATGTTGAAATATGATTTTCCCTGATGTCTGGGCTCCTGGTATCATAAACAGGTAGTCGGTAAAACTTCAAAATATGGCACATATGACTGCCTTTTTCAAGCCTTGGATGACAATGAGACATATCATATGCTGACTAGTTATCAATTGTCCCAATATATATTCGATCCTCAGTCATACAATCATGAATTTCCCTTTTTTTCCACCATTCTAGTCTTTTGGGAGGTTCACATCACTGGAGGAAATCTTGCTCCTCTTACAACTATTGAAGTCTTCACATCGGTCATCATAAGAGTTCTTATCTTGTAATATAGGAAGTTCCCTCCTTGATTGGATTTCCTCCATCCTCATCATTCCCATTATATTTACACAATAAACTTTTGATAGCTTCATTCCCCTTACTTCTCTCACATTCTTCTGGTCTTGCATTGAAACTTACTAATGCTGCAAAATAGTTTGAAAATGATATCAGGTCCACTTATGCTTCAGACTAAGGGAAGAAACAAGCCCCAATATCCTTGATGCCCACTTTAGGAAAACTTTGTCCACCCTCAAATGAAGTATTTCTATCAGTCCTTTCAGATCTAGAATTTTCTTCCAATTCCACTTTATCGATGCTGAAATCATGCTAACATAAGAATGTTGGTTCTCTGCGGTCTGGGTCTCATCACACTTCGATTTAGTAATTTTTTCCATGCAGTATAAACTGCTAATCTTCTCATTGACATATAAGGGGCCAGAAACATCCACAGGTAGTTCATGACCTGCTTTATTGGAACTAGTGACCAATAATTGATCTATTCCCTTCTCTCAGAGTTACTCTTCAACAAAAATTCTATCATCATAGATGGTACTTCCCTCGAAACACACCACATATGATCTTGGGTTCACCTTGTAGAAATTTAATACAAAATACAGGTATATCCTAGATTCTCTTGATCTAACAATATGCTACTGTTAAATACAGAATTGCTTCTACAAATATTTGCGGAATTTAAAACACAATCACCAATCACATCATGAAGAAAGATCAATCACACAAAACACAGATAATTTACTGGGGAAAGCTTATAGCCAAACACCCCACTATATTCTATTATGTATTATATCGTGGATCATGAAACACTTACATACAAAGCTCTAATGCAAGAGCTCTTAGAACATGAGCTAACTGTCTCACATTTTCATATAAAAATTGGCAACCTCCTTAGCCAATTTACTGTCTCCAGAAAACTTGCCTCCACTGCGCAATCCCAGCTGATAGCAATCCCTCAATGAGTGCAATCATGCTTGCCTTGACTACGCAATCCTCATGGGCACATCCAATGTGTGTGTGGTCGCATGTGTGCAACCGAATAATGTCACAACTGATAGTTTACTTCCCTTTCACCTAGAACTCAACTGGGTCTCCACTAGATCTGACATGCATGCAGTTAATAGTAGTAAATCTTTAGTTGCATGTGAGACCACTGATTGTGAATTAATTAATAATTAATTCACTTGATCTCTCACTAGTGTATCTTCAGTTACAAATAGCACAACTGAGTTTAAGTCACTTAACTGAGTTAAACTACTTTACAACTTGCATAACTGCACTTCCAACTCTGCTACAACTTCGAATCACTCAGTTACAACTAAGTCAACCTGCATGTCCCACCAACCAACCAGTGAACTCGAAATTCTTTTAGCTAACTGATTTTCCACTTCAGTTAACTATTTCCAAGTGCTCATTGAGAATAAAATATAGTTTATTGTCCAACTAATATTAAGGGATAATAATAGTAGACATGCATATATAAATAGACATGCAATCTATAAATATAATTTGCACATACCTCTATAAATATACATGAACCTAAAAATAGTCTGAGCTCCATCCTAGTGTAGGTGCTTCATTTTCACGAGGATTTTCTTGTTGAATCTCAACACACCTGTAAAAGTTTTTTACACTCCTCATCCAAGTCCAAGTTTTCTTTAATGATGACCTCGTTTGTTTGGCTAGTAATGCTTTCTTCTTCAATTTTTAGGCATGAAACTTCCCCTGTAGTAGCATCATCATGGTTTGTTGCTTAATCCTTCAAGTCCTTGATTTATAGGATCATTATCAGGAGAATCTTCTTGTCCCAATACTTCCTCTTCATCTTCATCAAAGCTTTCATATAATTATTCCTTTAGGACAGCAAGGATAATATTGGTTTCATCTTAATCTTCCCAGAGGTTATGAGGGCCTCCTTCAAGTGCCACAACCTCATCTTCAACAATACCTTCATTATCTTCAAACAAATCTAGCAGGTATTTTTTTCTTTAGGACCGTCACAGTTTCTTGTAAGTGTCTTCAAAATTTTGCAGTCTAGGGCCACAATACTTGAGAAAATCCTAAATTAAATCTACCATGGATGATATGCTTCCTCAACTACAAGAATTCACAAGCCAATCTATTTTTGCATTGTCAAGGGATAGAGTAGAAAGTGCCATTAATACATCTTCATGTACCACATCATTTTTTGATGTATACCTCAGGAATCATATAACATGAGAAATGGCCACCATCAAACTTTGAACAATTCCTCAGCCAATCCCTATCCAAGTGATTTGGATATCTAGGGATACTTTGGACATAAATGGCCTTATATCTTTTATGAAACTCCCATAAAACCATCTTTCACATATTATTTCAAATAATGAAACTTCAAATGCAATTTCATACCATTTTCATAATGGAGTCACCAAGGTGCGCTACCAATGCATTCACAATCATGCTTGTGTCACCTTACAAGAAAAAATTCTTCAAAATATGTAAAAAAATAGGATCTTCATTATTCCAATGAATTTTCCTGGGTGGAATGATCTTGAAGCTTGAACTTATTCCAATATCATCCTCCAGGTAATGGACTTTATCCCTAGCAAAAACACCAAAAATTTTATATAAAAAAGTCCGATTTCTTGAGATAAAGTCTAAAAGCGCAAGTGAGAGACACATTGCACCTTAGATGGGGTTAATGTCACCTCACCAACCCTCTTCTCGCTTATGGCTAGCTCTCCTCTATCTCAAAGAGGGGTTCTCCCTAGTAGATATTAGGGATCTGATGGCCCAATCAAACCAAGTTAAGAGCCCCCTAAGGCTTCTACCTCAAATATCACCAATCAAAGGATTGCATAAGTTTGGGTTTATAATGGATAAGATTGCTAGGGCTTTGTTACCCTCATGTTAGAATGGGTACATGCATACACTTTTTCACTTTGCATTATCACCATTATAAGCCCAAGGTCACATTCAAAGCTTAGGCTTTGTGATGGTTGGTCATTGATGGTCCCTTAGGGTTATGTCCCTAGTTTATTTCATCCTAGATAGGATTGGAGGACTTTGGATGGATCTCATTGGGACTTATGGTTTGTAGGAACCTTGATCATGTAGGGATGATCATCGGTGTATGGGTTAGTCTAGCTCACGTTAGGGTGCAATTGTCTTATCACATGGTTATGTGTGTCATGGAGTTTGTATGCTGGCTTGGCCTTGGTGTAGTATTTCTTAGACATTTCTCAATATGAAAATCTCACAAATTCAAAAATTCACTTTTCATGAGGCAGTTCATTTTTCCTGATGCATGTGGTCTCGAAGGTTTAAAGGTCAACTTATATGCTCAAAATGAAAAAGAATATGACGTGCCATGTTGAAAATTTTCCAAACAATGAAGGCATTGTGTAGTAATAGGTGGTCAAACTTGGTACAAGTGGAAAACAAGGGAAATATTTAATATATTTTTGCATGCATTGTGTCAAAAGTGTTCTACAAACTTAGTGGAGCAATACCCAGGCGGAAAATTCCGAGAATTCTCTAGGGTGTTGGAGATCTCTCTTCTATGCATGATGATGTGGTGCATATGGTCAAGGGAATGGAAATGCAGGGCTAGATGTAGCTGGTGAGGTTCATGGCAAGTGAAATCAAGGAAAATTACCCAAGGACATTGGAGCACTAGTCAAGGTGGTCAAATTGACTTCTTACTAGCTAGAATAAAAGAAAAGTAGTTGTTGGAGGTCAAAAGTAGTCATTTTAGGTCAAGAGGTGAACATTTTGGGTCAAGAGGACCATTTGTTGGTTTTTGGTTACAAATGTAGTCATTTCAAAGTCAAGGAAGCACTCAAAGGATCAAATCAAAGGTTAAGAGGACCAACTCGAGTGGGTTATGGAGCAATTTGAGCCTCCATCCAAGCAAGTTGACCTTCAAGCTAGCTATTGGAGGGAACTGAGCATCCAAGGACCATTTTAACACCTTTCGTGGTTAATGCAAGTGAGACATGTACTTCTAAGGGCCATGTGAACCAAATATACCCTCTAAGTGGGAAAATTCATTATAATAAAATTATCTTGTCGAACTTAGTTAGTCTTTGACATGTGGATGAAAAGTAAAAGTTATTATTTTGAGATATATATATATATATATATATATATATATATATATATATATATATATATATATGAATTTGTTATTACTATTATTTTATATTTATAATTTTAAAGCAGTTGCAAATATGAAATAAATCTTTGTGGCTCAACAACACATAGGAAACCGGAGTTTGTTGGCCACCTTAAGCGTTAAATGCTGTGGTCGAGTAGTTTAAATTCAGTCTGTGTGCTTCATTAATTAACTGACCATTTACTTGAATATCTACAAGTCTATGGATTAAGATATGTCCTTGAAAAAAACAAAAATGCATCTGAGAAACATGAGAAAATTCTAAAACTACTAGCCATCAGAGGAGTCAATCGATGTTGGATCTTTCAGAGATATTAAACTAGTTCTTAACTAGCCATTTAATAAAAAATTATAAAAGGCTAGCCTCTCCTCTTTTACAAGTTTTTGATTTGTGAGAACACATAAGTCATCTAACACAGGGACACAAGACATGCAGGACACGTAAATACGAGAGTTTGACACAGGACATGAAGACCCTCGAAAACAGGCACATGTGAAATTTCCTTAATTGTAGCAACTGGAATTTAATCTTTTATCTACTGGAGATTATTTGTCTTCAGAAATTTAAGTACGACAAATAATGGATAGTTCACTATTGCAGTCTTCACAAATAAATACAACTCTGAGAAATAATGGACACACACAAAATTATTGACACCGATATTTTTCGACAAAATGTCCCTAGAAAAATTCCAACGTAGGGAAAAACATTTCTGCAGATGAGGGTTTATATTATTAATAAATCTTGAACAAAATTGAGAAATAAAATTTTCTTGCCTGTTACTGGTGAAGCTTCAGAAAATATTTTTCTCTTCACAAATATGATATGGAAACAGAAAAATCTTCCTCTGGAAGTGTATTTGGCCTCCTTGTGCAACTCACACTCCTCCAGGTAACTTTCCCTACCTCTGCAACTCGCACTCCTCTCGAAAACTCACCTTGGCTCCATAACTCTCACTAGCTCCGCAACTTGCACTCGTTGCTCCAAAAATTCACATTGTCTCTGGGAAAATTCCTCTGCAAGTAAAAATGCCTTTATCACTTCGTCTAACCCACTCGCTCTGCCTCCTGGTGATAGATTCGACACTTGAAAACTAAAATGAGCTTCTATTTGTCACTCACATTGGCTAACTGGCTACTCGCACTACCGAATTCAGTATCCTCTTTTGTAGATGAATTCGATCTCCTTCCTCCCATTGGAAACTGGAAATCATTGAGAAAAATCCTCTAGAAATTTTCTCCTCAATCTTCTTCGCTGAAACCATTTTGTCATTGTCTCCCTTGCTCAAACTACACCCTTTCTAATCACTGCAACTAGGTAATTCAAATTCTTTTATATGTCTCCAACGGACCCATATATTTGCTCTTATAATCTCTCATTGACGAATCAACGACCTCATCAAGTGACTTTTCTAGAAGTTTCTAGAGAAAATTTGATTTTCCTCAATTAATTTGATCTAATTAGCCAGTTTTCCTAAGTTATACTTGGGAAAATTATTAATAATTGTCTAATTAGTCTAATTGAGGCATTTTCCTTTGAAATAATTTCCGAATCTTGGAGATAACGTGTTCCTTAGCCTCATAGACACCATAGAGACTACAACACCTATCCTCTGCTACCAAAAACTAACACTCCCTCTTAGCGAGGAAGGTGTTGTCCACTACTCCCATATTATCCCTGGAGTAGACAAAATTTTCCTTACCCAAGGCCTTCATGAGAATATCCGCAATCAACTAATCTATGGGAACATATTGTAGCCGAACTGATCCATGTTGTATACAATCTCTGATGAAGTTGTACATGATTTCGATGTGCTTTAACCTATCATGAAATATTGGGTTCTCATAGTCCTTGATGCAACTCTGATTATCACAGCAGATACTAGTCGAATCTAGCCATTGACCAAATAGTGCCACTAGCAACTTTTGAAGCCAGAGAGCTTCGCATGTGGCCATGCTTGCTTCCATGTATTTTTCCTTTGCATAACTTAGTGCCACAAATTTTTACTTCCTGCTTGTTGATTTGTGTATCTTGGGAGGTACTCAGGGCCCTAGGGTTCGGGGTTTGGAGGGAAAAGCGCTACAAGGGTCACTTGTGGGCTTGCAACCCAAGTATGGGGTTTTGCACCAAACCGTGTTTTGGGAATTTCCGTGAGCACATTTCTACATGTGATGGCATGAGAATCCTTGAATTCTGACTTGTATAAGTGAAGATATGAATTTTTGAAGCTATATGATGGGTTTGTGCATGTGTGTCAAGGTCGGCCTAAGGTGTTTTAGGCATGTGACAAGCTGGCAGCCCCTTGTGTGACATTTTAGGAATCCCTTCTATTGGTGTATAACTAGAAGGTGAGGACAAGCCATTTGGACATCTAACGAGTGCAAAAAATACATCAAAAGGAATGCGTTGAGGAGGATAATCTTTTGTGTAGACACAACAAAAGGAGGCTAGGGTAGTGAGGAAATCAAGGTATGTTTCAAGGGCTGAACAGGGCTAGAACGAGGTCGAGATTGTTTGTTGGGTATATTGAGTTGGGATACCTTTCCTAAAAGTCTCTTTGGGCACTGTTTTAGGGACAGGGAGCTAATATGTTGCTGGTCGTAAGCTACAAGAATACTGTGTGCTAGGTCGCAGGCCATAGCACCATAGTGAAGTATGTGTAGGGTGGATTAAGGGCTAATATATGCCAAAGGTAGAAGCGTGATAGAGGAGGTGTCTCTGAGAGGTGTGCCACAGTTTATTGGAGAGTTATTTGTGGACTATGAATAGGTTTTGAAGGGTTGTTTCAGTGTGGACAAAGCCCTAAACAGGACATAGTATAACAACATTAGTACAAATAGATTTGGAGCAGCGTTAGATGTGTGTTGGGTCATTGTTTGCGACCAGATTCGGAACATATTGTTGGGTAGCCTGTGGGAGCCTATTTGGAGGCTTGTTTGAGTGATCACAAGCCTTCATTAGTGCATATATTGTAGTGTAGTATTGGGTGCCATTTATTTTGTGGAGGGCAGTGTGCTGGCTACCCAAAGTAGCCCTTAACAGATCTTGAAGTGACAAAGAGGAGCTGAAGGTTGGGTGAATATTGGTGCCGAAGTGTAGTACCTTAATGGGCAAAGGTGACTGCCAGCCTCACAGATTGGAGCTCGGGAATTAGGCCTACCCAGAGAGAAGATTGGATTAGCCCATGTACATGCTACAAAATACTTACAGCAGTGTTAGGTGGCAACCCTCCTGGAGTTGTCCTTTGAAGGACTAAGGGGAAGCTAGTGAGCTATATGGGAGCGAAGGACTAACAGGACAAGATACGGTATTGATTCTACGAAACATTTTTTTCATTATATCTTGTATACCATAGATTATTGTATTATTCAGATTTGGTTTAATATAACTAAGATTTGGGTTGTACATTATTGTACAATTTTGTTGAAAACTGTGTATATTTGTGCATGTGTGATTTACTGCTTTATATTTCCATTGTGAAAAATTGCAAAGTATTTCATGGTTGAGATTCTTGGTTTGGTAGCATCAGTGATTTTAAGATTCTAACCTAGACCTAAGGTCGTGGAAATTCAACACTGCTACACCAAGAGACAACCCTTGATCCAATACTGAAGCAACACCTTGAGGTGTTTTTTTTATCCACTGAACTGCCTCCCCAGTCTACATCTACATATCCCATCAAGTTGTCACTATCACCTTGATCATATCTCAATCCATACTCGATTGTACCTTGTAGATACCTCAATACATGTCTCATTTCTATCTAATGTACTCTCTTCGACTTCACCATGAATTGACTGAGAATGTTGACTGTGAAACAATTTTTTGGCCTTATGTTGACCAGATACATAAGAGATATGAAGAGTTGTCTATATAATATTTGGTCCACATTTGTGTCATCTGATGCATCTATCTTCCTCCAGTTGGTAATCATAGGCATAGACATGGGTCTACAGTCCTTCATCCTGAACCTCTTCAAGATATCCATAGAATATCTTCCTTGCCCAAGGAAGATCTCCCCATTCGTTTTCTATACCTCTTACCCTAATAATTAATGCACTAGTCCCAATTCCTTCATCTTGAACGTAGCTTCCAAGCCCCTCTTGCAGTCCTCTATGAGACCTAATGACCCTGTTAAGAATATATTATCCACATGCAATACTAGGATGAGTGGCTTACCTCCTACCATTAGATAGTAGAGGTTGGAATCTTCCTTGCTCTTCATGAAGTCGATCTACTGCAAGTAGCTAGAAATCTGACCATACCATGCCCTAGGAACTTGTTTGAGTCCGTATAATGCCCTCTTTAGTCTATGCAGGGGTCCTAAAAGGGGATCCTTGGAGGGCTACTACCAGATCAAGGTCAACAAAGGAGAAATAGCCCATTGTCACCTTGGCTATGGCTCCCTACTCTTTATGGACTTTCATCGATGGGAGGAGATATAATATAATAAGGACCACGAAATGAATAGGTCAATGATAGGGTGAAGGGTGATCCTGGAGGGCCTATTCACAAGAGAGGCTCAAATGTATAGCTTTCTTTCTTTGGAAGGCAAGGTTGAAGGCTCTCAAGGAAGGGATGAAGGAGAATTTGAAGGTTTAGGTTTAGGGTATTTATCTTATAATGGAGGTCCTCAAACCCTAAAATTCTCGTGAAGGTGTGGATTCCAAGTGATCTTTGAAGAATTATCGTTAATAGCATATGGGACCACATATGATCAAGTGGACCTGGGGTTAGGTCAAGGGGGTAGGGTTTAGCAACTAGTGATATACTTTACCTAAGCTGGAGGAAAAAAGGGACCAAAGAATGAATTTCAATACAAGGGAATGTAAGGATCCCAATGGGTTTCTAGCCTAAGGAAACCAAGGGAAAAAAATGATCTTGAGGCTAGGGCTTGAGGTATATCAAAATCCCACCATTGGAATTTCTTCAAAATTGGAGGGTGCTTAGGAGAAATCCCAACGCAAAGGATCCCAAGAGATCGAATTATTTTAGTGGGTTTTTTGCAAGATAAATGATGCCCTAGGAGACTTTAATATTCCCAATTTTCCATTAGATAATTGGAATATTAGAGTTCTTACATTTTCTAATTAATTAAGTAAATAAG
The DNA here is from genome assembly GCA_034641835.2 of Pinus albicaulis. Lineage (NCBI taxonomy): Eukaryota > Viridiplantae > Streptophyta > Pinopsida > Pinales > Pinaceae > Pinus > Pinus albicaulis. The sequence continues at coordinate 832,350,103 of CM076571.1, forward strand.
AGGGTGGAGGGACCCATAAACCCCATATATGAATAAAATCAACTTTTGTTGTGTGAATGTGGGTTAGTAGATAGTAGATCAACATCATGGAGTAGTGGAGCAACTCATTAATGAATGAAGAGTGGAGATTATGGAGAGATAATAAGGAAGATGATGGAGATAGTGGAGGAATAAAAGTAAGATCATAGAGCATTAATTATGCAATGATGGAGGAAGTGGTGCATTAAATGCACACATGATGGAGGGAGTGGAGATTAATTGCAGAAATCATGGAGAGATAGCCTAGTCTTCATGTAGACTAGTGGCCACATGTGCAACACAGTTATGAAGTGGGCCAAGGCTAGGGAAGGCTCACAACCATATAAGGAAGATGAGGGTAGCAAAGAAAATTAGTTTGGAATTTGATATTGTATTGTCGTTTGACATTTCTTTGCACACTTCAATTGTTTAGCGAAGTTTGTTGTGTTTTTTAGCACACGGGTGTTCCCGAGCAGGAATCCGGCTCTTACCCATGGGGGACTTCGAGTGCCTACTCTTGGAAGGTTAATTTGAGCAGCTATTCATCATCTAACATTGGTGCCACAATAAATCCCTCTCTCCTGCATATACAACTTTAGGAATTACGCATTCTTGTCTTAGGGTTTGAGAGGAGGAATGTAGTTTCTAGCATTTTAGCTAAGTAACCAGTGGAGGATTCATCATTTCATCTTGTGCTTACATTTTAGTCTACCAGTAGAAACGTTGTGTTATCAGGCATCATTCCATCATATTACACCTCCATGCAGCAACAGTTCCTTCAGGAATTGCGCAGTTCAGTGAGGCAGATCTAAGGTAGGAAGGATGTTCCAAGTATTTTAGCTTGGAATCCTATAAGGGATCTTTCCCTCACTTTGGAGAGATCATTTACATCAGCCGTGAGCTATATTCCATCACCTAGAAGTAGGCTACAACTTCATCCCTCTTGACAGCGAAGTTCATTCCAACAGTTGTGTAGTGTGCAGCTGCAACTTGAGCAGAGGAAGGAGGAGCTAGATCTCAAGCTTCTAACTTGGAGCTCAAGAGAAGGGAGCAACCCCTCATGTATTGATTTGATTGGGTGATATTTCAATAGTTAGATCATTAGTTCAGCCCCATCTCAGCAGTTACTCAGGAGGAGTGCATAAGTCAACCAACAAGGGTGCAGTTGGCAACCCAAAAAGGGCCGAAAATCCAAAGTTAAAATTTGCCCAAACCATTTATGGGTTTTTTGGGGTTTTTTTAGTAGAATCTGTGGTTACAATCTCGGATATATATAAGCACTCCAGCAGCCTCCCATACATGGTTCTTCTTCCCAGTACCAATAGTTTCTAGCAGCTAGTTTTCATTAATGTATTTCATCCACTTCTTGTTGGCTTTAGTGCATCTTCTTTGGAGCACTGTGTACTTTATATTTTTTGTTGTTTATAATAATGACTCAACTGTTTTTTCTCATAGTTATAATGTCTTGATGTAATTTTCATTTGCAACATATTTCCGACATTTTCCAAATTTTATCTATATTCCTATTTTGCTTTATTTGGAATGTTATCTTTTCCATTTTTGAATATTAAAGTGGTAGCAGAGCATGATCTTTGGCTCATCTTGTGGGAAATACATCTTATGACATTAGAACGAGCAGAAAGAAGAGATCTATAATGGTAGAGGGATTAAGTTTTGCCACACTTCTCTTTAGATCCATGTAGGATCTCTCCAAGGAGGTCAAAGAAATGAAAAGAGAAAGGAAAAAGGAGACTCCAAGAAGATTTCAAAATGAGGAAGGTCCAAGCACTTCCTATCAACATCATAAACAACCAGCAAAGCAAAGAGCTCCACAACATTCTACTAAATCCACTTTCTTTGAGAAGGAAGGTGAATGGTGTGAATATGGAGGAGACTTGGTGTATGAGACCCTAAGGAAATGTTTGTCCAAGTACACATCATAGTCTAGAGCACTCAAGGAGGATATAACTCTCCAACATTTTTTATAGCTCAAAGAAGAAAATAAATCCCGCAGCAGCAATAGAAGAAAGAGGTGTAGATTCTTCTTGCCTACATTTGAGGATCCTCCACAAGCACAATAAAGGCTTGGAGGGAAGACTTAGCTGCATTCTTTCAGCTATACCCAGTAGAAGAAAGAGAGGTTGTTGAGATTGCAATGATGCACCTTGAGGGTGAAGAAAAATATTGGCGGTTCATTCATTTATCACATGCCAAAGTAATTGCTTATGCAGATTTCCTTCAAATACTAAAGAAGTTTGGTAGAAGGAAGCCAGAGACATTTCCCATAGAGACACTTCCCATCTTTGATGAGATAGCACATGAGAATCCAAAGGAAAATGTCATCATTATCACTTCAGAAGAGGAGCCCCTACCACCACCACCAGCTACAGAAGTACTTACATCAGGCGGAGGAACACTTTCATCTTTGCAAGATGGTATTGAGCTCTTGACATTGGGAGTCCCATGCATGATTCATGAGATGCATGAGGAGGAGGAGGAATATACCAGCAATGGTACATTAGAAGAGGAGAAACTATCATTATTACCAACAGTTGGATAGGCCATTGCACCAGTTGGAGGAACTCTTGTAGATGTGCAAGACGTTCTTGAGATTCAGCTTATCCAAGGTTTGCAAACACTTTCATCTCATATTATTTTAGTAACTCATATTGATATTTGTGAGAACATGCCATCAGGGAAATTTCATAACCAAGGAGCACCTTGCTGATTTGGAGCAACAAATTATCACTCCACAGAGGACCCTTGACTTGATTAAGGAGGAGATGTATAGCTATCCCAGTTTATCATTGTTGAGATACACAAAACACTTTGTGTTTAAGTGTGGAGTTTCAGAGGATGGGATGAGCACAGTCGTATTCAGTACAATGTCAAAGTATGTGTTCAACATTGTGTATAGCCATGAGACAACAGATGTATCACCATGTAGATCTACAGCGCTGTCATTGAAAAGCATTGATGAGATGAGGGCCCCATTATTCTTGGAGCATTCCAAGGATAGTTTCATTCATGAAGCACTAGAGGGATAGATGATAGATGGTATAAATCTTGTGATAGATAGGATTTTCCATTATCAAGATGGAGTTTTCTTGATGAGCATCTCACAAATCAAAGATAAATTTATACCTACATCATATATAGAGCCTGTTGGGTTCTATTGGGCCATTGATGAGAGGATCTCATGGAGAGAACTCAAGGAGGGTGCACTTCAACATCTCATGGAGTGCAAAGCTTATCAGATGGAGGAGGATGGTATTCTACCATGGGTGGATATCAAGTCGGAGTATGACATGATTCATCATCCACAATGGGATGGATGGATGAGGATGATGAGCAAGGGGTTGACAACCCACTTGCAGATCTATGATATGGGGCAGCAAGAAGCATGACTGCACTGGTTGCTTTTAGGTGAGTATGGTTACTACCCAACATCTCACATTTGTATGATCCATGCCATGTATATTACTGATGATATGCAGCAAAAATAGGCATGGTTGCACTGGTTATTGTTGAGAGATTTTGGCCATCACATGACATACCCTATGTCTATGGGTGTATCTTTGTTTGGGACATTGTATGGCACTCACATGATGTGGCAGTAGGGAGCTTGCTTGTATTGTTATGATGTGACAATATACATGTTAATCAGTATGTTGTTGCTCCATGACTTGCATCATGATGATGTGAGATGGCAGCAAGAATCCTTGTTGCTTTGGTTACTCTTGGGAGAGTATGGATTGACTTTCTCCCATACTTTGCATGATGATGAGGGTGGATGGAAATAGGAGGCCTTACTAGGTTGGATTCTATTGGGAGAATATGGCCACCATACTTGGTATGATGATTAGGTGGTGTGGCAACAACAGGCATTGTTGTAGTGGCTTCTCATGAGAGAGTATGGCTACTACACTTGGTTTGATAATGATGTGATGTGGCAGGAAGAGGCATTGTTGCGGTGGCTTCTCTTGAGAGAGTATGCTCTCATACTTGGGTTGATGATGATTTGGAAAGGTAGCAGGAGGCTTTGTTATAGTGGCTACTATTGGGATAGTATGGTTTGACATTGTACATGTATATCCATATGTCTCTACTTCTTATTTTTCACAGTGTTGAGATGATGGTTGGAGCCAACAAGGCCAACAGGGCCAAGGATGGAAGTAGGGAGAGATGAAATATACTTCATGTAGCATAGGATGGAGAGATAGTTGATGATTTGGGACTTTTAATTTGGGGAAGGAACCACTTCACTTTATATATCTCATGTATATAGGAGGATCTTGGATAGCACATGGCTGCCACTTGGCGACTCATCGATGAGGAGAGGCATCTAAATTTTCAGTTGGAGGCATTCTGGAGAGGCAACTTTGGAGCTGGGCATGCATAACACATTGGAGCAGTTGGGAAGGCCTTCCATATGAGGATTCTATTTGGAGGGATATGGTTTTTGTAGCATCTAATTTTGCAGTTGCTTGAGGACAAGCAACATTTTAGCAGGGAGGACCGTAATATTCCCAATTTTCCATCAGCTAATTGGAATATTAGAGTTCTTACTTTTTCTAATTAATTAAGTAAATAAGAGGGTGCAGGAACCCATAAACCCCATAGATGAATAAAATCCACTTTTTTTGTGTGAATGTGGGTTAGTAGATAGTATATCAACATCATGTAGTAGTGTAGCAGCTCATTAATGAAGGAAGAGTGGATATTATAGATAGATAATGGGGAGGAATAAAATTAATATCATAGAGAATTAATGATGTAGTGATGGAGGAAGTGGTGCATTAAATGCACACATGATGGAGGGAGTGGAGATTAATTTTAGAGATCATGGAGATCATGGAGAGACAACGTAGTCTTCATGGAGAGTAGTGGCCACATGTGCAGTGCAGTTATGACGTGGGCCAAGGCTAGGGAAGGCTCACAACCATATAAGGAAGATGAGGGCAACAAAGAAAATTAGTTTGGAATTTGATATTGTATTTTCATTTGACATTTATTTGCACGCTTTAGTTGTTTAGCTAATTCTATTGTGCTATTTAGCACACGGGTGTTCCCGAGCGGGAATCCCACCCTTACCCACGAGGGACTTCGAGTGCCTACTCCGTGAAGGTTAGTTTGACAACTATTCATCATCTAGCATTAGTGCCACATTCAACCCCTCTCTTCTGCATATACAACTTCAGGAATTACGCATTCCTGTATTAGTAGGGTTTGAGAGGAGGAAGGTAGTTTCTAGCATTTCGGTAAGGAAACTGGTGGAGGATTCATACTTTCACCTTGTGCTTCCATTTCAGTCTACCAGGAAAAAAATTGTGATATCCGACATCATGCCATCATATTACACCTCCATGCAGTAGCAGTTCCTTCAGGAATTACACAGTTTAGTCAGGCAGATCTAAGGGAGAAAGGAATTTCCAGGTATTTTAACTTGGAATCCTGTGAGGGGCCTTTTCCTCACTTTGGAGAGATCATTTCCATCAGTTGTGAGCTATATTCCATCACCTAGCAATAGGCTATAGCTTCAGCCCTCTTGATAGTGCAGTTCATTCCAACAATTATGCATTGTGCAACTGCAACTTGAGCAGAGGAAGGAGGAGCTAGATCTCAAGCTTATAGCTTGGAGATCAAGAGAAGGGACCAACCTTTAATATATTGAGTTGATTGGGTGCTATTACAATATTTATATCATCAATTCAGCCCCATATCAGAAGTTACCTAGGAGGAGTGCGTAAGTCAGCCAACAAGGGTGCAGTTGGCAACCCAAAAATGACCGAAAATCCAAAGTTAAAATCTGGCCAACCATTTCTGTATTTTTTTCTGGTTTTTTTAGTAGAATCCATGGTTAAAATCCTAGATTTTTCTAAGCACTCCAGCAGCCTCCCGCACATGGTTCTTGTTCCTAGTAGTAGTAGTTTCTAGCAGCAGCAGCAGTAGCAGCACAACATTTCCAGTGCTAGTTTTCATTAGTGTATTTCAGCCACTTCTTGTTGGCTTGAGTGCATATTCCTTTGAGCACTGTGTAATTTATATTTTCTATTGTTTATAATGATGACTCAATTGTTTATGCTCATAGTTATAATGTCTTGATGTAATTTTCAGTTGCAATGTATTTCTGGCATTTTCGATATTTGAGATATATTCCCGCTTTTCTTTATTTGGAATGTTGTAGATGTTCTATATTCTTGTCTTTTCCATTTTGGAATATTACAGAGACCTAGAAGTATAGACCTATAAAAGAAGAAGTGGGAGAAGGAAAATAGGTTTGAAGTGATCACCTTTATGGTGGACCAATGCCTAATCCTTTGGGGAGATTTGGAGTCGAGTAATTATGACTATGGATATTGAATTTTCTATGTCAAGGAGGCCTCAAAGGAAACTTTGCATAACATTAGGGAAACAAAAAAAGCAAATTCAAGGAATTTATACTTTGTTTTGCAAGATATATGGCTTATCAAGATGAATTTCAATGATGAAGCATCTCTAGGAACATTCACTCATAATACATGGCTCATACATGAAGCTTCACTACTAGAAACAAAATTTACACAACTTTGCATAAATGGATGCAGTAAATTAGCTCTAGTATAGCCAAATCCCTACAAAAATGCATGTGATGTGAAAATTCTTAAAATTGGAATCCTATTGCAGAAACTGATATTATTTCTCCTAATTGTTAACTAATTTAACAATTTATTTGTTATGAAAAATATCGAAATAAACACACTTCAACCATCACAAATAAACTTCTACGGAAAAATAAAATGCTGGAAGCTGAGACATGCTAGCACACACTCATAAAATATAACACAATTATTTTTGGACAAAAGTCCCTGGAAAAACACAATGCGAGAAAACCGGTGCAACAGTGAAAATTTGAGTACAATTTGGATGCCTTAAACTGGCAATCCACAACAATAAAATCTGGGAAAAATTATTGAAGTGAATTTCCCTTCCTCCATAGGCAATCCCTGACACAACTTTCCTTCAGAAAACTCGACCTTCTGATCCTCTGCGTCAACCTTTATGCTACACTACGCAGTATGCTTGACGTCAAACCTCCAACTAGTCTCTGATGAAGTCCTTCTTCCTTCAGCTGTTCAGGAAATCGTCTCTCCCGCCTTCTAGAACCTCTGACCGACTTCTGGAAATGAGAATGATTTTCTCTCCAGAAAATCGAACTTCCCTCTTTGAAGCTACTGTGCAGAGCTCTGCAGTGCCTCACTTGGATAACTCGGCCCTCTTGTTGCTGCCTCTTTGGATCTAGAAAACTTCCTCCAAATCAGTGTCCCTACCCCTCACTCACTGCTTCGATCTCTGTCTCTCTCTAAAAATTGACTATTGCTACTCTGGAAATCGATCTCCCAAGAAATCGAACTACTCAAGTGTTTCCAGTGTATTCTTCAAGTTCCCATAGAATTCCTCTTATAATCCATTGTTGGAGCTCGAACGATCAAGATGAAAACTTAATCAATGGCTAGGATCATCTTGGAATCGATCCATGTGAGTTTCTTGATGAATCTCACCTTGAATTAATTAATATTGATTAATTAACTGGTTTTCCTAAGTATAGACTTAGGAAACATTAAAAAATTGGTTAATAATCTAATTAAGTCACTTCTAGGTGGAATTTCTAGAAATTATTTATGGGTCTTGGAGATCTCATGTATTATAGCCTCTTCACAAAGTTTCATGTATAGAGCACATCCGATGCTACAAAAAATAACATGTTACAAAAATAGAAAGAAAGAATAGCATTAAATTGCACTTACATGTTAAAAGTATATCCAACCATCAAAACGTTTCCAATCAAGAAGCTCCAAGACAAGAGATAATGATCCAAACATCAAAATTCATTCCATGCTCCAAAATTTCATACTCCAAGAAGGATAACGAAGTTTTCTAAAGTGATACAAGTCTAATTCAAGTGATGATGCTAAAATGAAATCACATCACTTGTATTTATACACTTCTAATGAGTTCGATTTAGCTAATTAGGTCTAATTAAGCCTCTAGAATAAAGTAATGTACAAGATAACTAAATTTTGGTAACAAGCCAACCAAACTAGCTTATAAACAAAATAATAGGCCTCTCAAGAGGTCGAATGATCAATAATACACGTTGTTATGCCCTAGAGGAGGCTTGATGAAGTCCATAGGTGCCATAATGTGAAATAGGACTCCCAAAAGTTGTGGACAAGGGGTTGGATCCTTGTTTTCCAAATGATAAACCTGTGGTGCTCCCAATGGGTGTGGGGGCACACAAGTGACCTCATGGGTATCCAAACAGATCAAAGATTCCCGTAGGCCATTTGTAAGGGCTCAGATGATGGTGTAAGTGATGCCACATCATCATAAAGGTCCTCAGTCATCTGCCAAATGCATAATGTAACTGTGGGGTCGGCTAACCATGGTGAACGAAGGGAATCTTCCCCATCTAGTAGGTGAACCACGAGAAATATTTGAATGACTTTGGGGATCCAATGAATGTTGTTTGTTGTTGTGGAGGCCTATTGCTCTCTACACACACCCTACATGTGCCAATGTAGCCCTCTAGATGGTTAGGACCCTGTGTAGGGAGATCAAACCCAAAATGGAGACCATCTGCAATTCTACATAAGATCCAATGTGTCCCCTTGCCTTCTAGTAAAACAAGTCATTTAAATAAATCAAGTTAAAGAGATTACAAGTCATGGACAACAGGTGGACACTTCATAATGGCATGCCGTTCCATAGTGGGCTTTGACATGTGGTAATGTTCCCAAGCTCCAAAGGGGTTTAACCAAGTACCCTATTAGGTGGTTTCTACTTCTAGAGGGGACAACATGTCCAAGGTACATCCTTCAAATGGTGGTGGCACGTGATAAAGTGATGGAACAGAGTAGGGAATGAAAGGGGCAACCCTGGGTCACATGTCGGGGTACAAGGGTAGATAATAAAGGGAATCCCACACTTGGGTATATAATGTATAAGAGGGAGAAATCGTGGTGCATGAGTTACCCCGATCTTGATTTTTCCACCCTTCTTCATATGCCTTTTGCATTTCATGATTTTTTCTTTGATTAACTGCTCGCAGCTCAAGGGATAAGAGCATGTTGCGTATGTTATAGCAATGGATATCCACTTTAAGTTAGGGTGGTTTATTTCCCTTCAAGGGTTGGGATAATCATGGGTTCTTGAATGATAAAGGAGGCTCATCTAGGGCCTATAGGAACCAGGGTGATGGCCATGGGAATGGGGTAGAGCTCATGCATTGGATTTCTCCCACATGCAAAATGTGTTTGTCCTGACCATATTTATCATTTTGTGGTACATTTTATTGTTGAATGTGGCCAATTATGATTTTAATTTTTTTTTTTAGCTGCATTAACCTCCGAGGCATCGTGTTAGGCCTGACCCAAGCTATGGGAAAGGGGAATGGGAAGCTAACCATATGTGGACTTAGTGGAGGGATGTGGACCCAGCTGGGAGAAATGATGAATGAGGTTGTAATGAATGGAATGGTAGTGATACATGTGGATGAGGGAGCAGGACCATGCAACCAAAATTAGGGCTTCCCATGTAGTACCATCCCTAAAGCCCAGAGTTCAATAAAAGAGATCCCACGGGACTAGGATCCAAGGGTAACATCCAAAAGAATTTTAGGGGACAAGAGCACGAACATAACCCACTCTTTCTACCAAATCTCCCCATTTATGCATGCCCAGAAGTTTCCATGATAAGTAAAATACGACACTCAATTATTAAATGACAAGGCATACCTTTAGGTTTGGGAAGTGCACCTTCAAATATACGATCATGAAAGATGGGTGAGAGATCACATGGCTTGCTCAGGTGGAAGAGAAATGGCACAATGAGCTAGTTGGTGGTTGCAAGGGGCTACTGGTTGAGGACCATCTCAAAGAATTTTTTTCTCCTAGGGATATCACCCACAAAATGGTGGGTAATAGTCTACACACTTGCATGTCTCTCTCATGCGTCTCAAATCCTTCTGCTTGTTCAATATACACCTCCTCCTCTATCACCCGATTCAAGAAAGTTGTCTTGACATCCATCTGGTGAATCTTCCATTCCATCTGTGTTGCTAATGATATCACGACTTGATAGAGGTATATCAGGCCACTAATGCAAAATTATCCTTGTAATTTATGCCTTCTATGCATATCCTTTGGCCACGAACCTAGCCTTATATTTCTCCACGCTGCCATCTGCAGCATGCGAGATATTGTAGATCCATTGAGATCCTACAATTGACTTGTCCACAGGTCTAGGCACAACCTCCCATACATCATTTATCATGATGGAAATGCACTCATCCACAATGGCATCCTGCCACACCTGATGTTTCCCAACCTATTGATAACTGGAAGGCTCTTTGTCGATGACTTCGGTCACTCAAATGTGTTAGCCCCCTATGAAATTCTTGTCAAGCAAGCAGGGGGCTGGATAGTTTTGGAGCCTTCAAGGAATGCATTTCTCCCAAAACTCATCATCCTTGAAGTCCCTCCGTGCTTTTCACTACATGAATTTCATATGCTGATTCCCCATCCTAAAAGGCCTACTGTTACCCTTTGTACCCCTGCAAATAACCATAGTTTCCCCGTTTTTCCCCTTGGACAGTTTCCCTTTCTTCCATTCATTCCCACCATTAATCTCTTGATTTCCCCCCCATATCCCCTTCAGTTTCTGCCCATACCCATTTCCTTGGCCTAATTTCCCCTCTTTTCCCCTATCGTTGCCATTGTAAGGTTTCAAAATGCATTTAAAAGGGTTAAAAACCTACTTAAAACTTTATATCGGGCCTATCCCCTTCCGCATAAGCTCCCACGCCTTTTCCTTCATGTAATCCAGCGCCGGAACCATCCGCTTGCCCAAAAGGTGCTTTTCTCCCATGCCCATGGTTCCTTCCTCTGAACGCGCCATCCCCGTCCAATTAAAACGACAATCTAACAGTTCAAATCTCCCCGTCCCGGTGGCTCCCCCGCGCACTGTTCGGAAACAGCCTAGTTTATTCCGCACCACTTATGCGCGGTGGGTGGTTTTCCCCGAGCACTCAGTGATTCCACTCACCGTCTTCCACCTGTCCCCTGTACGACAAAAAACCCACTTTCTCCCCGCGCGTTATCTTTCGATTCAAGTCACACAGCAAAATCCACGTAGGCCGTCCGATCCCGAGAGCCCCATTCGACGGTCTTCGCTCCTTAAAGCCACACACTGTTTAACCCTCGTTCGTCGCACCTGCAGGCCCACCGTTTGTCGCCCTCCGTCATCGATCTCCAACATGAATGACGGTCCGGGTTCGTTCCCACGCTGTTGACTTTTCCATTGTCTCCCGGTTCCGCCACGTCATCTCCGCGTGTGCCCTCCGTACTTTCTCCCATTCCATTATGTATGTCTGGTTCTTTTCGTGTTGTTTGATGTTGTTTACGTGTATTCGCTCTGTATTCCGCCAACCTCCACCAGAGCGATTCTCCATTGTTCTTCCGCATTCTTTCCGCCATGTCACCAATTGCACGACCTTTTTCCTCCATCCCCACTGCATCCATTGTCCGTCCATGGTGTGTTCTTCATAGTTTTCGTGTTTTGCAGGATTGTAAATGATAAAAGACTGCCATAATGCGCAGCCTCTGTTACAATGACAGAGAAATCAAGAAAGATCATCTTCAGCGGCTGAATTTATGAGCAAAAGACCCGGAAAGGTGAAGATAGGACGTTCGTTTGGAAGAACAGGATTCAAACTCTGTGGAAGACCTTCCAGCACCATTTAAAGCTCGAGCTAACCTGTCAGAGGCAAAAATGAAGCGGCAGAGGGTTTCAGTACAAAGAAAAGGAGATTAAGGCACGCTAATGAAGATCTTGAGCCTTAAATCAGTGGTTTAGAAGGCAAAGCATCAGATCGAAGACCCCGAGGATCAATCAAAAGATCCTATTCACAGTAAAAGACAACATCAAGGGTTTCTCATCAGCAGAAGGTTTTTCTTCATCAAGTACAGGGCTCCCATACAACTTTTATTATGCACAATGTCCCCGAAGGAGTTTCCATCCTAATAGTAGTTCAAAGCAATTAGAACATTTATGTAGCAGATCACTCGGTGGTTCATTTTCCTTTGGTTATCCACCACAGGTACAACACCGCAGCCGAAGTGGATCACAGTCATATCAGAAGTAAAGGTAAATCTGAAGAAGATCACTCTTTCGTAAAGAGAAGACAGAGATTAAATACTCAGCAGTCAAACAGAATGGGTTTTGGCCCTACATTCATTTTTGTGTTTAATGTTACATTTAGTATTCACCTACCCCCTCAGTCGATCTTCTTTTCATCCTCTACTATAAAACACAGAAGGAAATTATTGTATAGGTTGTTGATGAGATATCAAAGAAATCCAAGCAGTTCCTCTTGAGACAAGTTCTCTGTGTAATATTGTAAGATAGGTTGAGATTTGATGTATTCAGACTGAATGTTCAAGCTGTGGGAAATGATGTACCTGATTGGTGTTGTTTTTAATATGACAAACATATTTCTTTGGATCCTGGCCTAAAGCAGCTGGTGATGTTTTCCTATCTCTGTGTTTGATTTCATTTCATTCCATTTCTACTGGCTCGCATCAGAAGTTTGGCATAAGATTTACCCTTGATAGGTACCTTATGTTGCTGCTCTCCCAGCCTTTTATGTTTTCTTCTTACATGTGTATCTGAATATTGATTTCAATTGATTTAACCAGTGTAGTGGATGTCATTTCCTGCTCTCTGATGTATGAATTGAAGAAATCTATGTTTAGACGTTCTTGCTAGGATTTAGTTGGATGAGTTGAGAACACTGGGAGGTCAAGAACCCTGTCTTTGCCTCGCTAGGATATTTCCATCTCAATTAAGCCTTTCTAAGATCCCTTGTATTGCCTCTGATTTTGTCCAAGCAGGTCTGGAGTTAAATGACCTCTGGCCTGATCTATAGATAGAATTGGGTGTTTCTTCTCCTTTCATTTTCATTCCTTAATGTCCCATTCCAAATATCATCTTCAAGATCCAAATGCTCTCGATGAATAGCGCAACTAAAAGCTTGCACATTGAACACAAGTAAATCCTTTCTTGACTCCATTACCCAATGGCCTTGATGTTCTCTGAGTTATCTACCTTTGCCTAATTTCCTCTTTGCTCATCCTTGTCTTATATTGGACCCTTCTTTCCTGATTCCCAACAACCAAACATAAACAAACAAACAAACCTTGTGCATATAACTAGCCTAAAATCATAACTTAGAGCCTCAAGGACATACACTTTGACTCATATAGAGAGATCCCTCTCTGGACCTAGGAGGGCTAGATCCTAAGGTCTGAAAGTGGTTCTATGTTGTCTCATCTTTTGGTCTTGCCAACCTGGCCAAAACATGGGAACCCCAACATAATGGCGACTCCACTGGGGAACTCTGAGTTTTTCTCACTTTTCTATATCACAAACTCTCAGAAAACCTAGAATCTCTGGTTAGGTTGGTAGTTAAACATGCCCATTCACACATCAACCTATATACCATTTGTTGTGTTTTCCCATACTCCTAGACAGAGCTTGGAAAGGGCCAGGTAGCCTCCGGATCTTATCCTCTTCTGGGGGTGACATATCTGGTAAATGCCCTCCCAGTCAATCTCTGGTTAGAGTTTGCTGTGTTTTCGAAGATTTCCTTCAAGAGGGGCATCTCACGAGCACTGTGGTGGACAATGTACCCCCTAGAAACATCTTTAATCTTCCACCTGACGACTCCATAGCTCCTAAACATTCAAAAGACTCCACTGGTGATCAGTAGGCCTATTGATTTACTTGGTTTCACATAAGACTCCACTGGGAGACCATCCTCTGAAACAACATCAAACCACAATAGAAGTAACAAGTGGGGTTAAGCTGCTTGTCCGAAAAATACCATTCTGGCTTCAAGGAGCATCTATACAAGAGCTTTCCCTAACCCTGACCCACTTGAGATAGTTGACAATCCGGAGAGTATCCTCAAGGGAGCTCCTACACCTAAAAGAGAAACTATTTCCAGTCACATTCATAGAGCTAACTCTGCACCAGAAGACCTAGCAGCTCTATCACATTTTCCCCCTGACCTAGACCTACCTAATAGGCTACCAAGAACTAGGTCATTCAATCATCTAGACTAGCCAGACCCTGAATCTCACAGTTCACCATCTCATAGTGGTCAACAGACCAGGGACAGAGGAACGCCTCCATCTACACCACCTGACATCCACTTCATTCAACACTTGGGGCTCTCCCAGCCTAGATCTGCTCAACAGACTTCTGCTGGTCCTAATATCCCTGTCATCCATATACCAGCTGCTCAAGTTAACCCTGTACCCCATCAGAACATTATCATGGCAGCCTGGTATGCACCTCTAGTTTTACCTCAGCCCTTGTTACCCTTACCTAATGATTATCAATCAAAAATCCCACACTTCACTACTAAAGAATCCATCACGACCCAAAAACATGTAGATAAGATGGAGGATTCTTTTGACTATATGGAAATTGATGATGAAACAATCAAAATGAGAATCTTTGCCCAAAGCTTAGGGGGTGATGTGAAGAAATGGTTTAAGAGTTTACCCCCTGGTAGTGTCCAAGATCTCCCTGCATTATATCAGACCTTCATAAACAAATGGGAAACTAGGGCAAACGCTCGCCAACTCCTAGCAGAATACATGAGCCTCAAAAGGAATGTGGGAGAGAGTGTCTATGATTACACCACCAGGTTCAATAGTATTTACAATGCTCTTCCTCCACACATGAAACCTCCACAAGGTATGGCCCTGGTCAAATACCCTGATGGTTTTGACGCTGACATGGCCTATGAGCTTAGGGATAAAGAGTACACCACACTGGAGGACATGCAGAAAGGAGCAGTGAACATAGAGGCAAAATTGATTGAAAAAATAGCAAGACTGAGATCTGAGAAGAGGGTAACATATAGGGATGACGTTGTAGCTTCCACTTCAGACCCAAATTATGATAGATTATCCAAAAATGTGGAAAGAATACAGCAAATGATGGAGAAAATGGTTGTCACAGTTAGAAATCAGAACAGAAACCAGAACCAAAATCAGAATCAAAACTTTAGAAGAAACAAAAACACGCCCAACAGACAGAAAGAATCAGATCAACAAGTTATTCCCCCTTTCCAAAAAAAATTAGATGAAGATGAGGGAATCATAGAAGAGTCTGAAGGGAATGCAATAAACATGTTTGAAATAGAAGACTCAGTCCCTAACTGTGATTCAGGGGAAGATCAGCCCTCACCTTCATACTGGGATGAGGAATGGTTAGAAACTGAAGATTACAGATTAGGATTTGAAAATGCCATGATGCAGGTCAGAGAACAATATGAACTTAGGAGAAAAAATAACCAAGAAAATTTCAAAACTGAGACTCCTGAGGTTACCATCAAGAAAAGACCTGATAAAACTTCTAAAGCATCTGCTTTAAATAGCAAATCAGCAGCTGAAAGTTCTGGGAAAAACAAGGAAAAAGACAACCAGAAGAATGAAAAACAAGGTGAGCCCGCTAGCAGTACTAGCACTTCAGTTAGTACTCTTGATACAATTGTTCCTAACCCTGTACATAGTGAGAAATTACAAACTGATTCGGTCACCAAGGTGGCTAATAAAACAGAGTCGAGCATTTCCAAGAACCAGTCCACTTTCAATTTGGAAAGTGAGATTGCAAAAATTAAAATCTCTGTCCCACTCTCTGAGCTGGCCACTCAGGTTGTATATAAAGGAAAAATTTTGAAAGCGTTGAATCTAGGGGAAAACAACGACACTGTGAATTTGAATGATCATCAACCTACCCTCCTGTTTGGTCCAAATATTGAGGGAAAGTTTTAGGAAGGGGTAGTTCCGCCTTTCTATGTCAGTCTCAACATTCATGACAAAATACTCTACAATGCCATGCATGATTCTGGAGCATCGCACAATTTAATGCCTAAGGTAGTGATGGAGAGGCTAGGCCTAGAGATAACACGACCCTACAAATATTTGTATTCATTTGACTCTAGCAGAGTAAAATGCCTAGGTCTAATCAAAGACCTGTGTGTAAGCCTCACCCAGATTCCTGCTTAGTGTATGGTCATGGACGTGGTGGTGGCAGATGTGCCACCCAAGTATGGCATGTTACTATCTAGATCACGGGGAGCCAAACTGCAAGGAACAATACAGATGGATGGCTCATATGCCACTATCCTTATATTTGGCCAACTTAGGAGACTGTATAGAGAGTCCCAGATGAAGTTCCTAGTCAGTAGCCCCGAGAAACCTGAAAATTCACCATTATACTCTGTACACACAGACCTGGATTCTTTCATTCTTTATAACGACCAATCCTTAGAAGAGCCAACATCAAAAAACAGAAATACAAACAATAACATAGAGCCCATGGACCTTAACATAATGGCTACCCTAGAAGAATACGATGAACAAAACCATGGGCAGGGTATTGAAAACGAAACTCTGAGTGAACCAGTAGAAGAAACAGAACGTAAACAATGAGATAGCCAACTCTCTGAATTCCGTGCATGTCATGAAGAACAAAACAACCCGCAACCTAGCACGGACCCTGTAACGCAACATGATGGCGAACCCCTGTGGGAAATGAATTTTGATGGATCCTGTACTAAGAAAAATGTTGGAGCAGGAGTGTGGCTACGTAACACATAAAATGACCACGCAGAGAGCCATGCTGTGAATCTGCATTTCAAGTGCACAAATAATATTGCAGAGTATGAGGCTCTTATCCTGGGCTTAAATCTGTTGAAAAAATTAGGAGCCCATAGGATAACTATGCTAGGAGACTCCGAGTTAGTTATCAAACAAGTGAATGGTGAATACGCAGCAAAACATCCTCGATTGAGAGCATATAGGAACGATGCCATGGATATATTGAAAAATTTCATGGAGTACGAATTAGTGTTTGTTCCCAGGAGTCAAAATGTCATTGAAAATGGATTGGCTTGTCTAGCTAGTTCATATCCTACGACTCCAACTGACCAACAAATCATCATTCAGACCAAATTCCGACCTGTAGTGCCAGACAACGAAAAATATTGGCAGGTCTTTGAAGGAGACAAACAGATTGAAGATTTTCTGGTGGGCAGAAACGAGTTTGAATTTTTTGATTCCGACTCGAAATCTGATGATAGCTGCCCAAGTGAGGATCCCCTAGATGAACAAGCAACACCCTGTAACATAGAAATGAATGCCCTTTCTGAAGAAACTGGAAATCCAACCAAAAAATGTGAAAACGTGGATAGCGAAGAGATAGAAGTGCTACAGACCAAAGACAAGAACATACCCAAAGGCCTAGCACCCTTAGAGGACCTTTTTGACTTTGATGATGTAGCAAAAAAGCCCACTATAGAACATGCAAATTCCGATGTGGAAGAATGCAACATAGGCACTGAAGATAGACCCAAAATGATCAAACTGGCTTGGTCTATACCTGCGAACATGAAGGACAAATACATTGACCTGTTCAGGGAATTCATTGATGTGTTTGCATGGAGTTATGAGGACTTAAAGGCCTATGACACTAACATAATTCAGCACAAAATACGCTTGAAGGAAAATTATAAGCCTTTCAGACAAAAGCTCCGTAGAATCAATCCGAAACAATTGCCTACAGTGGAAAAAGAGATTAAGAGGATGTACGATGCAGGCATAATAGTCCCTGTGAGGTTTTTTGATTGGGTATCAAATCTAGTGGCTGTGAGAAAGAAAACATGGGAGATTAGAATTTGCATAGACTTCAAAAACCTCAACAGAGCCTCCCTGAAAGACAACTACCCCTTGCTTTGGATGGAACATATATTACAAAAGGTAGTGGGCTCTAAAAGAATCTCCCTACTTGATGGTTTTTCTGGATACGATCAGGTCTTAGTACTCCCAGAGGATCAACTCAAAACAGCATTTACCACTCCATGGGGCACCTTTATGTATGTGAAAATTCCCTTTGGATTGATGAATGCTGGGGCTACCTTCCAGAGAGCAATGGATATAGCTTTCTTAGATGATATAGGACACTTCATAGTTATCTACTTGGATGACTTGACTGTCTTTTCTAAAACTGAAGAAGAACACTTGAAACATCTGAGGAAAGTTTTTGAAAAATGTAGATGGTATGGTCTGTCACTAAATCCTAAGAAAATTGTTTTTGGGCTGCAAGAAGGTAAACTTCTTGGCCATATTATATCTAAGAAAGGGATTAGGATAGACCCAAAAAGAGTTGAGGGGTTACTTCAGATCACGCATCCAAGAAACATCACGGAGTTACAATCCTTCATTGGGAAGATCAATTTCCTTAGGAGATTCATTCCCAACCTAGCTGAACACCTTAGGAAAATGACCAACATGCTAAAGAAAGGTGCCGGAATTAAGTGGAATATTGAGGCCAAGAAATATTTTGAGTCGGCAAAATTGGCGCTCACTCAAGCCCCTACCCTGATCAGTCCAGATTTCTCAAAGATTTTGATCTTCTCGTTGCCTCCCGGCATACGTGGGTACAGTTTGTTACGGGGAAAATTCGAGAGGGAAATCGACGGCATTAACTTTCCCGGCAAGGCCTTGAGGCCGCACCCTCGAAGTACAACATTATGGAAAAGTAGGTCTATGCCCTGGTAAAGGCCTTAAAAGACTTTAGGGTGTACATTCTGCATTCTCACACCATTGCCTATGTGCCAAGTATAGTGGTCAAAGATATCTTGTCCCAAGACCCTGATGGGAAAAGGGGCAAATGGATTGCTACTATCTTAGAATATGACCTTGAAATAAATCCCACCCAATTGATCAAAGGTCAAGGCCTGGCCCGATTAATGGCTGAATCTAATCTGCAGGCCCTTGACATTAACATGATAAATGCCTTAAATGAGCAGGAAGGATTGCCTGACCCCACTGTGGAGGAGAACTTTCAGAACTCTCCCTGGTATTCTGATATCCTTTATGTGCTCACCAACCTCAATGCTCCACCTGAACTGTCCAAAACCAAGGCCAGATTCCTGAAGCTTAAAGCCAGGAGTTACAGCATTTTGAATGAAAACTTATACTTGAAAAATCCAAATGGCCTATTGCTGAAATGTTTCTCTGAACCTGAAGCTGAAAGAATTAAACAGGAATTCCATGCTGGAGAGTGTGGAGGCCACTTGAGTTGGAAAGCCACTGCAAAAAAGGTACTCAGGGCTGGTTATTATTGGCCCACACTCTTCAATGATGTCCATAAAATGGCAACTGCCTGTCATAAATGCCAAATCTTTGAAGGTAAAAGAAAGCTCCTCCCCCTCCCCCTACAACCCATCACTGTTGAAGGTCCCTTTCTGCAATGGGGCCTAGATTTCATAGGAGAGATTCATCCTGCTTCTTCTTCACAACACAAATGGATCCTAATAGCCACGAACTATTTCACTAAGTGGATAGAGGCTATACCTACTAGGAATGCCACAAATTCAGTCATCATTAGATTCTTAGAAGGTCATATTCTCTCTCGGTTTGGCTGCCCAAGGAAAATAATCACTGATAATGTTGTTGCCTTTGGATCCAAGAAAATGGTCAATTTTTGTCACAGGTATGGAATAACACTCAGTCATTCAACTGCCTATTACCCTCAAGGTAATGGCTTAGCTGAATCATCAAATAAAAGCCTGGTGATCATCATCAAAAAGCTGTTGGAAGAGAACAAGAAGTCATGGCACAATAAGTTGGTACATGCTCTGTGGGCTGACAGGATTACAACTAAGAAATCCATTGGCATGTCACCTTTTCATCTTGTTAATGGTACAGAGGAAGTATTTCCTATCAGCCTTGGGGTACCGGTAATCAAACAGGTCCAAGAGATTCAGACAGAAGAAGACAGTATAGTGAGGAGAATAAATGAAACAATCCATCTTCAGCAAACAAGGGAGCAGGTT
Organism: Pinus albicaulis; assembly: GCA_034641835.2. Classification (NCBI taxonomy): domain Eukaryota; kingdom Viridiplantae; phylum Streptophyta; class Pinopsida; order Pinales; family Pinaceae; genus Pinus; species Pinus albicaulis. Next base: position 832,370,075 of record CM076571.1, read on the forward strand.
TATAACAGAGCAGTCAAAGTCCAGGAAAACACAAAGAAATTATTTGACAAGAGAACCAAAGCCGTTGTTTTCAAAGTTGGGGACAAGGTTTTGAAATGGGATTCAAGGAGAGAGGACAAAGGTAAACATGGAAAGTTTGATAGTTTGTGGCAAGGTCCATATATTATCCAAGCCTCTGTGGGTCCTAATGCATTCTTCTTACAAGAACTTGATGGTACAAAGCTGTTTGGGGGTCCTGTCAATGGCAGGATGCTCAAGCACTACTTCTACTAATTTTCATTTCCAGTTTCATTTCCATTGTACATACCATTGCAGTTTTTTATTTTTTTAAAAGATAAGAGAAAATGTTCCAAAATTAGAGAGAAAGGAAGGGTTCAGACATGCTCAAAACATGAACCATCAGTGTGTGACAGTCAGGCCCTAATAAGCCCATGCATTTTCCAGAGTAAGTGCATACTCCAGACCAAGTAGACAAGCAAGACATGTATGACGGTCTCGGTCTGGAGTTTACTCTTGCTCAGAAAAATTCTCAAGATGAGGCTCATGAAGATATCCTGCCTCAAAATCAGTCTAATACACGAAGCATGGAAGCCGGTCCTAACACGCTCAAAACCTGGACCAGCAAGAAAGAAAAGAAGAATCAGCTCCAACCCGCTCGAAACTAGAGCTGAAATGAAGAGGAGTGACTCTAAGATGCTCAAAACTTGAGTCACAAAGGATAAGAAGGATATTTCAAGTTTCAGATTTTAAGCCTTCACATTTTCTTTTTCAGTGATTTTTGTCCATGTGCAACTGTCTTTATGCCTTGGACTCACAGCAAGTCAGACAATCTAATCCTGGCTTGACTGTTTTTTTTTTTTCAATTTCCTGTCTTAGAATATAGAGAAGAAGTCTGCTGGACAGTTTAATCCCAGCAGACATTAGATTAGGTAGAGAATCATGTGAGACCAACAGTCTAATCTAGTCTCATGGAGCAATAAGGGTAGATTTAGAATATGTTTGTTTTCTTTTTGCAAAATGAAATGATATAAAGGGTCTGCCAACTCAAATGCACCCTAGGAGAAGAAAAAATGTTAGGACTGTAGTTGGGGTAGGTAGACTGGTTGGGAAAGTCTTTCTGCTGATGTTTTTCTCATATTGTAACAGCTGAAAATCAAAAAAAGAAAGGGATGTGCCAAGCAGCAGGCATCTGGCCTACACCAAAGATCATCTACTGGATTCTTGACTCCTTCAAGAAGAAGCCATCCCCATGTGGAGCCACTGTTAGCCCCCCTATGAAATTCTTGTCAAGCGAGCAGGGGGCTAGATAGTTTTGGAGCCTTCAAGGAATGCATTTCTCCGAAAAATCATCATCCTTGAAGTCCCTCCATGCTTTGCACTACATGAATTTCCTATGCTGATTCCCCATCCTAAAAGGCCTACTGTTACCCCTTGTACCCCTGCAAATAACCACAGTTACCCTTTCTTCCATTCATTCCCACCATTAATCTCTCGAATTCCCCCCATATCCCCTTTAGTTTCTGCCCATACCCATTTCCTTGGCCTAATTTCCCCTCTTTTCCCCTATCGTTGCCATTATAAGGTTTCAAAAATGCATTTAAAAGGGTTAAAAACCTACTTAAAACCTTACATCGGACCCTAGCCCCTCCTGCATAGGCCCTGCGCCTTTTTCCTCCATATAACCCAGCGCCGTGACCAAGGCGCTATTTTCCCTTCGCCGCATCTCCATCGTCCATTTGAATACAAGATCCATCGGTCCGCAACACGCCCCCGCCATTGTGGTCCCCACCCCGCACCATGCCCTGAAACCACTTGGTTTATTCCACACCGCTTATCCGCGGCAGGCGGTTTTCCCCGATAGCCCAGCGGTTCCACTCACCGTCTGTCGCGTGTCCCCTGTACGACGGCGAAACCGCTTTCTCCCCGCGCATTATCTTTCGGTCCAGGGCGCGTAGCGAAATCCACAACAACCGGCCGATCCCGAGCGCCCCATCCGACGGTCTTCACTCCTCAAAGCCGCACACTGTTTAACCCCCATTCGTCGCACCTGCGGGCCCACCGTCTGTCGCCCTCCACCGTCGATCTCCACCATGATCGACGGTCCAGGTTCATTCCCATGTTGTTGACTTTTCCATTGTCTCCCGGTTCCACCATGTCATCTCCGCACGTGCCCTCCGTACGTTCTCCCATTCCATTATGTATATCTGGTTCTTTTCATGTTGTTTGATGTTTTTTACGTGTATTCGCTCTATATTCCACCAACCTCCACCAGAGCGATTCTCCATTGTTCTTCCGCATTCTTTCCGCCATGTCACCAATTGCACGACCTTTTTCTTCCATCCCCACTGCATCCATTGTCTGTCCATGGTGTGTTCTTCACAGTTTTCATGTTTTGCAAGATTGTAAATGATAAAAGACCGCCATAATGCGTAGCCTCTGTTACAGTGATAGAGAAATCAAGAAAGATAATCTTCAGTGGCTGAATTTATGAGCAAAGACCCAAGAAGGTGAAGATAGGACGCTCGTTTGAAAGAATAGGATTCAAACTCTGTGGAAGACCTTCTAGCACCATTTAAAGCTCAAGCTAACCTGTCAGAGGTAGAAATGAAGCGGCAGAGGGTTTCAGTACAAAGAAAAGGAGATTAAGGCACGCTAATGAAGATCTTGAGCCTTAAATCAGTGGTTTAGAAGGCAAAGCATCAGATTGAACACCCCGAGGATCAATCAAAGGATCCTATGCACAGTAGCAGACAACATCAAGGGTTTCTCATCAGCAAAATGTTTTTCCTCATCAAGTACGGAAACAGCCCATACAACTTTTATTATCCACAATTTCCACTGAGTTTCCATCTAACGATTAGTTCAATTAGAACATTTATCTAAATTCCTAGGTGCCAACATTTGCCTTTGGTTATCCACCACAAGTACAACACCGCGGCGAAATTGGCATCACGATCATGTCAGAAGTAAAGGTGAATGCGAAGAGATATATTTAGTAAAGAGAAGAAAAGATACTCGACGTTCAATAAGTGGGTTTTGACTGTTCATTTTTGTGTTTAATGTTACGTTTAGTATTCACCCCCTGTGGTGAATCTTTTGTCCATCTCTTGCTATAAAACACAGAAAGAAATTATTGTAAGGGTTGTTGATGAGATATTAGAGAAATGCAAGCATTTTCCTCTTGAGACAAGTTCTCTGTGTAATATTGTAAGATAGGCTGAGATTTGATGTATTCAGACTGAATGTTCAAGCCGTGAGCAATGATGTACCTAATTGGTGTTGTTTTTAATATGACAAGCATATTTCTTTGGATCCTGATCTAAAGCAGCTGGTGATGTTTTTCTATCTCTGTGTTTGATTTCATTTCATTCCATTTCTACTGGCTCGCATCAGAAGTTTGGCATAAGATTTACCCTTGATAGGTACCTCATGTTGCTGCTTTCCCAGCCTTTTATGTTTTCTTCTTTTATGTGTATCTAAATATTGATTTCAATTGATTTAACCAGTGTAGTGGATGTCATTGCCTGCTATCTGATGTATGAATTGAAGAAATCTATGTTTAGATGTTCTTGCTAGTATTTAGTTGAATGAGTTGAGAACACTGGGAGGCCTAGGACCCTGTCTCTGCCTCACTAGGATCTTTCCATCTCAATTAAGCCTTTCTAAGATCCCTTGTATTGCCTCTGATTTTTTCCAAGCAGTTCTGGAGTTAAATGACCTCTGACCTGATCTATAGACAAAATTGGATGGTCTTCTCCTTTCATTTTTAGTCCTTAATGTCCCATTCCAAATATCATCCTTAAGATCCAAATGCTCTGGATGACTAGCCCAACTGAAAGCTTGCACATTGAACACAAGTAAATCCTCTCTTGACTCCATTTCCCAATGGCTTTGATGTTCTCTGAGTTATCTACCTTTGCCTAATTTCCTCTTCGCTCATCCTTGTCTTATATTGGACCCTTCTTTCCTGATTCCCAACAACCAAACATATATAAACAAACAAACCCTGTGCATATAACTAGCCTAAAATCATAAATTAGAGCCTCAAAGACATACACTTTGACTCATATAGAGAGATCCCTCTTTGGACCTAGGAGGGATAGATCCTAAGGTCTGAAAGTGGTTCTATGTTGTCTCATCTTTTGGTCTTGCCAGCTTTGGCCAAAACGTGGGAACAATCTTTATTACTGTTGGGTTTTTTTTGCTCTCTAGTGCTCATCTTAGGAGCTCCTACAATCTCCTATGCATCACTCAATATCTAAAGCACCTCTCCGCTCTTTCTGGTGGTAGTTGGATCTTCGTGCTCCTCATCTTGCCCTGTTGCACCGTCTTCTTTGAACTCACTGGACCTCTTGCACTTGAACTAGTGCTTGTGCTAGTAACCAATGTTGCATGACTCATACTTGTATAAGACTTACCTGGCTATTGACTAGACGACCCGTATAAGACTCGAGAATGACCCATATAAGACTTGGAAAAATACAAAAAAACCTTAAAAAAAATATGATCTCCAAAAAAAAAAAATTAAATATGAAATTTCAGTGGGTCCATGGGTCTTATTTAAGTCACATGAAGGTCTTCGCAGGTTAAATATGAGTAGACGGGTTCTATGTGGGTTTGGACTAGTACGGGTAGAGACCGTGGGTCCTTTTCGAGTGACATGTCATGCTATAGAACCCGTCAAGACCCGCAGGTACTCACAAGTCTTGTAAGATTCGTGCTACACTACTGGTAACTATACTACTATTATGTTGTCCCTGTGGTTGCTGCTCAACCTTGGAGCTTATGTTGGCCCACTTTGATCATCTGTTGGCAACTCACGAGATATTCTATAGTCTTACTCCTCTTGGAACTTCACATCCCGTCTCACTATTATCCTCCTTCTACCAAGAATATTATATCTTGTATGTATTAGACGTTTCATTGTAGCTAACGAAATATCCCTTCTCTACATTCTGATCCAATTTGGTGTGTTTATCATTCGACACATGGTATAAATCTATGCTTCCAAAGATCTTGTGAATACCTCCTCTGGCATTATCTTTCCCAATGCTTTATGAGGAACCATGTTCTGTATGTACACCACTGCACTACATGCCTCTTCCCATATAAACTTGGGCATATCCTAGTCATATAACATTTACCTCACTGCTCCAACTATCATCTTGTTCTTATGCTCTACAACTCCATTTTGTTGCGGGTTATATTGAGTTGTACACTCTCTCCTGATACGCTCCTTTGTATAGAACCCCGTGAAGGCCTTATTTGTGTACTCACCTCCATTATCTTTCCAAAACACCTTGATATTTTTACCCATCGTGTTCTCCCAAGAGCCTTGGACCCTTGGAATTGATTGAAGACCTCATCCTTTGTCTCCAAAATATAGATCTAAGTTTTATTGGAGAAGTCATCGATGAAGGTTACAAAATAATCATAACCCTTGAGAGATATGGTAAACAACGAGCCAAAAATACTTGAGTGTATCAACTGAAGCACATCGTTGGCTCTATTATCTATTAGGATATTCCCACACATAGGAAATATCGAAGTATAAATTGGTCTAGTGTAGAGTTAGGTAAATTTTGTTTCTTTACTATGTACATTTGTAACTTATAATCCGACGGTCACGATATGTAGTGATATGATGGTTCACTCTCTCCTCGGTATTACCAACACTTGATTCGTGGCTTAGCACCTGATTCGTCCATGATATCTATTTAAATAGCATGGAGGGTCATTTGTTCAGTAACATCTTTTGAGAGAATCTTATGTAAATTTTCTTTTTATATTAATAAACTGCCTGAAGTGGCCGCGTTGGCTCAGGCCGTGGACTGTTTCCCTCTTCGAGGGTTTTAACCATGTCAAATACTAGTGTATTGATCTTTGATCTATTTTTGAGTGGTGACATTTGGTGTTTGATCTAACGAAATTACCCTGTAAATTCCTACATGGTATCAAAGCCATTTTGAGGGCCGCATTCGTTATTGATCCAAATCCGTAGCCGGTTTGACTGCATGCGACTTCCATTTTCCAGATATACTGTTTCTGACCATTTTCGGGCTGGGAGAACTAATTTTTTGTGTCCAGAGCATCTGTTATAGTGAGGAACCCCTTTCGTTTCATGTGAAAAGGTTTCAGGTTGCCCGAGTTATGTCATTTTAGATCTGGAGGTTTAAAGTATCTTTTTTGCAGTTATATTTATTAATCCTTCTATTTATTTTGGTTTATAATTTTTTTTATTGCCGGATCTATACCCTATTCTATGTGTATGCTATTTGTTGTGTGCTGTGTGCGATCTCAGCAAATCAGAAACAGGAATACGCGATGCTCTTTCCCTACGTCTTTGTGTGATCTCGGGAAATTGGAAATAGCGGAAAAAAATATAGTTTTTGGTAAGACTAGCCTAAAATTTAACGTTCTACCGTAAGGCTTGCATTTTTTTTTTTTTGGTGCATGGATTTTTGTGTTTTTTTGTAGGAAAAAGCACACACATCAAAGAGCAAAAAAAAAAAACCCCTTCCTTCTTTCAAACAATTACAAAATCCTTTTACTAGTTCACTTGGTGTAAAGTTAGTTTATGAGAATAGAGGTCTTGGGTTCAAGTCTCTATCTCAAGCTTATTTTTGTAAAAAAAATTTTGTTAAGTTAATTTTTCTTAGAAAGCCCTTTGGAAAGTTGTCAGTTTTAAAAAGTGTTTTATTTCAAAAGCACATGTAAAAGTAACACTATAAAAGTGACTCACTTATTTATAAAAGTGGGTCACATAAAGTATATATATTTTTTTAAGTGAGCTTATTGTATTAAGTTTGGAAAAAGGGAGGGGGGGGGGGATTTTTTTTTTTTAGTAGAACTTCATCATCAGCTTTCAACCTTTCACGTAATTATTCGGTATCTACAACACATTTTTTTCAAAAATGCATAAGTTCTTCATTTGTAATTATTTGGCATCTACAACACTCTGTATTTGTTTCCACCTTCCATTCCACTAGAGAAGCCCTCATTTCTCAAGGAATAACCTACAAGTCCCCCTCTTTTGATGCCTTTTGCGATTTTTTCATAAGGGAACAAGAAAAACTCTTACACCTTCGTCTTATTAATACTGGAAAATCTTCTAAGAAAGCCTTACCAGCCCAACAACAACCATATCAAAAGAATCCCAAGAAACAGTATTCTAAAAAGAATGATCCTAAACCAAAAAAGGGTGTTAAGAAATTTCAGCCGCAAATTGAAAAAGAAACTCAACAAACTGATAAGGCAAATAAAAACAAAGGGAAGAAAACAGATAGACATTGCAACTTTTGTAATAGTGATGGCCATGTAGAGTCCAAATATTTTAAGAAGATGGAAGCCTTGGAAGCAGCAATGAAGAAGCACCACATCAATTTGGAGAACTCTTCAACTTCATCTTCAGGAATGGCACTTTTTGCTTGTGGTTTTCAAGCATCAAGATCTAGTTATGCATTAAATGTATCTTCTTCTTCTCATTCTCATGAGTGGCTCATTAATTCTAGAGCCTCTTACCACATGGCCAAAAATAAGCCATGTTTTCTTCCTTAAATGATTGTAACACCAAAAATATTTATGTTGGTGATGATAGATATCTTAGTGTTGTAGGATCTGGAACCATTCATCTATATAATGGTCATTTTAATGATGTATTATGTGTTCCTACCTTGTCCTGCAACCTTCTATCTGTTTATCAGATAACTCATTCAGGTGAAGGGAAAACAATAGAATTCTCACCTCATGATGTTGTAATTAAGGACCTCAACGATTCTATACATATTTTAGCTATTGGCATTGTTGATGATTCCACAAGGTTGTATAAGTTTGAAAACTTTGGGTCATCATGTCTTCCCTCCATTTTTGTTGCTTATAATGATGAAGTGAGAAAAATCTGGCATGAGCGATTTGGTAACGTAAACTATCACTCTCTTAAAACTCTATGTAAAGAAAATATGGTGACAGGTATTCCTATGGTATCTTGTTGAGATGGTGTTTGTTCCGGATGTGTACTCAGAAAACATCATCGAGATGCTTTTGACAAACGTGCCTCTTGACACGCTTCAACCCCTTTGCAGCTTGTGCATAGTGATTTATGTGGTCCACTTCCTGTTGTTTCTTTCTTTGGCTGCAAATACTTCTTAACTTTCATTGATGATTTTTCCAGATGCACTTGGGTATACTTCTTAAAACTTAAGAGTGAAGTTTTTAACATGTTCTTGTCCTTTAAGGCCTTTGTTGAGAAACAATCTAGACATCAAATTCTTAAGTTAAGATCAGACAATGGAGGAGAATATGTTAACAAAAAATTTATCAACTTTTGCACTAAGCATGGCATTCAATTGCAATATACTGTTCCATATACTCCACAACAAAATGGTGTAGTGGAAAGGAAGAATCACACCTTAAAAGAAATGGCTAATTGTATGCTTCAATCTAAAGGACTTAGTCTTAATTTTTGGGCGAAAGCAATTAACTGTGAAAATTACATCGTGAATGACACTCCTACCAAGGTTTTAAGGAATATCAATCCACAAGAAGCCTGGAGCTCAATCAAACTAGATGTAAGTCACTTTCATGTTTTTGGAAGTGAAGCTTGGGCCCATATTCCAGATGCGAAACATAGAGACTTAGAACCTAAGAGTCAAAAATGAATTTTTGTTGGATATTCTGAAGATGTCAAAGGATATAGACTTCTTCAACCCAAATACAAAAATATAATCATTAGAAGAGATGTAAAATATGATGAAATTATATTGGCCTACGAACCTAGTTCAGCGGGTGTGCTGTGAGCCTGATTTGGCATATGTGCCACCTCTCTCTATCTCTTCTATTTTTGACAACATTCCTTCTAGTTCAGATGATGACAATGAGGATGAAAATCCTCATCGACCTCCTCAAGATATTCCTTCAGCTCCACAACTTCCAAGATGGGTCCACTCTACTCGGGATGCAGCAGGTTCTCTTGCAGGTGACCCTTCAGATCAACATCGTACACGTTCTTAGTTCGAAAGAGCCTCTTCCTTATTAGCTCAAGTTCCAGAAAATTCCGATCTAGTTACCTTTGAAGAAGCACCAAGTCATCCGGATCGGGATGAATATATGAATGAAGAATATTGTTCCTTATTGGCAAACGATACTTGGGATCTTGTTCCTCTTCCAAAGGGAAGAAAACTTGTCAGATGAAAATGGGTTTACAAAAAAAAGTTTGGACCAGATGGAAAATTGGATAGACATAATGCTTGTCTTGTTGATAAAGGATTTTCACAAGTTGAAGGCATTGACTATATTGAAACCTTCTCCCCCATTGCCAAAATAAATTTTATCTTCATTGTTCTTTCCCTTGTTGCCTCCTTTAAATGGGAAGTCCATCAAATGGATGTTAAATCTGCCTTCTTACATGGATATTTGCATGAATAAATCTACATGGGACAACCCCCTGTCTTTATCCAAAATGACTCTAGCTTTGTTTGTCACCTTAGGAAGTCTCTCTATGGTTTCAAAAAATATCCTTGGGCTTGGTATGCCAAAATGGATAGATTTCTCTTATATAATGGCTTTTCTAGGTGTCATTCTAACAACACTATATACACCAAGAAAGTGGGTAAGTCCTTCATCATCCTTGTTCTTTATGTTGATGATCTTATCCTTACTGGTAGTGATCCCAACCATATAAACCATGCGAATTCTAGCCTCAAAAAGAAGTTTGAAATGACAGGCTTAGGACACTTGCATTATTTCCTTGTTCTTCAAGTCTTGTAATCCAAAGAAGTATTACCCTTTCTCAGTCCAAGTATGCCTGTGATATTCTACGCCACTTTCACATGGAAGAATATAAGCCAACCCATTCTCCCTTTCAGTCTAGATTCAAGCTTTCAGTTACTAGTACTACCATTGAAGTTGATGCTAACTTATACCGTCAACTTGTTGGTTAACTTCTGTATATAACCCATACCCGTCTTGACCTTTCCTTTCCTGGAAAACAACTAAAATAGTACTTTGATATATTTGAGGTACAGTTCATTTCAGGATTCAGTACAGTGCAGGAGCATCTCCATTGTTGATTGGTTTCAATGATTCTAATTGGGTTGGTGACCTCGGTGATCGAAAGTCTATTATAGGATATGTATTCACTCTTGGTTCAGGACCTATTAAATGGTCTTGTAAGAAACAAAGTTCCATCTCTCTTTCTTCGACAGAAGAAGAGTATCATGGTGCAGTTGAAGCCAGCAAGGAAGCCATGTGGCTTTGTCAAATCCTGTCTGAATTTGGTCTTCATTAGCAACATCCAACTACACTTTGGTGTGATAATCATGGTGCCATTCAGCTATGCAAAGATCCAGTTCAACATTAGCATATGAAACACAATGAGCTTCATATACACTTCATCAGAAAGCTTATTCATGATCATGTTCTTGAAGTGTAGTATTGTTCAACCAATGATCAAGTTGCCTATATCTTCACAAAGGCTCTCACAGAAGAAAAGTTTACCAAACTTCGATCTATGCTTTGAGTTCAGGAAAGTTATCATTAAGGGGGGATAGGGTCTAATGCATCCTTCCTTCTCTTATTTTGTCACCTTTGTAAATCCTTCAATTGTATCCCAAGTTTTTCTTAAGGGGGGATGTTAGGATATTTCGACACATAGGAAATAGTCTTCTTTTGTGTCACCTCTGTAAATCCTTCAATCCTATCCCAAGTTGTTCTTAAGGGGGGGATGTTATAATATTTCGACACATAGGAAACAGTTAAGTATAACTTGGTCTAGTGTAGAGTTAGGTAAAGTGTGTTTCTTTACTATGTACATTTATAACTTATAATCTGATGGTCACGATATGTAGTGATCTGATGGTTCACTCTCTCCTCGGTATTACCAACACTTGATCCATGGCTTAACACCCGATTGTTTCATGATATCTATTTAAAGAGCAAGGAGGGTCATTTTTCCAGTAACCGTTTATGAGAGAAGCTTATGTAATTTTTCTTTTTATATTAATAAATTGCCTGAAGTGGCCGCGCTGGCTCAGGTTGTGGACTATTTTCCTCTTCAAGGGTTTTAATCACGTCAAATACTAGTGTATCGATCTGTGATATATTTGTGAGTGGTGACCTTTGGTGTTTGGTGTAAGGAACTTACCCTGTAAATTCCTACATTATCACTCCTTGGGAATGCTACCTTTGAGAATTTCCCAAGTACACACCCTCTACACATGTCATCATGTTCTGTGTTCAATTTTGAAAATCCTGTCACGGTCTCTCTAAGAAACTTCAATGAGCCATGATGCAAGTGTCCCATCCTCCTATGCGACAACTTTCCCATGTTTCTTCCACTGCTATTGTTGTTCCTAATCAGTGCTTTTGGAGAATCAAACTGCAACTTGTACAACTTGTTGCTTCGAACCCCAATTTGTTTTACCTTCTTCCAACTCTAGTGCGTGATGTACACCTTCTTTCCCACGAATTAGTCATCATATCCCTTTTCTTGTAGTGTCGAAACTAAAATGAGGTTCATTCCCAAACCTGGGACATGCAACACATTTGTAACACTATTTCTCTTGCCTGAGTCCCTTTGAATATTGATGGGACCTCTCCCAAATCGATTACACTTAGTATTTTTTCCCATATGTATCTGGAAGTCCATCTCCTCTTCCTTGTAAATGAAGAAATAATCTCTAACCCCCTTCATGGGTGTTGATGCTCAACCTATCAATATACCAGGACTCCTAAGGACGTGGAGATAGAGAGGCAATCTATGAGAGAAAATTCATCTTCCAACCTAGATGAAAAATCCTCAATGTCCACTAAAGTTGTTATCTGATTCCCATCCTTTTCCTTCTTTCGCTTAGGACATTGGTTGACATAATTTCCATGCTGACCCCAACCAAAATACTTGACCTTACTTAGGTCTTTATTCTTCTTATATCCTTTTGTATTTCTTCTTCTAATCTCCTTTAGAGCCTTATCCCTTACTGGAACCCTTATTCGCCTTCCCTTTTCCTGATAGGGCTACATTTTATTGTTCCTTCTCCACCTTCGGTACTTTGTTGCTACTATTGGTGCCATTGGCTAAGCTCATCCTAAGCTCCTCTTGAGTGAAGTCACTCCATAAGTGATCCCATATTGGAAGTGTGTCTTTCCCAAAAATCACTTGGACGAGCATGCTCATTCTTTGGAAAACCTATTCAGTTCTATTCTCACTAGCTTATCGTCAATTGACTTGTCTCCTACTACAACCAATTCATCTCTGGAATGTGGAACTCTGGTGAGATAATATGTAATGTCCTCACCCTTATGCATCTTCATGGTTCTCAACTTCTCTTAGAGAATCAACTTCATGTTCTCTGTAGGATTTTGGTACAGATTAATAATTGTGTCCATTTCTTTCTCAACAATACGTGAAAAAATATAGTCCTTGACTCCATGAAGTATAATCCTATTTTCTTTGGCATTATCATTTTTTTAGGTGTCTTGCTATTGTTGATATGTTGGTATGACAAGAACATGATCGAGATACTCCTTCAGTCCATACTCGTCCAATAAGAATTACACCTTTGCATTCCACGTGCAAAATTTGGAGGCTCCATCCTGTGAAAATTCTATTGCAGTATCATGGTTTATTTCTCCTACTTGATTTAAATTATTACAAGTTATTTCCAGAAGTTAGATTCAGATAATACCAAAATAAACACAACTATAGTGTACACATGCAGATAATTTACCGAATAATACACTTATCCGACAAAGTGACACATGGAATTTTGTACATAAATCCCCGGAAAAACCCACAGCAGGAAAACCGGTGTAGCAGATATGAGGGTTTATTTTATTAAGTAGATTCTGAGTATAGTAAATCTAGGTTCTAGATCTAGAAAACCCGAGAGAGAATAAAATAAATGAAATCTGTGGCAAACCTATCATTCTAGTTCCAAATATTTGACTGATATGCATCCTGAAACAAGATTTACAAGACCCAGCCTGGATCTGGCCCTAGAAACCCCAACACTACCACTGAAGCCCCAGCGTCAGCCTTCCTAGCCTCAAAATTCCATTGCAATGCCCAGAGAGTGACTGTGTAACCCCTGAGAGGGTGATGCAAGCCTTGCACTAGCCCTGGAGACCCTCTACGTAATTTCTGAAGCCCTATGGAGCCTCTGCGCTGTCCTGCGTAACACCTGCATAGCGGCTGCACCACACCTGTGTAGTTGCTGCTCTGCTTCTCTATGTTGTCCTTGTTGCCTCTCCTCTGCCTCTTACTGGCTCTTGGGTATGGGATTAGATCATATCCTTAGCCAATACTACCCCTCGCTGCAGAAAATTCCTCCAGAAATTCTTAGCAAACCCGACCTAGAATTCTAGATCTATTTCTTAGCTCTACAACTGAACCTCAAGCCTTTCTCTTATACTTTTTCAATAATCTCATCAATGGCCGAGATTAAAACATTCATCAATGACTGATATTAAAATACTGCTTGATATATGTCTTTTAGAACATTTCAGCACATGTGTTAATTAATTCACTTTAATTATTTAATTTTCCTAAGTTTAGACCTAGGAAATCCATTAAAATAATTAATTATTTGAATAACTTGAATACCGGCTGAAATTTCACAAAACAATTTCTGGGTTTTGCAGTTCAAGTGTGTCCTAGCCCCTCTACAAAATTTTAGGGCTAGATCACACCCGATGCTACACCAAATATACAAAATATCAACACTCCCTCTTAGCACAGAGTGTGCTCTAGAAATGCATCCACACCATGCACTACAAGATATTGAAGTTGGATTTTTTGTTGCTGATGCTTAGCCTTCTGCCCTCCATCCACTACACTTCTTCTCTCTATACTATTTCCCATGCCACTGCCACATTTGTACTGCATCTCCCTCTCAAATTGTTGCATAATGTTGCCCATAGCACTGCCACTCCTAATTGTTGCACTGCAACTTAGTTGCTGAGAGGTAAGCAATTGAAGGACTCTGCCCAACTATTTGACAGATAATTCAAGTTGCTTTCCATCACTGAAGCTCCCTCGATGTTGATTTACACTGTCCTCCTAGAGATACTGTCATGCTGCAACAGTGCACTGCATGAGCACAGGCTCGCTGCGTTGTTGAAATCCCATTAGCCCCTCTGCACTGTTGCCTTCACGTTGCTGCTACCTATGAATTATGCTGCTCCCTCTTTAGCTCTTTAGATCCCTCTTCCACTTCAATGTGACCTTCTGAAACCATCTCCTTACTCACCCTACTACCATCTTAAGGCTCTTATAGCTCGTATGTGATCCAACAGTAGGGTTGACTCAAGGATCCCGCCTCTGTTTGTAGATGCTCTATAAATCCATATCACCCCACCTCTTCTCTCGAGGTACATGAGCACTCATGGCTACATAATCATCAAAGCCATCTTCCTTTGCTACTATAGCCTTGGAATCAGAAGATCCTTTTTCCTTCTTCTTAGGACAACTGTTGGTGAAATGTCCAAGATCACCACAGTTAAAGCACCAGACCTTGGAAAGGTCCTTATTATTCTTCCCTTGTTGCTTCTTTTCCCTTGATGCAAGGGATGCATCCTCCTCCTCCTCCTATACTTTGGCCTTTTTACTTCCTCCACTGATATTCTGCCTCTTGGTGACCCTCCTAATCTCCTCTTGGCGAAGGATAATGCACATGTCAGCCCATGATGCTAACGCTGCCCTTCCTAGAATGCTTCGGACAAATGTTTCCCAATCTTCTGAGAGTGTATTCAGAGAAGTACTCACTAAGAGCCCCTCATTTGGAGTAGCACCAATGTCAACCAACTGATATCAAATGGCTTGAAGCCTGAAGAGGAATGGATTTATCTCTTCACCCTTTATCATTTGGAACAACTGCATCCAGTTCTCGAGAAGCATTCTTCTTTGGACGAAGCCTCATTGGTACATCATGTCCAAGGCTACCCACATGTCATTTTTTGTAGTATTTCCAGCAATATGAGGAATAACATGGTCCTTGACTTCATCTATGATCAAACACTTAGTCTGCGCTTGATTTTATTCATACTTATTCAGAGGATCTGCATCAGTTGGTATACTAAGAACCTTCTCTACATGATCTTTGAGACCATACTCATCCAGAAATAAAAGGATTCTGGCCCTCTAGATAATTTAATTGGACATGTTGTCCAATCTATCTTGATCCCTAAGTCCATATCGAGCCATCTTGCTCAGGTATGACAGAAATAGTACTTCTTCTCCCTCTGGATCTGGGTTTCTTGGTGACTAGAAACCCTCTAGTAACTGCTTTTTCTGAAAATTGATTTCCCTCTCGGAAATATTTCACCCAAACACAATCGTACAATACTCTCCATTCCTCTTGATCGAATCTCAGATATGTTTGGCTCAGATCTTCTAAGTAACTGTCTTCCTCCCACCTTTTTTGACTTAGCTAGGCACAATTCTACACCTGCAAAATCTATACCCCACCAGCACTGCTAAAGATCTGAAGCACTGCTTCCGGATCTTGGCAAAAATCTTCTGCAATTGAAGAAATGACTGGATTGCATCTCAATGACTGGCCTAGCATAGCCTCAGTGCTGCTTAGAAGTGGACTGCATAACCCTAAACTGGGTGACACAATCCTTACGATGCCCTCGGAAGAGTCTACGTAAGCCTGATGGCCTTTTGCAGCTTCAACGCTGTCCACTTCTAGATCTGCATTCTCCTACTGTCAAGATGCCCTTTTCGGATCTGCTGCTTCTTCTACCACCCTGCAGAAAAATATTTCTTCATCTGATTTCTGGAGATTTAGCTTGATCTGTTATCGCTCTGATTCCATGTGAAAATTCTACTGTAGTATCATGGATTATTTCTCCTACTTGATTTAAATTATTGCAAGTTAATTTCAAAAATTATATTAAGAAAATACCGAAATAAGCACAACTACAATCTACACATGTAGATCATTTACTAAATAATATACTCATCCAATAAAGTGACACATGGATTTTTGGACATAAGTCCCCGGAAAAACCCAAAGCGGGAAAACCGGTGCAGCAGATGTGAGGGTTTATTTTATTAAGTAGATTCCAAGTACAGTAAATCTGGGTTCCAGATCTGGAAAAAATGATGGAGAATAAAATAAATCAAATATATGGAAAACATGTTGTTCTAGTCCAAAATATTTTACTGATCCACACCCTCAAACGAGATTTACAAGTCTCATCCCAGATTTGGCCCTAGAAACCCTAGCGTTACCCTTGAAGCTCCAGCGTTAGCCCTGCTAGCCTCAGAATTCCATTGCGCTTCCCAGAGAGGGATTGCATAACCCTTGAGAGGGTGACGCAGGCCTTACGTTGACCCTGGAGACCCTCTATGTAATTTCTGAAGCCCTCTGGAGCCTTTGCACCACACCTACGTAGCGGCTGCGCAGCACCAATGTAGTTGCTACTCTGCTTCTCTGTGTTGCCCTTGTTGCCACTCCTCTACCTCTTATTGAATCTTGGGTCTGGGATCAGATCATCCCCTTAGCCAATTCTACCCCTCGCTGTAGAAAATTCCCCTGGAAATTCTTAGCAAACCTGCCCTAGAATTCTAGATCTGTTTCTCAGCTCTGCAACTATGTGTGTGTCTCCAACTAACCCTCAAGCCTTTCTCTTATACCTTTTCATTCAATTCATCAGCAGCTGAGATTAAAACATTTATCAATGGCTGAGATTAAAATACTGCTTGATCTTTATCTTTTATAGCATTTCAGCACATGTGTTATTTAATTCACTTTAATTATTTAATTTTCCTAAGTTTAGACTTAGGAAATCCATTAAAATAATTAATTATTTGAATAACTTGAACACCAGCTGAAATTTCACAAAACACTTTCTGGGTTTTGGAGTTCAAGTGTGTCCTAGCCCCTCCACAAAATTTCAGGGCTAGAGCACACCTGATGCTATACCAAATATACAAAATCTCAACACTCCCTCTTAGCACGGAGTGTGCTCTAGCAATGCATCCACACCATGCACTACGAGATCTTGAAGTTGGATTCTGTGCTATTGATGCTTGGCCTTCTGCCCTCCATCCATTTCACTATTTATCTCTGTACATTTTCCCATGCCACTGCCACTAACACTGCCACATCTGTACTGTAGCTCCCTCTCAAATTGCTGCATCATGTTTCCCATAGCACTGCCACTGCTAACTGTTGCACTGCAACTCAGTTGATGAGAAGTAAGAAACTAAAGGAATCTGCCCAACTGTTTGACAGATAAGTCAAGTTTCCTTCCATCACTGAATATCCCTCGATGCTTATTTAAGTTGTCCTCCTAGAGACACTGTCATGCTGCAACACTGCACTGCGTGAGCACAACCTCTCTGCGATATCATTAGCCCCTCTGTGTTACTGTCTTCACGTTGTTTCTGCCTCTACATTATGTTGCTCCCTTGTTAGCTCTTTAGCTCCCTCTTCCACTTCAATGTGACCTTCTGCAACCATCTCCTTACTCATCTCGCTACCGTCTTAAGGCTCCCATATCTCGTATGTGATCCAAGAATAGGGATGACTCAAGGATCCCGCCACTGTTTTTAGATGCTCTACAAATCCATATAACCCCACCTCTTCTCTCGAGGTACATGAGCACTCATGGCTGCATCATCATCAAAGCCATTTTCCTTTGCTACTGCAGCCTTGGAATCAGAATATCCTTTGTCCTTCTTCTTAGGACAATTGTTGGAGAAATGTCCAAGATCACCATAGTTAAAGCACTAGACCTTGGAAAGGTCCTCCTTCTTCTTCCCTTGTTGCTTCTTTTCCCTTGATGCAAGGGATGCATCATCCTCCTCTTTGACTTTGGCCTTTCCACTTCCTCCACTGATATTTTGCCTCGTGGTAATCCTCCTGATCTTCTCTTGGTGGAGGATAACCAACATGTCAACCCATGATGGTAACGCTACCCTTCCCAGAATGCTCTAGAAAAATCTTTCCCAATATTCCAAGAGTGTATTTAGAGCAATCCTCACTAAGATCCCCTCATCTAGAGTAGCACTAATTTCAACCAGCTGATCTCGGATGGCTTGAAGCCTGAAGAGGAATGGATCTATATCTCCAACCTTCATCATTTGGAACAACCGCATCTGGTTCTCGAGAAGAATTCTTCTTTGGATGAAGCCTCCTTGGTACATCGTGTCCAATGCTACCCACATGTCATTTGTTGTAGTATTTCTAGAAATATGAGGAATAACGTGGTCCTTGACTCCATCTATGATCAAACGCTTATTCCGCGCTTGATTTTCTTCATACTTCTTCAGAGGATCTACATCGGTTGGTACAATAAGAACCTTCTCTGCATGATATTTGAGACCATACTCATTCAGAACTGAAAGGATTCTGGCCTGCCAAATAATGTTGTTGGACATGTTGTCCAATCTATCTTGATCCCTCAGTCCATATCGAGCCATCTTGCTTAGATATGAAAAAAATAGTACTTATTCTCCCTCTAGATCTGGGTTTCTTGGTGACTAGAAACCCTCTAGTAACTGATTTTTCTAAAAACTGATTTTCCTCCTGGAAATATTTCACCCAAACACAATCAAACAGTACTCTCTGATCCTCCTGATCGAATCTCAGATCTGTTTGGCTTAGTTATGCTAAGTAATTGTCTTCCTCCCACCTTTGATGACTTAGGTAGGCACAATTCTGCACCTGCAGAATCTCTACCCCACCAGCACTGCTGAGGATCTAAAACACTGCTTTCGGATCTTGGCAAAACTCTTCTGCAACTGGAGAAATGACTAGAATAAATCTCAATGACTGGCCCGACGTAGCCTCAGCACTGCTCATAAGTGGACTGCATAACCCTAGATTGGGTGATGTAGTCCTTATGCTGCCCTAGGAAGGGTATGCGTAAGCCTGATGGCCTTCTACAGCTTCAGCACTGTCCACTGCTGGATCTGCGTTCTCCTGCTGTCAAGATGCCCTTTTTGGATCTGCTGCTTCTTCTGCCACCCTCCAGAGAAATATTTCTGTTGAGTAACCAGCTCCAAAAAGAGAAGAAAAGAGATATCAACGCCTTAGAAATGAGCCACTTCGAGGGGGCAACCTCCAATACATTACATAAATGAATAATTATTGGATGATACAATTTACAAAACCTCCTTTCTATATATAGGAGTCCATGAGGCCATAATGTAATCCTTGTGGGCCATAATGTAATCCTAGCCGACCTAACAATTATAATGTAAGGGAACAATAATAACAATATGGGGGTTACAGGGGTACAACAATAACGATAAGGGGGGTTAGACTAACATAATAAGGGACTACACTATTAATATAGGGGCTTAACAATTTCTTCAGTTGATTTCTGGAGTTTCAGCTTGATCTATTATCTCTCTGATTCCATGTGAAAATTCTACTGCAGTATCATGGTTTATTTCTGCTACTTGATTTAAATTATTACAATTTAGTTCGAAAAATTAGATTCAGAAAATATCGAAACAAACACAGCTACAGTCTACACATGTAGATCATTTATTGAATAATATGCTCATCCAATAAAGTGACACATGGATTTTTGGACATAAGTCCCCGGAAAAACCCAAAGTAGGAAAACTGGTGCAGCAGATATGATGGTTTATTTTATTAAGTAGATTTTGAGTACAGTAAATCTGGATTCCAGATCTACAAAACTGACAGAGAATAAAATAAATCAAATCTGCAGCAAACATGTTGTTCGAGTGCCAAATATATGACTGATCCACACTTGCAAACGAGATTTACAAGACTCAGTTTTAATAATGATTCTCGAGAGATAGAAAATGCATCTATAGGTCAATGCATTTATGAAAATGGCCTTCCCTTTAACCTTGTGCGATCTCCTTACCAGGGAAAGATGATAAAAGCAGTGAATGAAGCTCGAAAGGGTTGAAGATCCCTGGATATGATAAGGTATGCACCACAATATTGAGTGCTGAAAAGTTAGATTTGGAGGCTAAATTATGCCCCATTCGTAATTCATGGTGCATTTTAGGGGTGTCCATCATTTCTAATAGATGGAAAGATCAAATGAACATACCTTTGATCAATGTGATTGTTGAAAGCGCAAAGGGGGAAATGTTTTTGAAGGCACTGGATTGTGAGGGGTAGTTGAAAGATTCTCAATTCATTACTGACATCTTGATTGAAGAAATTGAATTGGTGGGGCTAGAAAATGTTGTAGAGGTAATAACTCACAATGCAACAATGTGTAGAGCAACAGGTATAATTATTGAAGGAAAATATCAGCACATATTTTGGACCCCTTGTGTTGTACATTCATTGAACCTCATGTTGAGAAATAAGGGGAAGAAAATTGAGTGGATTCATGTTATTTTTGGAGAGGCAAAAGAAATTCAAGCATTCATCACAAACCATCACATGTCCCAAGGCATCTACAGGGAATTTGCAAAGTTGGAGCTCCTTCAGGTACCTAAACTTTAAATTTTATTTCTAGATTCTAAATTCAAATATGTAAATTGGATTCTCAAAAAATCAAATGTCATCATTCATGATTCATGAATTATAATAGTTATTCAATAAAATTATGATTTTTAATTTATTGAAACATTGATAATTGACAATTTAGCACCTGTAGGTTGTTGAGACTCGATATGCTTCTCACGTCATAGTCTTAGCAAGGCTTATGCAGGTGAAAGATGCATTACAATCAATGGTATGCAGTTCTCTTTGGAATCAGTGGAGGCAATCCCAAAGTGATAGAGCACAAGCAGTGAAAAAGTTGGTTGTTGATGATGAATGGTGGGATAGGGTGGAGTACCTCTTGGAATTTACTAAGCTAATTGCGGATTTACTTTGTATTTTTGAAACATATATGCTTAACTTGGGAGAGGTGTATGATGGCATTGATTCCATTATAGAGAATCTAAGGATGGTTATAAATTCCAAGGAGAATGACCCAGATGAATTCTTTTACATAGAAGTAAAATATATATTGACCAAAACATGGAACAAGATGACCACCCCATTGCACCTTTTGGCCTATTCTGTGAATCCATAATATTATGCTGTAGAGTTGCTAAGTGATCCAGAAATAATTGCACGAAGCAAAGACCTAGAAGGCTCACAAGGATTTAAAAAGGCTTTTAGAAATATTTTTGTAGATCCTAAAATTGGGCTTTAGATTCATTCAGAGTTTGTTCATTTTGTAGGATCAAAGGGCTGGGGTTCTGATATTGATTATATGCAGGACAAGAGGGCAATGAGTCCAATTGAATGGTGAAACTACTATGCTGGGGAACTTCCACATATCCAAAAATTGGCCATCATGATCTTGTCACAGGTTGCTAGTTCCTCTTCAAGAAAAAGGAACTGGAGTACATATGGCTTCATCCATTCGGTGAAGCAAAATATATTGGGCTCTAAGAAGGCTGAGGAACTAGTGTATGTTCATTCAAACCTTTGACTCCTGTTACACAAGAGTGATGAATACAAATTTGCGGCCGCCAAATTATGGGATGTGGAACCAAAGTTGCTTGACTTGGTGATGATGTTGTAAGTTGTATCATGTTGATGATTGAAGAATGAAATTTGAAAATTGAAACAGAAACTTGATGATATGTTGAATGATTGAATCATGAATTTTATAATAATCATTAATGATGACAACAATGTTTAAACTTTATATATGCTGAATTAATGATGACGATAGATGATAATATCATAATTCAATAATTCATTATGTATTTTTAGATATAATATAGATTGAAAGATTCTAAATCTAAAATATGAATGGGAATACGAAATTCTTATTTTGTTATATATATGTGCGCGTGTGTGTGTGTGTGTGCGCCATTTCCTACTATATCTTATCTATATTTTTTGAAAATTTTCCATTGTCATATCCATTTCAAACCCCATATTTGTATCCATTCCCATATCTGTTTCAGCGCAACTTAGAAAGTTAGTGAGTTTTACCTCACACTACAAGTCTCGACTAATTTGGATCTGAAATGGCGAAACCCGAACTCCCTCTGCGTAGTAGATGTGTAGGCCTACGTGGGGATGGCTGTGGATTGCTTCACCTCCTCTTTGAATCAATCTGATTCTCGGAAAATCAAGTTTCAGCCCTCTCGGCTCAGAAACCCGATCTTCAGCAAAACTCAGATTGTCTCTCAGAAACACTGTGCAGTCCCTGTGTGGCCTTGTATCACCCCTTCTGGGGATTGCATCACACCTCCTGGATGCTGCATTGCTTCCTCTGTTGGTTCTGCTATCTCTCTGCTATGTACTCTTGGTCCCAAAGAAGATCCTACGACCAATAACTATTTAGATTTTGAGTGTTGGGGTAGCTTCGGATGTGCTCTAGCTCCCAAAATGTGGAGTGACTAGAGTACATGAGATCTCCAAGACCCAGAAATGGATTTGAGAAATTCCATCCAGTATAAGAGAAAATTAATTAATTAATTTTTTTAATTAAGGACCCTAAGTCTAACTTAGGAAAATTAAAATATTAAAGGTAATTAATTTAAACATGTGATGGAAATGACTTAAGTCACATGGATAAAGATTTCTTTTAATCTTAGCCGTCGATTCAAGGTTAGATCATGGTTTTTGGTTTCCCAACGAGAGAAGTATAAAGGAAATGCTTGGGGTCAGTTGGAGAACACACACAGTGGTAAAGCACTGATACTAAGCTGGAATTCTAGGGCGTGGTTTGCTAAGAATTTCCAGAAGTGCTTCAGCTGCAGCGACGGGTAGTAGTGGCTAAGGGGATGATCTGATCCCAGAGCCAAGAGTCAGCAAGAGGCAAAGAAGCAACAGTCAAAGCAACACAAGGGGAGCAAAAACCATGCAACATCTCTGCAGTGCAGAGGGCTTCAGTGCTATGCAGGCCTAGAAAGGGCAGCACAAAGGCAGTAGGAGGCCATCAGGGCTTATGCAGGCCCAACTAGGGTAGCGCAGGGACTGCGTCACCTGTTCTGGGGTTACGCAGGCCTCTCCTAAGTAGCGCAGGGGCACACGTAGGCTAGCAGAGATGCAAAAGGCCTTAGAGCAACGTTGGGGTTTCTAAAGACGGAAAAAGTCTGAGTTCTGTAAATCCCATTTGAGGGTGTGAATCAGTCAATTTCTTCGTCTCTAGAATAGAGGTATTGTTGCATATTTTTTTATTTCTCTGTTGGGTTAACCAGTAAGGTGCCCAGATTTGTTGTACTTCGAATCTAATTAATAATAAAAACCCTCAAGCAGCCAAAAGATCGATTTCCTCGCATTAGGTTTTTCCGGGGACAGTTGTCCAAAAAATATTGTGTGTCAATTTGTCTATGTGCATGTATTCAGTTTAGATCTGTATCTATGTAGGCTGTTAAAGTGTTTACTTAGATGATAATATTGAAAATTTCAGATTAATAACTTGTATAAGTAGGAGAATCAAATCGTGATTTAACAGTAGGGTTTTTGCATAAGTAATATTCAGAATTTTTCACATGGTATCAAAGTGATTGTAGATCTAGCTCGATCACTAGCAAGAAGACTGAAAAATCCTTGCTACAGAAAGCAACAACAACCACATAATTCCGGAACATAAAGGACAACGTAGGAGAGCCATGTAGAGGCCAGAGTGACACAATCTCCACGCAGGCCTGCATACTTACTATGCAGAGGCATCACAGAGGTTGTGTTGGGACTGTCTGCTCACGTAGAGGCCAGCCAGGGTGACACAGTCCTAAATTTGTTGCTGATTCAAAGTGCTGGAAGCAGTGCTGCAGAGCTTCAGTAGTTGCTGGCGGGGTTAAATTTCCGAAGGTGCAGAAATTATCCTGACCACTAGTTGACAAAGGGTGGGAAGAGAGCAACTTCTCAGAGGATTTCCAGCCAAATAAATCTATATTTTGATTAGAGGATTGAAGAGAGCTGATTCATGGTGATTTAGCATAATTCCAAGAGAGGAATTCAGTTGTCAGAGGGAGTAGAGGGTGAATTTTTCGCCAAGGACCCTAGATCCAAGTCTCTAGCATAGAGAAGATGATTTTTTTTGATAGATTTGCTGAGCAGATGGCACCTCGAGGACTACGTGTTCAAGATAGGTTGGATGAAATATCCAACTTTGCAGTCTAGAAGTCTAGAATTCTGGTAGTCATGGAGGCATACGGTCTGCGGGAGCATGAGGAGAAAGTCCTTGCCACACCAACCAATGTGGATCTCCTGAAGAAGCATGACGAAGAAATGGCACATGCCAAGCACTTCATAATGTACGTGATTAAGGATCATGTAGTACCACACATAGCCAAAAAGAAGATGGTTAATGAGATATGGAAAGCCTTAACCGCCCTATATGAAGGAAGATCCATCCAGAGGAGAATGCTTTTGGAAAATTAGATGAGGTTATTCATGATGACCAAGGGAGAGGAGATAAATTTTTTTTTTTTTTTTTTTTTCAGATTACAGGCGATCAGGGATCAACTGATTTCCATGGGCGTGAAAGTGGAGGATGATGTTATGGTGAGGATTCCACACAATTCAGTCACATACGACTGGGAAATTTTTTTCCATAGTATCTTGGGCAGAGCAGGCCTTCCCAACCTTCCCAAAGTATCCTCTGACAAGAAGAACTTTGTCACTTCACCATGAGATAGTACAGCAACGAATCAAGTAAAGTGAAGAAGGAAGAGGAAGAAGATGCAACCTTGGCATCAAATAGGCAGCAAGGGAGGAAGAAGCGTGATCTATCAAGGATCAAGTGTTTCTAGTGTGACAAAGTAGGACATTTCACTAGAAATTGTCCTCAGAAGAAGAAGGAAAAGGAAGCTTCTACCTCCAAGGCTATTGTGGTAGACAATGGCACCGAAGATGACATAGCCGTGAACACTCATGAACCAATAAAGTGGGGTGACATGGATCTATAAAGAAGCTATAGAGTGGTGGCAGGATCCTTGAGTAAGCCCAACTCTTGGATCACATACGAGCTACGGGAGCCTTAAGACAGTAGAAGGACAAGTAGAGCATTAGGTGTAGAGTGTCACAGATGGAGTAGAGCTAAAGCTGGATGCTGAGAGGGAGCATCGCAGTGCAGATGTAGCAGTAGTGTAGAGCAGAGGGGATGATGTGACTTCAACAACAGAGTGCAGGCTGGCTTACACAGAGAAGAGTTGCAGTAGTGCAGTGGCTTCAGGAAGACAGTGCAGAGCCACAACCTATGGAGCTTCAGTGATGAGGAAGGAGCCCAACTAAATTGTCTATCAAAGATTGGGTAGGAGTTTTCAGTTGCTTCTCTCAACAACTGAGTTGCAATTCAATAGTTGGTAGCACGGTGCAATAGATTGAGAAGGAGCTGCAGTACAGATGTAGCAGTGGTGGTGGCAGCATCATGGGCAGTAGTACGGGAGAGCAACAGCAATGCAGTGATGAAGGGCAGTAGACCAAGCATCAGCACGGAGACCCATACCAAAGATCAGTGCGGAGCTTCGGGATGAAGTAGTGTTGTACTCGAGCACTTTCCTCGCTAAGAGGGAGTGCTAATATTTTGAGTGTTGGGGTAGCTTCGGATGTGCTCTAGCTCCCAAAATTTGTGGAGGGATTAGAGTACATGAGATCTCCAAGACCTAGAAATGGATTTGAAAATTCCATCCGGTTTAAGAGAAAATTAATTAACTAATATTTTTAATTAAGGACCCTAAGTCTAACTTAGGAAAATTAAAATATTAAAGGTAATTAATTTAAACATGTTATGGAAATGACTTAATTCACATGAATCAAGATTTGTCTTAATCTTAGCCATCAATTCAAGATTAGATCATGACCGTTGGTTTCCCAACGAGAAAATTATAAAGGAAAGACTTGGGGTCAGTTGGAGAACACACATAGTGGCAGATCACTGAGACTAAACTGAAATTCTAGGGTGTGGTTTGCTAAAAATTTCCAGAAGTGTTTCAGCTATAGCAAGGGGTATTATTGGCTAAGGGGATGCTCTGATCCCAGAGCCAAGAGTCAGCAAGAAACAAATAAGCATTAGTTAGAACAGTGTAAAGGGAGTAGTAGCTACACAACAGCTATGCAACACAGAGGGCTTCATTGCTACGTAGGTGCTACGTAGGCCTAGAAAGGGAAATGTAGAGGTAGTAGGAGGCCATCAGGGCTTACACAGACCCAGTTAGGGTAGTGTAGGGACTACGTCACCCAGTCTGGGTTTATGTAGGCCTCTCCTGAGCAGCGTAGGGGCACACGCAAAGGGCTTCAAAGCAACGTTGGGGTTTTTGAAGATAGAAAAAGGATGAGTTTTGTAAATCCCTTTTGAGGGTGTGAAACAGTCAATTTCTCCATCTCTAGAACAGAGGTATTGCTAAATTATTTTGTATTTATTTGTCGGGTTAACTATTAAGGTGCCCATATTTGATATACTTAGAATCTACTTAATAATAAAAACCCTCCAGCAGCCAAAATACCAGTTTTCCCGCATTGGGTTTTTCCGGGGACAATTGTCCAGAAAATCTTGTTTAACACTTTGTCTATGTGCATGTATTAAACTTAGATCTATATCTGTGTAGGATGTTAAAGTGTTTACTTCGATGTTAATACTAAACATTTCATATTAATAACTTGTATAAGTAGGAGAAGTAGATCGTGATTTAACAGTAAAGGTTTCTGCATAAGTAATATTCAGAAATTTTCACAATAACTGCCTCTGCCCTTCACTGCACTAAATCACTTAGATCTAATATTCGCTTGAGAACTACTCTGTCAGAGGAATTACATCTCAAGATTCACTCGGTGTGTCTTTCCAAATGACCCTTAAGCCTTCCTTTATATTCTTCGCATTGAGATGTCAACGACCGAGATTAGATCTTTAATCAAAGGCTAATATTATAACATGACTTGATCTTTTATTTCTAGATCATTCTGACTCGGTTTTATTAATACCTTTTAATTATTTAGTTTCCCTAAGTTAGACTTAGGGTCCCATTAAAATAATTAATTTTTACAATAAAACATGAACCGTGTAGAATTTTCGCAAATTATTTTCGGGTTCTTTGGTATACTAGTGTCTAAGCCTATCCACAAAATTTGGGGCTTAGAGCACTTCCGATGCTACCAAAAATCAACATCTAGGACCTGTACGAACCAAATTTCTCAACCCAGCCTCTGAGAACTAATCAATGAAGAAGAGAAGAAGAAGATGCTTAGTGATGTCCAAATGAGCTTGAGCTAAGTTGTATATATAGGCTTCCAAGGGTGTCCATTTCCCTGTTAGGGCCAACTTGATCAAATGTGACATTGTGGGCTTCAATCAAAAGTACACTTTCCCTTGTCCAAATTGAGCACTTCAATAGTAAAAATTCTAGTCCCATGGTTGGAATTTGTCACTGAGCTTCCAAATTAACACTTCCTCATCTAGGGAGAAATTCCAACTACATCGTGTAATAATGGTATGTATATTGCCTTCATATCATGTCCCATATGTGCTCAACTCTATCTACAGAAACATTCTCGAATCTAAAGAAGAAGAATCATTGGGGAGCATTAGCTACCACTATTTATAACATCAGATATCGCATCTCAATCCGAAGCAACATCAAGGAGCACATCTCAAACTGAAACTACATCGAGGAGCACATTTGAACTCAAAATATCATGGGGGAGAAAAACACCTTCTACCCCATGTCGATCAATAAGAGTTATTGCATAGGGGAGCACATCTCAACCCATCAGATTTCCCACTGATCTTCCAAACAATGACCCTCAAGTGTCATGTGGTAGAACACCTGCATCATAATCAGCTTGGGTTGTACACCTCCAATTAATCTCTCAACCCGTTGGCCAGATGGGGAGCGATATTCCCAACAAGCCCAGCTTGTGGGTATTGTTACCGCTCAAACTAGCAGGGGTCCTGGGAGAAGAATACTATAGAGATACTACTAGGTCAAGTGGAAAAAATGGAGAAATGTCCCACTGTTACCTCAGCTAAAGCTCCCTTCTCTTTATGGACTTTCACCGATGGGAGGAGTCCCTGTATGAGAGGAATCATGAGAATATATGGATCAATGATAGGATGTGGAGTGATTACTAAAGCCTATTCAAGAGAGGCTCAAATAATTGGCTTGCTTGCTTTGGAAGCAAGGTGATTAACTCTCTAAGGACTACGAGGATAACTAGACCTAGGGTTGGATAATATCCCTTAACAAGAGGTATCCTAGACCTAAGAATCCTTAAAGAGAAATAGCTTCTATGTAATCCTTGTGGAATAGAAATCACAAAGTTGTGGGACCACAAAGAACCCAAGTGGGCCCAAACTAGGACAAGGGTGTGGAGTTGATCAACAATAGAAGGGCTTGACCAGGTTTGGGAGGAGAATATGATCAAAGGAATAATTTTCTTTTGGAATTCAAATGCAACGATCCAATTGAGGATGCTAACCCAAGGAAACCTAGAGAGAGGATTGATCCCTAAGCTAGGTTTTGCAATATCTTGGTATTCCACCGTTGGATTGAGCTCAATCTTGGAGTACTCCTTGAGAAAACCCCAGCTCAGTTGTGCACCAAATTTCAATGCCTTTAAATGGCTACAAAGGATTTCTCTTCATTCCCTAGGTGACCTACTAGGGTTAGGCCTAGAGAGAAGAGAAAGGTGTGATATCCCTTTTTCTGGTGTTCCTTATGACATGGTTAAAATGGACTCTCAGAGCTGGGGGCAAAGAGGTAATAGGTGCAGGTTAGTGTCATTAGCAGGCCTCGGGGATTTTGGAGGAGTTTTGAGGAGTTTCTATGAGGTCCAATGGCATTCGCTTGGTATATTTGATCATCCACACAGTTTTCCTTTCGTTCCAGTGCATTTCGACAACTTTCAAAAAATTGAGTTATTTTTGGGCTTAACTCAATTAATTACGCTCAAGGTGGAATTCCGGGAGGAATATTTGATAGAACACCTTAGTGTGATAGCTCGTTGGAACAAAACGAGAAGATCTATATGATGGGATGGCTAGACATGAATTTCAGTGACCTGCGAAGACATGGTTTTCGATTTACTCTTTTCCCACATTAAAAAGAATATTTTAATTGGAATAGAAGAGGGAAAAGTGCTCCATGATTAAAATAATAATAAAATAGGAGGCCCTAGAGGGATCCATGAGATCTACAAAAGAAGAGGATGCCATTGGAGGATAGCTTGGATTTATTATTTCTTCTTGTGGAGAGGTTTGAGAACTCGGTTCTCTACTTCAGCAGTAGCCCCAGGACGAAAACCCTTGGGTGATCTTGGTGAGAGTGGATGAAAACCCACCTCATATCCATGGTGGATTTATTCATAATTCACAGGTGCAGTGATTAATTTCAGCTCATTTTTGGAGGGTCGGCTTTAGGAGCAGAGCAAATTAGCTTCAGATCAGATTGTCTATCTCAGTTATTTCAACTATATCATCATTTACACTCTTTCTTCTATTTATGATAATGAGGTTTTAGATTATTTTTTCTCAATGTGTTATTGGAATTTCATATGCTTAATTTATCTTATTTCACTTTGCAACATTCTATGGTATAAATGATAATTTTATGGAAAATCTTTGATTGAAATTTATGCAAATTTAGTTGAAATATCTCGTTTGGGATATTACAGTGGTATCAGAGCTTTGATCTTGGCTCAACTGTGGGATTGATTTGAAAAAACCAAGTTTGCCACTAAAATTGTTGCTCATTTATTTTTCAAATTATTGAATATAATTGTGGCCAACCTGAGGTTTTTTGGTAAAAATTTGTCAGGCTATATTTATCAATTATTGCAGGAGTCAAATTGTTGTCGTGGCCAGGTGGGAAGTTTTCAGAATTACGGGATCAAGCAACCCCCACTTGCAATAGAGTGGAGGAACCAAGTTCATTGTTTTGAAAGTGATGAGCAGAATTACTAAAGGAAAAACCCTTGAATTGAAGGGTCAAGTTCATGGGCTTGCATTATTTTTGAATTATTTATAGCCCAAGTCACCACTCGTAGCAAGTCGATTATACATCTATTTTCAAGGTAGATTGATTTGTTTGAAAATCATATCATCTTTGACACGGTTGCGTGGGATCCATAACTGACTAACTGAGTCACATGGATCAATTTTTGTTGGTGACTGGCCTCCGGGACATACAATGGTGATGAAATTTCACTGAGATCAAGCTTCGAGCCAATCAAACAATATCTATCAATGGCAGATGTGGGAAATTGTGAAAAAAAAGTATGTGTTGATCAAGCTCATGCGCTCACATGCAGACTGAGTGAAGTAACTCTAAGAAATAGGAATGGGGCCATGCAGGAGAAAATCCAAAGGCACACACCACCAATTTTCAGTGATATGCGGTCGAAGTTTGATTAGTGAAAAATTGGGGTACCATTGCAAAATGAACGCAGTCAATAGAAGGTGATAAAAATCATGGTAAGTGGCCATACGTCTATGCAATATTCTTTGAGTAGAATTCATTGGAAGACTGTGCAATTTCACCTGCGATAAGTGGAAAATTCATATATCACATAGGCCACAAGTAGAACAACTGTTTGGGTGCCATTTGTTGATTTGGTGTAGCATCATATGTGCTCTAAGTCTCAAATTTTTTGGAGAGGCTTTGACACATGTGTTCTAAATAACCCATAAATCGTTTGGTGAAATCCCACTTGGATTATATTCTATAAAAATAATTAATTATTTTTAAAGGGACCCTATGTTAAAACTTAGGAAAACAAATACTTAAAGGCTATTAATAGAATATGAGTGTGAATGATCTAGAAGAAATGGATTAAATCAAAATTTAATCTTCACCATTGATTAAGATTTAATCTGTGCTGTTGAATCCTCAACAAGAAGATTATAAGAAGGACTTGATGGATCATTTAGAAAATGCATCAAATAGAGAAAGAATCTAGAGATAGAATTATTCTGATGAAGGAATGTTTGGATGAAGATAAGATCTAAGTGATTATTATGTGCAGAGAGGGGCAGAGAAAATATTCAAGAGGAATTATTTCATATCTGAAGAGAGAACAGTGAGAAGACAACAAGAACCATGGGCAGCTGTGCAAAACCAATGACGCAGAGATTACACTAGGACTGCGCATAACTGCAAAGGGAGTTTCGGTTTCTAATGAGGAGAAAACAGAGGGTTTGTGCCAGTACCCGAAGGACATTTTTGGAGGGAGGAGAACTCCAGTTTCCATCCATCGGTGACTACAAATGAAGAGACAGAGAAGATCTGCAGGAGTGACGCAGAGACTACATGGGGGACACAGTCATTGCGCAAAGGCAACATAGAGCTACTCAGGTCAGGTGCAGGTTAGTGTTGGAATTTAGTGGAATTGTGAGATTTGTCCCACAAGACTTTATTTGTCAGATTCTCTATATGATTTGTCAAAATCGACAATCATAAATTTGTACTCAGAATTACTGCATAATAGATGAAACCCTCAGATCTTCTGCATCGGTTTTCCTACATTGGGTTTTTCGGGGGACAATTGTCCAAAAATAACAGTGTCCATGTGTGTATACTTGTGCTAGTATTTTTCTTATATTTTTTTATTGTGAAGGCTGCAATGTATTTCGTTTCGATATTTATCATAACATATGTTAAATAATTTTCTTCAGTTATGCAATAGAAGAAATTTAATCAGTTATGCAGTAGAATTCCGAGTAGTGGAATTTTCGCATGGTATCAAAGATGACAGATCCAGAAGAGGCAGTACGGAGTAGAAGAGTGAGGATATTGCATCGATAGTGAACCCGGATCCTCAAGGGACTATGTAGTAGGCTTACTGTTAATATTCAGGAGGGACGTAGTCAGTTTTTGCAGAAAGAAAAAGAGCACAGATAAGTATGGAAGACTTAGATGTCTTATCTTCTAGATTTGAAGAAGATTGTGCATGTTTTTCAAGTTCAACATTTGCAGGTGTTAATGTCTGTCAGTCCTGTCAGTCCCCAGTGATCAAATTATGCTCTTTCGTATAGTTGATAGGATCCTAGGGAAATTTTTTATAGTTTCAATAGGTTTTCAAATAAAAATTTGATCATTGGTTAGTCTACCTAGGTCATTACTACTCCTTTCATTCTCATGGGAAATAAACATCACCATGGTCAGGTCATTACTCTTAGAAAGAGTGTCTTGGTCATCTTGGTCATCATTTTGCTTATCTTTCCATGTAGTGTCATCATTAGTTCATATTGTCAAATATCATGCAAATAGGTCATGGCATCATCAAAGTCACCTATAAAAGGAGTAGTAATATGGAAAAGTGTTCAATAATGTTTTCTAAAGTGCATTTTGATATTTATTAAGATGTAAATATATGAAATGAGGTTTCAAAGATGCAATACACAAGAAATCAAGTCAATTGGTGAAAAGACAAGGCGGGGCCACATCACCACCAAAGAGAAAAATTGACTTTCGTCCTTTTAAAAATGTAATTTGCTCATTTCACCTTCATGAGACATCATTCTATCAGCAATGAGCTTTCCACCCTTAAATCAATTTCTTACCTTGGAAAGCTAAATTTCCTTGCTATGATGCGCTTTTCTCAACCTTGTTACGTTTTTATTCAGGAAGTGAAATTTATCTTCTCTTATCATTTCTTCATCAAGTACAGGTTCCAGCTCATCAAAGCAAGTAAGTGGGCCCCTCATCTACCTCTTTTTCACTTCATTGCATGCTTGAAGGCTCATAAATCACCATTTCCTAGGGTTTGCTATTTTTTGGTCAAATAAGTGTCCTTGGTTCATTTTCTAAGAAAAATCTGAAATTTATGTTCATATACCCTCCCCTATCTTCCATATACCATCCTTGACACTTCCCCTCATCCCTTTCCTTCATTTTCATCATTTCCCTATAAACCCTAGCCTACACTACACTTTCCTAGGCTAAGACTATGTTTTTCCCTTTTCTACCCCTTCTCCTCACTCATTTCCTAAAATTCCACTTCCCTACACTCCCTAAAATCTATCCCTACATTTTCCCAAGAATTTTGACACCCCCAAACCCCTTCATCCCCCTCCATTCCTAAAACTTCCCAAATTTCCCCTCCTAGTGAGCTAGGGTTTCCCAGGGATTCAGAGACTACAAAACAAAGGAAGCATAAGGGAGGTCAAATCATCAGATATGAACCCACTAGAGTACAAGATATCATGGCTTCACCATTTCTCAAGAATTCATTCCAAGATACAGGTTGCCTTGCCTTTTGCCAAAAGATTGAAGAACTCGGTTTTAGTGATAAACTTACAAGCACCTTTGCTACTAGTCTGAGGGATAAGGTAACCATTGTAGGTTGTGTTTACTATTTCAGTAGAAGCCATTTCCATAGCCACTGGGATCCCAAATCATGCAGAGCTTTGGTTCAAAAGGAGAGACCTAGATATTGAAAATTACAAGATGTTTTTGAAGCCTCCATACAAAGCTGCTTCAAAATACATTTTTCCTTTCAGACAATTGCCTGAAAAGTATGCCCCTCTGATGAATATGATCATGAAATATTTCACATGTGAGGGTATTTTTTCAAGAATATATCAATACCATTTTAGATTATTGATGCATTTCACTGGTGTAAAAGATCTTAACCTACCTCACTACCTCTACAAAAGCTTGGTCAAAATGGAAGAAAAAGTATGTAGAAATGGGCAAGATCATCATGCAACTATGTTCCATCATGGCTTGGTGAAAATCATTGTTTGTCATCAACTTTCATTGGTTAACTTGTCTTGGGATGGATTCATATATTCAGCCTCTCTTTTTCCTACTACAATTTAATCAAACAGTGAGTCTACACCATTGAATTCACCAAGACAACAAGAAGTGGGTTCCACAAGAAAATCTGCAATAAGAACACCTAGGGTTGAGGTGACCAAAACATATTCTAGAGGAAAGAGGTTGATGTTTTCTCCTGGAAGTGTGGAAAGGGCTTAGCCTACAATTTTTAAAAAAGAGACATCATCACATTAGCATGAGGCACCAACATTTGAAGAACAGGTACATTTGGACACTCACATGGCATACATAGAGATGCATGAGGACAAATCACTAGAGAAGATTATCAAAGAGAAAGAAGCTGAGATCGAGGAACTCAAGGACAAATTATCAAAGGCAAACTTCATGATGACATTATTTTGCAGTAGAACAAGTAGCTCGAAGTAAAATAACTTTTTCTTAGCAAGCCCAAGGTAAATTTGGATAAGTGTTGAACCCTTAGTTAAACTGAGAGGGGGGGGGGGGGTGAATCAGTTTAACACATTCATGGACTTTTAAAACTTTTTCATTAACACTTGTTTACACATTCATTTCATGTTCAACTAAACATGTGAGTAATCTTAGAATGTGAACAACAAGCATTAATATAATGTAACAGTAGACTTAATATCAGAGCAGTAAGTATTAAGCAGATGATGTAAACCAAATCAACACATAAACATCATGCACAGAGACACCAGATATAAGTGGAAACCCATAAAGGGAGAAAACCACATCTTATTATTGTTGTGATGCAAAGGCAAGCTCCAACTCCCTCTCACCACTGATTTTTTGTAGGCACCAACCTACAGGAGGCTTCAACCTCAATTCTACAAGCTACAACTTGCAAGGAAGCTCCAACTCCCATCAATTTTCTACAGGCATCAACCTACAGGAGGCTCCAACCTCAGTCAGCTACAACTGACATTTTATCAAGCTATAAATTGATGTGGAAGCACCAAATCCCATCTATTTCTGCAGGCACCAACCTACAGGAGGCTCCTACCTCAGTCAGCTACAACTGGCATCTATCAAGGTACAACTTGATAGGAAAGCTCCAACTTCCTTACTCTTTCAAAAGAAAAACACTTGCTGATTTACCTTGGATATCAGCTCTATTCTGTACCTTCTCTTATGTTGTTCAACAGTCCTCATATCTGTCCTTATATCATTTCTGCATCTTCTCAGATTCACTATCAGCTCCTCCTTCTTCTTTGCTCAGCTCCTCCTTCTACTCTACCTCACTGCTTCATTTCTGCATTCTCTGACTTTTCACAGCATCTCGTTCTGCTCCTCCTTCTTCTCTGCCTCACTGCTTCATTTCTGCATTCTCTGACTTTTCACAGCATCTTGTTATGATCCTCCTTCTTCTTATCTTCTTTACCTCAATTCCATACTCTCCATTCTCTATTTTCACTCTCTCTAACCTCTTGCAGCTTTCTTATTTTATTCAATTCTCTTCAATTCTGCTGCACACTCTCTTCTTTTCTCACTTTATTTCCATCACCTTTTCCCTTTGGATACTATCCCATTTTATACAAACTTGCTTCATGGCTGTTTGTATTCTACTCGGAATTCGAAATGGACAGCCATGTCTCTTTGCCTTCCTCCTCCTCAGCTCTTTTATTTGCTCTTTCAGAAAATATAACTGTAGGTACCAATTTATCATTACAGTGGGATATTTGTTCTCTTCCGGAGACTTGCCAATGCATCACAACAATATAAATTAAAATCATTTACATTCAATTATAATGCAAACTCTAGCTCACTCATTCAACCTCTTGGCTCGCTGCGCATTTGTATTTTCTTTGACTGTGTCTTTGTCCCTTTCGGCTCTGTTTG
The DNA here is from genome assembly GCA_034641835.2 of Pinus albicaulis. NCBI lineage: Eukaryota > Viridiplantae > Streptophyta > Pinopsida > Pinales > Pinaceae > Pinus > Pinus albicaulis. The sequence goes on from CM076571.1 coordinate 832,405,608, forward strand.
TTTCCTTATTCACTGTCACAGGGTAGCGGCCATATGCCCTACATATGTAACTGTGCTTTTTATATCAAGTTAATTGATTCTCGACACAATAATAATAAGTCGTTTTGATATGTGCACTGTCGTGGTGTAACAACTATGTATCTGTAACAACGACTTTTATATATAACACAACTTCAGCTCTCAGCATAATTATAATAAGTTTTAACATACAAGCTGCCTTTTTAATACAACTTAAATCAACTCTCGGCGTAATAGTGAAAGCCTGTTTAACATATAAAATGCCCTTTCGGGCCCACCATCCGAACTTTGTTTTGTGCTCCGATGCGATGAGTCTCCTCCAGAGATTTCCGATTGTGATTGATCGTAATCACAAACTTCATAACCTGTTCCTTTATGTCGGCTTGTTCTGATTGTGATTACTCCAATCCTGCTCTGATTGCGATTACTCTGATGCGATGCGATTACTCCGATTGTGATTAATCGCAATCACAACTTTTAGTTGCAAGTCCCGCTGCCCTGCTTTCACTCTGATGTGATTGACCACTGTTCATTTAAATGTGCCGATGTGATTGAACTGGAACTTAAACATATAAAATCATAATTTATAGACCCATCGGGTCCGAAACTTCAATCGCAATGGCAACCTGTTGTTTACATGTTCCGCTGCACATTTTTTCTCCGATGTGATTGATGTATTATCTCTCGACTGCTTTCAATTGCGATTTATCGCAATCACAACTCCCAGTTGCATGTTCTGATACTCCGCCATTTTCCGATGCGATCAGTCACTGTTCTATCGGAATTCAAACACATATCAATTATGGTTCATTGATCCATCGGGTCCAGACTTTCATCGCAATCGCAACTCTTTGTTTACATGTTCTGCTGCACAGTTTTTCTCTGATGTGATTGGGAAAGGGTCCCACCTTATGGTACTTTGGTTCTTTCGATCATAAAGCGCTCGATATAAATTAATATATATGCTTTGGACCTTTGTGTATAAGGCACAATATATGTAATACACTGCATATATATATAAGCTTTATGTTTCAGCTTTAGTGTATCCTCCAGGATGGGTAACGATTCTCGGAATATATACTTTGCTGCTCAGTTTAGGATTCCCAAAATATTGTGTATTCTTTCGCCTTGGTTGCGGTTCCCGGAATAAGGTTTATATATATACTTTGTCGCTTGGGTTAAGATTCCCGGAATTGAGTTTATGTATCCTTCGGCTAGGTAACGATTCTCATAATATTATGTAGGTTTGCACATGGTTCCATTCCATAAAGAAATGGCTCTGCCTCTGCTGTGATAACGGATCTACCTCTGCCTTTGCCTCTGATAACGGCTCTACCTCTATATTCGCTACCTCTGCCTCTGCCTTAGCTGTGATTTTTTTCTCTGTCTCTCTGTCGTTGCTTCTGCTCTGCTATTTGACTGTTACATTTCGACAGTCTTCTTCCGCCTGTCTCCTTTGCTTCCTGTGTTCGCTTCTTTGCTGCCTCCTTTGTCTGTCTCTGTCTTTTCTGCCTTCGTTGCCTTATTGCTAGTTCAGGTACTTCTCCTTTGCCACAGGGTTTATTCAACTCTATTTATAAACCCTGATAGACTCACAATCATCCATGCACAGTCAATTTCACATAGGAGCCATTTATACTCCCAATTACAGAGTCTCATCATACTCATGTAATGTTGAACAATTCCCCCCATAGATACAAATGAATCCACCTGCAAACACTTCTTCTTGTCTTGGAAGAACTTCTTCTTCTCTTAACTTTGCCCCTTTTTTTAAAATCCAATGGCCCTCATTTTGTCCTCACTACTCTGCACCTTGAATAGCTCTCTTCTTCTTTGTTATCCTCTGCTCCTTGACTGATGCTACTCCTTACTTCTCTTTTTGTTGTCTTTGCTACCTCTATTTTTGCATCTGTTCCCTGTCTTCTAATTTGCCTTATTGTTGGTTCAGGTGCTGCTCCTTTGTGCTCCTTTGCCATCAATGAAAACATTTCAAACAGTCTCCCCCTCTGGCATTGATGGCAACACATCCACCAATAATCCAATGCTTCCTCTGTCTATTTTCTTTTCCTCCCCCTTTAACATCAATGGAAAAGGGTTTCACATCTTCTCAGTGTAAATTCTATCTCTACATTTCCTCTCTCTGGGATGCGTTTAGGCCTTCTTCTTCTGACTTTGTACCCTGCTGCTCCAAACTGGTGTAAAATAGTTGTTGAGAGAACACATTTGAGGATTATTGATCTTGAATGTACACTACAAGTTGATACAATCCCAAGGCACTGACTCCTTTCACTTGTATAAAGCTGAAAGTGAGGATAATGACACTTCATAGAACACATTGTATCAGCTTTATCTAATTAGAGATGCATCATTGGATTAAACCTAAACTACTGAGAATGCTTCAAATATACTTCAATCTCTATCTGATGTAGTACGCCAATTCATTTCTGGTGAGGAAGATTGTGGATGGAATATGTCTTCTTCTGCAATACTCATCTGTAGTACAACATTTGTTCAATTGTGATGAAGCCAATATGTCTTTTATAGCTGTGGTTCACTTTTCTTTCTTGTTGGTGATGATATGAGCCAGGATGCTGATAATGATATTACACTTAATAGCTGCAGGTCCATGTTACTGATGTGATCAATGAATTAACTAGAATTTGATCTAAGAGATCAAATGCCTTTATTGCTTCAAAGTTCAATATAATGCTTCAGGTGTAAACAGAATGCCGATCCTTTAGTTCTACTTTTGACCTTTTCATGCTGAATGCAAAATCCAGATAACGCTGGGAATAGTACCTTGATGTTCTTTTGCCATAGTTCTTTGATCCTGTGGACCTGTATCATACTACTGCTCCACTGATAATTCTTGGTAATCTATTAATAAGCATGCAACTTGTACCTAAACACCAATTGATATTACTTTGATAAACCATGCAAATATTTTACTTCAGCTTGCACATTTACCCATAATTAAGACATCCTTCATAAATTATATTATTGATCTCTCTACTTTTTTCAACAACAATCATCAATATACTGAATCTGATCTTGGCATCATTAATATTTTTCTTTTTTTGTCATTTTATTCAGAGGAAGTCACAGCATTTTATTTTCTAAGACTGCTCCAGAACCATTGTTGTTTTACATACAATTCAACTGTTCTAACATATTGATCTTTAGAAGGACATCTCCAATTTCTATACTATGAATCTTCATGGATAGATCACTCAGAAATTTATCACTTACTTGACTGTACTCCTCCAAGGGGAATTTTCACAAATGAGTGATGTAATGATATTAATGATGACAGGCACTTTTCTTACTCATTCTTCTTAATGTGATTCATTGTCAATTCTAGCAATATGATGCACAATGTGATCATCATTTAAGGTGCTGATGTTTTCTTTCTATTACCATGGCTTCTTGTTGCCTTCTCTTCTTCCATCAATTTGTCAGCTAATTAAAACATCAGACCATCTTCTTCCTCTATAGTTCTCTGTTAGAAGAATTTAGTTTCACTTCTTGATCTCATAGCTGTTCTCATTTCATGGAGCTCTTCTTAGACTACTTTTAAGGGGACTATTTATGAACTGCTATCCCCCTGGGATGTTGCTTCATATATATCACTAGTTGGATATTTGCTTTGTTTTCTAGAGCAGCTCCCCCTGAGACTATGCTAGATTCATTATGTTATTGAGGTGATAGGCTACCCTTTTCTATTTTCCTTCCATACTTTATTTTGGTTCTTCATAATGTTTGCACTTCCTTTAGATTCATAGTTTTGTTTGATTTTCTTTGTTTCTATCATCTATTTAGAGTTCTTTAATATATAATGCAGTTTACAGTCCTTTGCTTTATGGCCGAGATTGAGGCATACATAAAATCTTATTTGACCAAGGTGCATTTGAGCTGATGTATAAGATTTTGTTCCTCTTCTTGAATAAATTTTACAATCAACAATTTTATGTCCAAAATTATTGCATGCATAACAATAGCCATGGAAATGATTTGTGTACCTGGTGAAATATTGTCTTGTCCATTTTCTTGCTTAAGGGGTTCCTCTCTTTTGCTGCATCCTTTGCTGGTTGGATTGGGTTTGCTTTGTCTTACAATATGCTACAGTGTTTCCTTGTTTGTGGCAAGAAAAACAAGTGATACTTCCCAAAGGAGGAAAGAACCTTCTTTGACATCTTCCAAATTTATTCAATTCAACCTTAGGAGCATATGAGCCTTTAGCAGTTGATTGTTTCATCCCCTCATTCTCTATTCTTTCATGTTTCTGCTTGATTCTGTTTGTTTCTTTACAAATCTTGTTCTTGTTGGCTTCTTCTTCTGTGGGAATCTTATGAGCTACTTCATTTTCCTTTACAGCTTTTACAAAGATGATTTTCTTGTTATCTTTTGCCTTGGATTCACTAGTTTCTCCCTCATATCCTATCCCAGTCTTTATGAGAGGTGACCTTTGTGAATTTAGAATCTGGTCCAACTGTCCAGAGCCTTTCATTAGAGATGTATTCATTAATAGTTCTCTTTGGGCTTTTTATACGTTCTTTATTAGGCTCACTACTTCTTCTTCCAATCTTTCACATTCTTGACTTTTCTCTCTCATTTGTTGCAGCAGAGTGTCTTCTACTTTCTTTGCCTCTTCAAGCTGTGTCTTTAGGCCAATAATTTCTTTCCTATCTTCATATTCTCTCTCATCACATATTTGCACCACTGTCTTAAGGTCTTTGTTTTCATTTTTCAATTTTTCTATTTCAGTCAAAGCAGTGTCAAGCTTGCCTTTTTCTTCAGTTGTAATTTCTTCATGGCTCTTACTACCATTCACACTAGCAGGTACCTCATTTGATTGAACATCTTCCTTTTGACATGAATTTCTCTTTTTATTAATTCTCTTCTCCTTCTTGGAAATGCAATCCTCAGTGCCTACTCCATGCATGAAATGCAGTCCGTCCCAAATTTCTTTTGCTGAAGTTAACTCCATTATTAACTCAAGATCCTTGTTATGAAGATTGTCATATATCACACAATTTGCCTTGGCATTCTGCTGTTGTTCTTGAAAAGATGGAGAGTTTGTGCAGTAACCATCACATACAAGCTTCCATAACTCAGGTTCATAGGCCATTAATCCTATTTTAACCTTATCTCTCCATTCAGGAAAGTTTGTTATATTTAACACAGGTACATTTTGATAGTCCATGACTCAACCAGATCTCCTTCAAGCCTTTAAGCTTACACCAAAGGAACCAGCGCTGATACCAATTGTTGAACCCTTAGTTAAACTGAGAGGGGGGGGTGAATCAGTTTAACACATTCATGGACTTTTAAAACTTTTTCATTAACACTTGTTTACACATTCATTTCATGTTCAACTAAACATGTGAGTAATCTTAGAATGTGAGAAACAAGCATTAATATAATGTAACAGTAGACTTAATATCAGAGAAGTAAGTATTAAGCAGATGATGTAAACCAAATCAACACATAAACATCATGCACAGAGACACAAGATATAAGTGGAAACCCATAAAGGGAGAAAACCACATCTTATTATTGTTGTGATGCAAAGGCAAGCTCCAACTCCCTCTCACCACTGATTTTCTGTAGGCACCAACCTACAGGAGGCTCCAACCTCAATTCTGCAAGCTACAACTTGCAAGGAAGCTCCAACTCCCATCAATTTTCTGCAGGCACCAAACTACAGGAGGTTCCAACCTCAGTCAGCTACAACTGACATTTTATCAAGCCACAACTTGATGTGGAAGCACCAATTCCCATCTATTTCTGCAGGCACCAACCTACAGGAGGCTCCTACCTCAGTCAGCTATAACTGACATCTATCAAGCTACAACTTGATAGGGAAGCTCCAACTTCATTACTCTTTCAAAACAAAAACACTTGTTGATTTACCTTGGATATCAGCTCTATTCTGTACCTTCTCTTCTACTGTTCAACAGTCCTCATATCTGTCCTTATATCATTTCTGCATCTTCTCAGATTCACTATCAGCTCCTCCTTATTCTTTGTTGTGCTCCTCCTTCTACTCTACCTCACTGCTTCATTTCTGCATTCTCTGACTTTTCACAGCATCTCGTTATGCTCCTCCTTCTTCTCTTCCTCACTGCTTCATTTCTACATTCTCTGAATTTTCACAGCATCTCGTTCTGCTCCTCCTTGTTCTTATCTTTTCTGCCTCAATTCCATACTCTGCATTCTCTATATTCACTCTCTCGAACCTCTTGCAGCTTTCTTATTTTCTTCAACTCTCTTCAATTCTGCTGCACACTCTCTTCTTTTCTCACTTTATTTCCATCAAATTTTCCCTTTGGATATTATCCCATTTTATACAAACTTGTTTCATGGCTGTTTGTATTCTACTGGGAATTCGAAATGGACAGCCATGTCTCTTTGCCTTCGTCCTCCTCAACTCTTTTATCTGCTCATTCAGAAAATATAACTGTAGGTACCAATTTATCATTACAGTGGGATATTTTTTCTCTTCCGAAGACTTGCCAATGCATCACAACAATATAAATTAAAATAATTTACATTCAATTATAATGCAAACTCCAGCTCACTCATTCAACCTCTTGGCTCGCTGTGCATTTGTCTTTTCTTTGATTGTGTCTTTGTCCCTTTCGGCTCTGTTTGTTTCCTTATTCACTATCACAGGGTAGTGGCCATATGCCCTACATATGTAACTGTGCTTTTTATATCAAGTTAATTGATTCTCGGCACAATATTAATAAGTCGTTTTCATATGTGCACTGCCATGGTGTAACGACTATGTATCTGTAACAGCGCCTTTTATATATAACACAAATTCAGCTCTCGGCATAATTATAATAATTTTTAACATGCAAACTTCCTTTTTAATACAACTTAAATCAACTCTCGGCGTAATAGTAAAAGCTTGTTTAACATATAAAATTCCCTTTCAGGCCCACCATCTGAACTTTGTTTTGTGCTCCAATGCATTGAGTCTCCTCCAGAGATTTCCGATTGCGATTGATCGCAATCACAAAATTCATAACCTGTTCCGCTATGTCGGCTTGTTTCGATTGTGATTACTCTGATCTTGCTCTGATTGCAATTACTCTGATGCGATGCGATTACTCCGATTGCGATTAATCGCAATCACAACTTTTAGTTGCAAGTCCCGCTACCCTGCTTTCACTCCGATGCGATTGACCACTGTTCATTTAAATGTGCCAATGCGATTGGACCGAAACTTAAACATATAAAATCATAATTTATAGACCCATCGGGTCCAAAACTTCAATCGCAATCGCAACCTGTTGTTTACATGTTCCGCTGCACAGTTTTTCTCCGATGCGATTGATGTATTATCCCTCGACTGATTTCGATTGCGATTGATCGCAATCGCAACTCCCAGGTGCGTGTTCTTATACTCTGCCCTTTTCCGATGTGATGAGTCACTGTTCTACCAGAATTCAAACACATATCAATTATGGTTCATTGATCCATCGGGTCTGGACTTTCATCGCAATCGCAACTCTTTGTTTACATGTTCCGCTGCATAGTTTTTCTCTGATGCAATTGGGAAAGGGTCCCACCTTATGGTACTTTGGTTCTTTCGATCATAAAGCACTCCATATAAATTAATCTATATTCTTTGGACCTTTGTGTATAAGGCGAAATATATGTAACGCGCTGCATATATATATAGGCTTTATGTTTTAGCTTTAGTGTATCCTCCAGCGTGGGTAACGATTCTCAAAATATATACTTTGCTGCTCGGGTTAGGATTCTCGGAATATTGTGTATTCTTCTGCCTGGGTTGTGGTTCCTGGAATAAGGTTTATATATATACTTCGCCGCTTGGGTTAAGATTCCCAAAATTGAGTTTATGTATCCTCCGGCTAGGTAATGATTCTTGGAATATTATGTAGGTTTGCACATGGTTCCATTCCATAAAAAAATGGCTCTGCCTCTACTATGATAACGGCTCTGCCTCTGCCTCTGCCTCTGATAACGGCTCTGCCTCTATATTCGCTACCTCTGCCTCTGCCTTAGCTGTGATTTTTTTCTCTGTCTCTGCCGTTGCTTCTGCTCTGTTGTTTGACTATTACATTTCGACAATCTTCTTCCACCTGTCTCCTTTGCTTCCTTTGTTCGCTTCTTTGCTGCCTCCTTTGTCTGTCTCTGTCTTTTTTGCCTCCATTGCCTTATTGCTAGTTCAGGTACTTCTCCTTTGCCACAGGGTTTATTCAACTCTGTTTATAAACCCTGATAGACTCACAATCATCCATGCACAATCAATTGCACATAGGAGCCATTTATACTCCCAATTACAGAGTCTCATCATACTCATGTAATGCTGAAAAATTCCTCCCATTGATACAAATGAATCCACCTGCAAACACTTCTTCTTGTCTTGGCAGAACTTCTTCTTCTCTTAACTCTGCCGCTTTTTCAAAATCCAATGGCCCTCATTTTGTCCTCACTACTCTACACCTTGAATAGCTCTTTGATTCTTTGCTATCCTTTGCTCCTTGACTAATGATGCTCCTTAATTATCTTTTTGTTGTCTACCTCTCTTTTTGCCTTTGTTCCCTGTCTTCTACTTTTCCTTATTGCTGGTTTAGGTGCTGCTCCTTTGTGGTCCTTTGCCATCAATGACAACATTTCCAACAATAAGGATGGTGGAAAAGGTAAATCAGTAGTTGATGTTGATGAGCTTGAGGATCAGGAAGAGAAAATAAAACCAAGGAGGCCAAGAACAAGAGGTCTCAAGAGGTCTCAAGAGGTAGCAAGTGCAAGCAACTGAACCATCTCGGCCACTAGGTCAAGAAGACTTTGATGATTTGATTGGAGCATAAATTGAGAAAGATAAAGAATTTTGGCTTGACAAGGTGAATTGTCACATAGAGAAGCTTCTTGGGAAGGCTAACAGGAACAATAAGCTCCAAAGGCACATGTGTAAATTTTTATAGATATTCTATGCCTGATGTAGCTTTACTTTTATCCCCAATATCAAACAACAATCACATAAACAAGAAAGTAAAATGATGATAGAGCATACTAATAGATCGACAGAAGACAAGCCAAAATTACACTTAACTTAATCAGCAAAATATATGTGTTGTGGTGCGTTACGAAAATCAACAGGATGCTTCAACCGAAAAAGTCTCAATATGGTCAGCCAACCAGAATGTGTCACACAACCCTCTTGGACAGCTATACTAGTCAACCCAAAGTCAACGAAATTCAATGTTGTCCTAGTCAACAGTCAACAAAAAACAACAGTAGTAAAAAATCAATGCAACCCGATAAAATTCAATAGTCAACCTCAATTTCTTTTCCAATAAATAAAGAGTTCAAAAATAGGAATTTTGGGAGAAATTAGTGTCAGTTTGACCAAGAATTGACCAAATTCAACACTGGTCAAATCTGCATTGAAACCCTAGGTCAAAACAGAAATTTTCTTTTGCCGAAATTTTCCGCGTGTGAGAGAAGAAGAGCCTCCAAGGTGATAAAACCAATCAAGTGATGAGAGAGAATGTTTGATGATGTGATGAGTGAAAATTACCTCCAACTTTGACCTATATATATCCATCAGTGAGGGTGTGTGACACCTCTGCTGGGGCTTCAAGCCTACATTTCAATTCTGGCTGACCTTGCACATAAGTGGATTTAATTCAAAATAAATGTTCTTCTCATCGGATAAAGATGATCTTTAGATCGATCTTGCACCTCTCTGAAAGAGGAATCCAATAAAAATATTTGAATCTTCATCTGAGCATTACAACATGGATTTTGGACCTAATTATACAAAATTAACATTCCCTCTCAACTAGGGAGAAATCCATCCCACCTGTGCCATCCAAACATCGTGCGTCATCCTGTTGTAACTTGATTTGCTGGCTTCTTTATTTCAGAACAAAAGGGTGAGTCACAAAGACATCACTCCCGGCTGACAAATTCATCCCAGAGGTCCGAAACCTCTATAGGACTCAAAAGAGTCACATACCAACTCGAAGTTGGTTTACCTAACTCGAAGCCAGTTGGAGGTCTGAAACCTCTCTAGAGTTGATCCCAGATCAAGTGGTTGGACATGTGCCATCATAGACATAGAGAGTACGGAAATCTACGATGCATCCATCGGCATTTGATACTGGTCTCTAGCTTTTCCCACCTCACTGGCCAAATGAGAGGTACTTCCCATGAGTCCGGGACTCAATGGGTAGGATGCATAAGCGACACATATCATGAGAGGTGAACCAACTCAATATCATAATGGTGGGGTAGAAGCACACCAAAAATGTTTGACAATCCTAGCCCTATGGTTTCTTATAGCTTCGAGAAGCTATCCCAAAATCCCCCTAGAGCTCACAGAGCTCATCGTCCAACAGGACCCACAGCATAGGGTCGTTCCATGATACAATTATTCTCATGGAAGGTTAGGAACTTGACCTTCCCCAAGGAATTTTTGAGAATGTCCGCGACCTGCTCATCAGTTCCTATATGATCGAGCCTTACGGTACCTCATTGTACCATATCCTGGATAAAGTGGTACCTAATATCAATATGCTTGGATCGATCGTGGAACACTCGATTCTCGGAAAACCAAATCCCACTTTGGTTATCACAGAGTATCACGGTGGTATCTAGCACATGCCAAAACAACTCACTGAAGAGATTTCACAACCAAACTGCTTCAAAATAGGCCATACTCGTTGCAATGTATTTGGCCTCAGTGGTGCTCAAAGCCACCAAATTCTTCTTCCTGCTCATCCATGATATCGAAGCAAACTCGAGTGTGAAGCAGCATCAACATGTGCTCTTATGATCCACCACACTGCCAGCCGAATTGACATCACTATATCCATGGAGTGTCACACTCCTGGAAGTGTATCTCAGCCCATGGTTTATCGTGCCCTGAAGGTATCTCAATAGATTCTTGGAACCAGCCTAGTGAATGTGATGAGGTTCAACCATATGTTGACTCAAAGTGTTCACTGCAAAAAAGACGTCCAGACGGGTGTTCACTAAGAACATCAGGGCCCCTACAAGTTGACGATACTCGGCAGGATTTGCTAGCATGGGCCCAATAGTGCTGCCACTCAACTTCTTAATGTTGAGCTCCATTGGTGTTGAAACGGACTTACAATCCACCATTCCATATGTTTCCTGCAAATTTACAATGTATTTTCCTTGAGAAAGGAAAATCTCTCTAGGTCTCTGTCAGGCCTAGCAAGTAATGCAGCGGTCCTAGGTCCTTCATCTCGAACTCAGAAGCGAGCTCCCTCTAACATTGATGAATGAGAGGTTCAAAACCTGTCAGGAAGAGTTTTTCCACATACAACACTAGAATGAGAGGATTTTCTCTATCAACCTTGAAGTAAGGGTTTGGATCAACATTACTCTGAGTGAAGCCCAACTTCATCAGGTAGCTATCAATCCTCTCGTACCAAGTTCTAGGTACTTTCTTCAACCCATAGAGGGATTTATTCAACCTGCATACATGGGTGCCTCTATCCTTGACTTCGAACCCCATAGGTTGCTCCACATACACCTCTTCCTTTATCACACCATGTAGAAATGCGGTCTTCACATCCATCTGATGAAGATTCCATCGTTGTGTAGCAGCAAGGGCTATGATAGATTAGATGGTGGGATATAGGGCTACAAGTGCAAATATATCATCATAGTCTACGCCTGTTGATATTGCAACAAGATGATGAGCTTAGTGGAAAGAAGTCGGCTTCACTAAGTGGGCCCGCAGGCTATTTTTGGCGCAAAGTCTATTTTTAGACTATGTCTATTTTTAGACATATGGATCATATTCTATGAGTTGCAGGATGCTATTTGTGGAAAGTTGGCCGTTGGAAAAAAATATATGGAGTTCTATTTTTATACATACTGGGTGGAATCTATTTTTAGATTGCCAGTCTAAAAATAGATATGTCAAATATTATTAGCTCTTAATAATATTTGGACTCTAAACATTATCTTATCCTCTTGGAGCACTTCAGTTAAGTGCACAGAAGTGGCACATGCAAATGACAGAAGGAATTACGCTATTCCTGAGGGTTAAGTGGAGCTATTTCATGGAGAATTCAGTTAGAACTCATGTGACAGAGTTTGGTGGAGTTGATTGAGGAAGTTAGTGGAGTTGTATTCAGTTTAACTCAGTTAAACATAGTTGAGATAGTTGTATCTAGTATAACTGATTGATACACTAGTGAGAGTGGTTTGAATTAATTATTAATTAATTCACTAATTATTAACTCATAAATCAACTAAATAATACATCAGTTAACTTCAATGCATGGACAGTTTCAGTGGATACCAGTGAAGAGGTAGGTGAAAGAGTAGTGTGACTATATTGGTGCATGAGTTTGCACCACACATTGATGGAGATGCCAATGAGGATCGCACAGTGCATACCAGGGGGATTCGAACTCATATTGGGCCATTATTCATCTTGGATTGCGTAGTAGAGGCAGGCTAACAGGTGGAGCAGATTGGAGTATGTGTTTTGTGAGATCTGAGCTTGTGTAGTGTGTAACAATTGGAGATTGTACTGAGAGCTTTTGAGGAGTTTGTACAATGATTGTTACATGATCTCTATCATTATAATATACAGATATTTGGGGGTTTAAAGCTTTAATATTTCCCATAAATACTGTGTTTATATGTGTGATTGTTTATGGTTTTAATGTGCGCATGTGATTGTTTATATTTCTGCAATTAATGATCAATGGTAGAAGAGATTATGTATTATGCATGAAGCTAAAATACTGTGTGATCAGGATAATCTCAGTGAATAATTTAACAGTTATTCAAATTTCTACATGGTATCGGAGCTATGTTGATCATTGGAGCAATTGCAAAACATTGAAGCGGTTGAGTTTTGTGCTGGTGGAATTCGAATTTGCAGCAGTGTTTTCTTGGTGTCGAAGTTGAGATGTCTTTCAACGGATTGCGATTGGAGTATGCCCTTGAGGGCAGCTCGAATTATATTGCATGGAAGGATGGGATGGAGGTGGTGCTATATGACAATGGGTTGAAGGAGTTCATAGATGCTGAAGTCCCAAAGTCTACTTCTACTGATGCTGCCGTACTTGACGCATGGCAAAAGAAGACAGCAAAGTGTCGAAGGATTCTATTGGAGGGCGTGAAGGATCACATAGTGTCCAGCCTTCATGGTAAGGCTTCTCCATTCTGTATGTGGAAAGCCTTGACAGATTTATTCCAAAGCAAGAGAGACCAGAGGAAGTTGACACTCAAGGATAAAATCAGAAACATAAAGATGGAGAAAGGCGACAGTATGCCCAAGTACCTCACGAAGTTCACCCAATGCAGGGATGAGCTGGGAAGTGTGGGGGTGACTGTTGATGATGAGGACTTGGTGAGCTTGGCTCTCCTTGGGCTTTCGAAGAGATGGCATTCCTATCAGGACTCTGTCAATGGTTAGGAGAAATTTCCAGGATGGGAGTGAATTTGGTCGGATCTTGTGAAAGAGGAGATAAGGCGAAGTACCAGGGATGGATCGTCATCAAAGAACTCTGATGAAGAGAATTGCGCTTTGGCTTCCAAAGAAAAGAAGGGGAAGAGCAAGAAAGCTTCTCATTCCGGTGCGAAAGGCAAGAAGCAGGACATGTCCAAAGTGAAGTGCTTTCACTGTCACCAACACAGACATTATGCCACAAATTGTCCGCAGAAAAAGAAAAATAAGTAGGCTGCTGGATCTGCAACTGGAGAGGCCTTAAAATTGTAGTTTGAGTTGGATTTTTTGCTGATCGCATTCTTGGTCTCAAATGTGATGGGTTTAGTGTGGTTTCTGGACAGTGGTGCATCTTTTCACATGACAGGAGATCAAGATTTGTTTACTGATCTGGATGAGAAAGATCTTGGAGTGCACATCGAGATGGGCGATGATGGTAGATATAGTGCGACCGGTATCAGTACCATTTCCTTTGAGAGGGAGTCTGGTAAACACTTCATATTGAAGGAAGTGATGCATGTTCCAGGATTGAAGAAGAATCTTATCTTTGTGGCATTGTTAGAAGACAAGGGATATGATGTTGTCTTTAGCGAGGGAAAGGCTTTCCTGCGCAGTAAGGCAACTGGTGAGACCCGGAGGATAGGGGTTCGAGTTAAAAACATTTATCAATTGCAGGTAGATGGCTGCGCAGCAATGGCAGGCAAGTCAGAAGGAGTTGTGAGCCGGGATGATGGCAAGTTGTGGCACCGGAGATTGGGCCGCCTTCACCATGGATCTTTGAAGATACTGCAACAGATTTCTACTGGGCTTCCTAAAGGCACTCTTGCGCCGTCAGATCAGTGCAAGGGGTGTACCTTGGGGAAATTTGTGAAAGCCACCTTTCACGAGAATGATAGTCGCGCCACGACGATCCTTGAGAGAATTCACACAGACATGTGTGGACCTTTCTCAGTAGCTTTGACAGCAAAGCACAGATACTATGTGATCTTTGTTGATGATTTTTCTCGGAAGTGCTGGATCTTCTTCATGTAGAAGAAGAGCAAGACATACTCAAAGTTCTGTGAGTTCAAGGCACTGGTTGAGAAAGAATTGGGGAAGCAGGTGAAGGCTCTTAGGAGCGACAATGGTGGTGAATTCATCTCTGGAGAATTCAAGGATTTTTGCAACGCAGAAGGAATTCGAGGAGAGCTCATAGCACCTCATAACCCACAGCAGAACGGGGTTGCTGAGCAGAAGAACAGAACGATCGTGGGTGCTGCATGGGCGATGTTGCATGATCAGGGCCTACCCATACACTTGTGGGTGGAGTCATGCAATACTGCAGTATATGTGCAGAACCGTTGTCCTCACAGGATACTTGGCATGAGTACACCCGAGGAGGCGTTTTCTGGTAAGAAGCTTGATATTTCGCATTTGAGGATTTTTGGTTCACCTGTTTACATTCATGTGACGAAGGATTCCAGGAAGAAGCTGGAGCCGACTGCAGAGGTTGGGATATTTGTGGAGCACACTGATACACCCCACAACTATCATGTGTATTTGCTAGATAGTCGCAAGACTGTTGTGCGACGAGATATCAAATTTCATGAGGAGAAAGCCATGAAGTGTTCACTTGAGAAGGAGCCACACTTGCATGCAGATGAGGAGCTATTAGTTCCTAAGGATGGGTCTCAGGATGTGGATGAGCCACAAGATGAGGTTCATGGAGTGGAAGAGACCACTCAGGCAGTGCCAACCATCAGAGGGCGGAAGCGCACTATAGAAGCTGAGCGACTAGCTCAAGATGCAGAGAAGGTTGTAGGAGCACATACATCACAGCGCAGACAGAGACAGTCACCTGACTGGTATACTGGATACATGGCTCTTATGAGCAAGTGTATCGTGACAGAGCCATCTTCTTTCGACGAAACTGTGGAGGACCCCGCATGGGTAGATGCCATGGTGGAAGAGTATGATTCGATTGTCAGAAATAGTGCATGGGAGATTGTCCCAAGGCCAGAAGGGAAATCAGTGGTGGGTTTGAGATGGATCTACAAAGTGAAGTAGGCAGCTGACGGGAGTGTCGAGAAGTACAAGGAAATATTTGTTGCCCGAGGCTTTTCACAGATAGAGGGGATTGATTATGAGGAGACCTTTGCACTCGTCGCAAGGTATTCTTCCATACAGACGATTCTTTCTCTCTCAGTGCAGATGGGGTGGCACATTCATCAGATGGATGTGAAGATTGCGTTCCTCAATGGAGTCATTGAGGAGGAGGTGTACATAGAGCAGCCCGAAGGTTTCAAGATCTTTAGCAGCGAGTTGCATGTGTGCAGGCTCAAGAGAGCATTGTATGGGTTGAAACAAGCACCTCGTGCTTGGTAAACACGGATAGATAGTTATTTCACCAGACTTGGATTCTCCAAGAGTGAGGCGGATCCTAACCTATACCAGATTGTGGTGGAGGGTAAGTTGCTGATCATTGTACTTTATGTAGATGATTTTATTTTGACAGGTGATGAACTGTTGATACACTCATGCAAGGCTGATCTTGCAAAGGAGTTTGAGATGAAGGACTTGGGCCTCCTTCATTATTTCATGGGATTGGAAATTTGGCAGCGCAGTGATGGAATGTTTTTTTCTCAGGGTAAGTATGCCCGGGAGATACTGGAGAAGTTCAACATGCATGGCTGCAAGCCTATTGATACTTCTCTTCCTGGTGGATGGAGGAAGGAGGTTGCTACTTCAGCGGAGGTAGTGGATGCCACTGTTTATCGATAGTTGGTGGGGTCGCTTATGTATCTGGTCAATACACGACCCAACATATGCTATGTTGTTAACCAGCTTTCACAATCTATGGTTAAGCCTACCAAGCTCTTCTGGAAGGCAGGCAAGCATGTATTGAGATATCTCAGAGGCACATCAGGATATGGATTGTGGTACAAATAGTCGGATGAGGTGAAGCTATGTGGCTTCACGGATGCAGATTGGGCAGGGAGCCCAACGGACAGAAAGAGCACAGCTGGAGGTATTTTTAGTATCGGGTCGATAGCAGTTTCTTGGTACAGCAGGAAGCAGAGATTTGTGGCACTCATTTCAATAGAGGCCGAGTATATGGTAGCGAGTTTGACTGCATGCGAGGCTATATGGATGAGGAAGATCCTGGTTGGGTTGTTCGGTTCACACTTGGATCCTACTGTGATTTATTGTGATAATTAGAGTTGCATCAAACTCTCGTTTAATCCAGTATTTCATGATATATCTAAACACATTGACATCCAGTATCATCATATCAGAGATTGTGTGCAGCGGAAGATCATGTTACTTTCATACATTCCTACGGAGGATCAGGATGTTGATATCTTGACAAAGGTGCTCACCAGGAGCAAATTCGAATACCACAGAGGTAGGATAGGGGTTGAAGATAATCCATATCTTGTTGAGAGGGAGTTTTGAGATTGCAACAAGATGATGAGCTTAGTGGAAATAAGTCACCTCACTAAGTGGGCCTGCAGGCTATTTTTGGCGCAAAGTCTATTTTTAGACTATGTCTATTTTTAGACATATGGATCATGTTCTATGAGTTGCAGGATGCTATTTGTGGATGGTTGGTCAAGTCGGAAAAAATAGATGGACTTCTATTTTTAGACATATTGGGCGGAATCTATTTTTAGATTGCCAGTCTAAAAATAGATATGTCGAATATTATTAGCTCTTAATAATATTTAGACTCTAAACATTATCTTATCCTCTTGGAGCACTTCAGTTAAGTGCACAGAAGTGGCACATGTAGCTGACAGAAGGAATTATGCTATTCCTGAGGGTTAAGTGTAGCTATTGCATGAAGACTTCAGTTAGAACTCATGTGACAGAGTTTGGTGGAGTTGATTGAGGAAGTTAGTGGAGTTGTATTCAGTTTAACTCAGTTAAACATAGTTGAGCTAGTTGTATCTAGTCTAACTGATTGATACACTAGTGAGAGTGGTGTGAATTAATTATTAATTAATTCACTAATTATTAACTCATAAATCAACTAAACAATACATCAGTTAACTTCAATGCATGGACAGTTTCAGTGGAGACCAGTGAAGAGGTAGGTGAAAGAGTAGTGTGACTATCAGTTGTGACTATACTGGTTCATGAGTTTGCACCACACATTGATGGAGATGCCAATGAGGATTGCACAATGCATACCAGGGGGATTCGAACTCATATTGGGCCATTATTCATCTTGGATTACGCAGTAGAGGCATGCTAACAGGTGGAGCAGATTGGAGCATGTGTTTTGTGAGATCTAAGCTTGTGTAGTGTGTAACAATTAGAGATTGTACTGAGAGCTTGTGAGGAGTTTGTTAAATGACTGTTACATGATATCTATCATTATAATATACAGATAGTTTGGGGTTTTCAGCTTTAAGCTTTCCCATAAATACTGCGTTTATATGTGTGATTGTTTATGGTTTTAATGTGTGCATGCGATTGGTTATATTTTCTCAATTAATGATCAATGGTAGAAGAGATTATGTATTATGCATGAAGCTCAAATAGTGTGTGATCAAGATAATCTCGGTGAATAATTTAACAGTTATTAAAATTTCTACAACGCCTTCCTTTTAAGAGAAGCCACAGGCAATGAATCTTGCCTTGAACTTTTCATCACGACCGTCAGATCCATGCTTGATCTTATAGAGCCATTTCGAGGTGACAACTGCTTTGTCCTCGAGTCTCGAAACCACATCCCAGACATCATTCTTCATAATGGAATCATATTCTTCGTGCATAGCATCCTTCTAGAATTGATGCTTTACGGCTTCCTCAAAATATCCAGGCTCATATTGTACGATTGTACTCATGGCTACTAGATTCCCTTGGTATATATTCAGCTTCTTGCTTTCACGAAATTTCCCCCATTGGGCCATATGTCTCTCAGCATCCTCAAGAGTATCCTTGAGCCATGAGGGTCTTCTCTTCATTGAAGGATATGGATCAATAGGGTCCATCAGTCCTTGAACATCAGGAATCACCTCATCCTTCGATTATTCCTAATTCCCAGACCTTACTTCATGATCTTCCTCAGAGCTCAGAAGATTAATCACTTTCCTAAGGGAAGTGTCTTCATCAAAGGTAACATCGTGGAATATCTCCACTTCTCTTTGACCAGGCACATAGAATCTATAAGCCTTCGAAGTTTCATTGTAGCCCATAAACATTTCCTTCTTCCCATAAGCATCCAGCTTGCTCCTCTTCTCTTTCGGCACATGAAAATAAATGGGACAACAAAAAAATATAAAATGAGAGACGTCAGGTTTCTTACCAAAGAAAACCTCTTCAGGAGTTTTGGAGTCCAAATCAGAAGCTGGGCATTGATTTTTTTTGTACATGGCAGTGTTTGCAGCTTCTCCCCATAGAAACTTTGAAAGAATTTGGTCACATACCATGGCACGGGCAGCTTCCACTATGGTCCTATTCTTTCTTTCAGCAATGCCATTTTTCTCAGGAGTATATACGGTTTTGGTCTCCCTATTGATGCAAAATTTATTGAACTCATTCATCTCATATTTGGGTCCATTATCGGTCCTCAAAATCTTGAACTTATCCCTTGTTTGATTTTCCACCAAGGCTTCGAAGGTACAGAACCACATGAAAGCATCATCCTTCTTTTTCAAGAAGTATATCCAGGTTTTGCGAGAGAAGTCATCTATGAACGTCATATAATAAGAACATCCTCCCAAGGATGTCATGGGCAACATACCAGACATATAAAAATCTATCAATTGGAAGACATCGGATGCCTTTGTGACACTTGAGGGGAAAGGTCCCCTTATATTCTTTCCTTCGACACTGTTAGAGTCGGGTTTTACATCCCTCCGTCAGAGATCATTTCTCTTATTGCATTTCATTGTTTAGGTGTCTCATTCCGCTCATTCATCCACATTCCATTAGGGGCATGCCATTGTCTTACGGAAGGGTTTTGTTCCTTCATTTTCCCTCATGTTTATACTTGCTGGGTTGGTCAAAATTCCCAAAATTCATCAAAGTTCAGTTCGTGTCATTTACAGTCATAAATGGTTATTTTCGTCAAAAGAGTCATTGTAGTTTCTAGGTCTAGGGTTGGGTCTTTTGAAATGTTAAATAATGCCCGCAGGCCATTAGGAGGTTTTCGATAAGTTTTCAGTTCAAAATTTTTATCATCAAACATGCTCGAGGACATTTCTTGTTCAAAACTCTGTTTTGAATAAGAAATTGTCAAAATTTGTTTTTGTAATAGTCATGTATTTTTCCGCCATGAAGACTTCAAAGCAGACTCTGGTTTTCCTTTGCCAAGGTTCAACGCCAACATCCCTGCAAAAATCAACCAATTTCATCATTTCAAAACCAGAAAGTCAATGAGGAAACAAAAGACAAAAGTTGTATTTAATGAAAAGTGCCAAAGGTAAAAAATATTACAAAATGGGTTTTGAGAAGAAAAAATTAAAACCATCTCTTTTCAAGATATTTCTCAAAGTTATTTGTTCATTTGCATCAAGAGGCATTTAGAAAATCCAAGGGAGAAGTTGAAGTTGGAAGTTGAGAGACGAAACTGCATTTTAGAAGGCTGACTGTGTGTGTTGAGTTCAGCGCGGCGCATAGAAGGCAGGCGCGGCGCATCCATAGCGCACGGCGCATAGAGCCGAAAAAATACGTGTTATTTTCTTCTGGCGTGGTGCACCCAAAGGCCGCGGCACATTGCGTCTGCGCGCGGCGCACAGGCTCGACAGGCTTAAAAATCTTCATTCATGCTCCAAACTCAAATCAATTCAATTCATTTTCCTCCAAGTAAGTTGTGTGTGCTTGCTATTTGAGTTTAACTCTTGTTGGATGTCTTTGAAGGAGGTTTTCAAAGAGTTTAATTGGTGCAAGAATTAACCCTATATTCATATTGAAATCTGCTCCATAGGGTTTTGAAAAGAGGTGATCAGAACTTGAATTTTGGTGTTAAAACTCTCATTCCATTGTCATGTGAGCTCTCGTCATTGTTATCATTGTTATCACTATTCTATCACTGTCACACTATTCTATCACGATCCTTTCTCCTATATCTGCTATCCCATATCCCTTATTCCCTTTTATGCCCATGTGTTAAACCCTACTATTCCCTATCACCCTCCCCCTTTCATATCCCTTAAATTCCCAATTCCCAAAACGTGCAAGGACTGTCTCTATATCCTTGAATTCACCTAGCTTAAGGGTATCTTGTAATAGCATTTATACATGTCCCTAAAAACTACAAGTCCCATCACCATCCCACTCCCATATCCTTTGCAAATATTCCTAATTCCCAAATCCCTAATCCCCATACAGTCAAGTGACTGTTTTCACAAGTTAAGTTTCATTTGACAGTCCTTTAGCCCACTGTTTATACTTCCCGCAGTCCCTCATTTCATTCTTGATACATTTGGCATATTTGGTATTGAAAGGCAAGCACCAATTCATCATTTTCAAACATACACCTAACTCGTATTTTCACCATACATATATCATCACCTATTTTTCAAACACCTTGTTTTCAGCACCATGTCAGAGACAAATTCATCATATGAGCAGGGGTATGAGCAGGACAGTGATTCAACCACAGAGCTAAATGTTCCGAGGAGGTCTCATAAGAGTGGCAGGCACATCAGAGAGGAGCCCACTTCTTTGGCTCAATTGCAGGCCTGCCCGCTTGCAATGACATGCTTTCAGCAACATTCATGTTTCCGGTATTGCGAGATGATATCTCAGATTCAACACCATCCAGAGTTGGTTCGCTTATTTGTCCTACATTTGCGTGATGGTCATGTAAACCTTGCTGGAGTGAACTTCACTTTGACACCAGAGACCATTTCTGAGGCGACCAGATACTGAACATTGGTGAGGAGTGGAATAAGAGACAACAGCTGGATAGAGCATATTATGAACCTTACATCAGGCCTGGATATTTGAGGAAGTTGAGTAGAGTATTCCCGTTCCCATTTCTGAAGGAGTCCTATGCGCCATTACTGAAGCTCATCATTAGATATTTCAGCTGCGAGGGTAGATTCTCACACCTTTATGCATATCATATCAGAATTTTGATGCATTTCACGAGAGTGCGAATGATGAATGTTCCATACTTCATGTGCTGAAACATAGAGCATATGACTAACCTTGTGCAGAAGAAGACTCCAAAGCAGCATCATAACAGCATCTATCATTATGCGCTCATCAAAATCATTGTGGTACATCAGCTTGGTTTGCAGGGCATCACATGGGATGAGTTCATTTCCCGTGACTTCTTTGTAGCCCCTCAGCCTCCTCCCGAGATTGTTCATGATGAGGCAGAGCCTTCACATCAGTTTGAGGTTCCTGAGACTGATCCTATCAGTGCTCCAGTGTGTGTGACATATCAGAGAGGCCACAGAGCCTTATTTGCAGCGGCACGATGAGTACTATCTCCACCAGGGGTGGAAGGGGTCTCGTTATCTTCATCAGCAGCGCGAGTAATATCTCCACATGGTGTGGAAGGGGTCTCACCTTCGACATCAGCACAGGTACAGGTTCAGGACAGAGGCAAGAGGCCTATGCACGATGAGGGCCCTTCAGGAGGCCAAGACACTGATTTTATACTCATCAATGTTGATGCGAGCTCTCCCAGCTCAAAGCTGAAAGAGATAAACCAGGAGCAGAAAGCTGAGATCGGCACACTGACTGAGAAATTGCAGAAAGCTCAGTGGGTTATAAATTATTTTTAGCACCGGAGTAAACAACTAGAGGATCAACAAACACTCATAGAGTTGCGGCAAATCCGTGAAGACCGTGAATTGGCCCGAAAGAGACCGAATGACATGACACCATTTGAGCGAGAGACTTGCGTTACGCACGTCAAAATTCATCTGGAGAAGCTCTTGGAAAAGGCAAATAGGGACAAATACATGCTCATACATATGAAAAACCACTATTGGGCCCGCACACACGTTTGCAGAGCGAAAATGAAGATCTTGAAGGCGAGGTTGAGAAGAGCACTGAAACGTCGGAAAAGGCCAGATCCACTCTGAATCTTGGTCGAAACTTCCTTGGTTGAGAATGAGACATGATGGGAGACCTTCACTCCAAATTTCAGTAAATTTGGAGAAAATTTTGTCATTTTGAAAATTTTGGTTGCAAAACAGGTTTTTTTGCTCGACGCATCGCGCCACCCGACGCGCGCTTATGATTGGAACATATTTTGGAGGAAAAATTTGAATTTTTTGGTTTTTCATGATATATTATGTATGTTCAGGAATTTCCGAAGCATTTCATCAAATTCTGGGCTGTCTAAAGGGCCAAAAACACCTTGAAAATGGCCTTTCTGCCACTTTTTGCACTAGCAGGAACCACTCTTGGGAGATTGCAGTTTTGGAGAGGAAAATGACATTGAAATTGACAAATTCCACTTGGGTTGGATAGCAGACATCTAGGGCTTTCCAACGAGCTATCATGAGCTCAATTTGGACTTCAGGAAGTGCCCAAAAAATAGGGTCAAAGTGGCGCGACACATAGAGAATTTAGGCACGACGCATAGAGGAATTTTGCCCAAATTTCACTTTTCAGCTCAGAAATTCACCCGGTTTTGACTAGTTTTACTTTTTCATGTGATGATTGATCTATATTGATGTAATTTGATAAATATGATGTAAATTTGGCATTTTTTTACTTGTTCTAGAGGATTCATTCACTAAAAAGTGAAAATTAAGTGAATGGATCAGTTTCCTAGCATATAGAGGCAAGTTGTTTGGCTGCCTAGATTTTAGCTCCATGTTTAGAATTGGTTGAAACAACTCCTAGAAGGATGAGCTCGACCCATAGAGGCATGGGAAGGGGTTAGGATTGTCTATATATTGTATTTTCTGAGACATTTTCAGGGTTGGACTCTTGGGAAAAGTTTGGCACCTCATTGTACATTCATTTCAGATTTTTGGCAAAGGAAAGACCAGAGTTTTGCGGCACTTGTTGGGATCCTTGTGGCTTCTGATTTTTGATGATGTTCTTCTCATGTTATTGTAAGTTTCATTAATTTTATATGTATGCCATTTTCCTTCTCTATGCTTCTGAATTAAACAAATGAGTAATTGAGGTAATTCATTGATTTGTTGGTGCTCTGCCTTAGACTTTTGTTTAGTTTTATATGTTTTCGTCAGTTTGAAGAGGATCCTTGCACTCTCTTGCCCTCTTCAGCTCCTCAGCAGTCTTTTCTATCCATCCATTGAATCTAAGACATCAAATTCATCGCCTACCCTGCCCCATCTTGAACTCTGCAAGAATTTGTCCTCATCCCCAAGCCCAAAATTGTTTTTCCCTTTTTCCAACAAAAAAACCCTAAAAATCAAAATCAAACCCTCCTATTTTTTTATCTAGCCTAAGATCAGTTGTTGTTTCAGTCATCTCAGGCCCCTTTGAATATTTTCATTGAGATTGACCCGGAGAGAGCCCTCTCCTGTCCTCGTAGGGCTAGCTACGAGGCTGAGCGTGGTTTGGTGTTGTCCTTCTTCTACCTTATTTCAGCCTAAGGTGGATTTGGGAACTAACATACTGGCGACCATACTGGGGAATAAAATGGTTTTCTTGTTGATGTTATTTTTTTTCATAAGTTACAGACGGAGTCTGAAGTCACGCCAGGTAGCTTTCAAAACACTTTTGCCTTGCATTAGCGGAAGTAGATAAACGCTGCTTCAGTCAATCTCTGGTTTAGCTTGTGAATGTGACATTTCCTTGTGAATTACCCCAGTATATTACATCGTTCTGGACTTTTGGGTGATTGAGTCTAGAATTTTATAGGCTGAAACAAATCGGTTTTGTCCTTTGATTTTTGAATAGATCAACACACTGGCTTCCAGAAGAAATACTAGATCACATCCCGATCCTGATCCACCTCCAGTGTATGAGAATCCCAATCTGATTTCAAGAATTCTCTGTCGAGAAAGTCCCGTGATCCCTTTGTTTAAATCTCATTCATACCCTACTATATTTAAATTCATTGAAGATATTGAGTTTGATGATCGGTTCTAGTTGTCGTTGTTTGAAAGTAAATCGGAAAGTGCTACTGGTTCTACCGTCATAAATCCTTAGTTTATCAAGTATCTTAAGATTTAACAAGCTAATAGATCCATTGATAATTATATTTTGAATCTTCAGAACTCTATTGTGGCAACGAATATCCCTGAATTCATAGAGTCTGCTTCTAAAACTCTTGGTCCATTTGTAGTTACATCTGATTCACAAGCTCGCGTTGAACCTTCTTTCATTCCTACCATTCCCGTACAACCATCCATTTCTGATAAGCAATCAGCAGTAGTTCCTCCTCCATCTCCACCACATACACCTCATACACCTACTGCTCCTTCTCCACCCGTTTCTCCAAGATAGATCATAAATCCACCAAGAGAAATGGCTGCTAGATTCGCACCTCTTTTTTTGCCAGCGAACTTGAATCCCATGCCCGCTGATTATCAGAGTTAAATTTATTTGTTTGATGGTACTCCTAAAAGTGTGCCCGCTTAGCAGCATATTGACAGAATGACAGACTTTTTGGACCTCCATGAAATTGATGAAGAGAATATCTCCATGAGATTATTTGTGCAAACTTTTGGAGGTGAGGTACGTAAATGGTTCAGAGCTTTGCATCCCAGAAGTATTAATACATTAGAAGAGCTTCAGAGATAGTTTCTAGATTGGTGGAAAATGAAAAAGGATCCGCTTCAAATCACTTATGAGTATACCAAGATCAAGCGCAATCCGGGTGAGTCCGTCCAAGACTATATTATCAGATTTAATGCAGTTTATAATGTAATTCCTGATGACCTGAGGCCTTCTAAGAAATCAGCTTTGTTAAAATTCCCGGATGGTTTTGATCCGAATATGGCCTATTCATTACGAGATAGAGATCTGCCCACTTTAGAGGACATGCAGAAGATTGTCGTAAGTGTTGAGGCGAATTTGAATGATAAGAGAGCTAGATTGAAAGAAAAGAAGAAAGTTGTGATAAAGGAAGAAGCTTCTACATCTACAGATTAGATACTTCACAAAGTGGAAAAAATGTTTGAAAGGTTCACTCTTGATAAGCCTGAACCGCAGATTCAAAATCCCAATTTTCGTGGTCAGCAGTAGCCACAATTCAGGATCAAGCAACGAGAACAGCGAGCACAAGAAACAGCAGTCCAGCAGCAAGTAAAGACACCTCTTCAGTAGAAGTTTGTTGGTCAGGATTCAAATGATGAATATTATGTAGTAGGGGAGGAAAATCATTTCTTTACTCCTGATGATTTGCCTATTTATATCACTGAAGATGATGAGTATGCAGAAAGTTCAGCTGTACAAAAAGATGAGGATTTTATCTTGGCTAATGATGTTGCTCTTGAGGAAGAGTCAGATGAGTATCAGAGAGGTTATATGAATGCATTGTCAGCCCAACAGAAGCAATATTCTCTTAGAAACAGAGATGTACCAGTCAATCCAATTCAGAAGAGAAAGGAAGTTTCAACACCTAAAAACGATTCACCTGTTGCACAAAAGAAAGCAAAAGAGATAGTTGATCCCGCTGCCACTAAGTCATCATCAGCAAAAAAATTGAATCAGCCAATTACATCAAAGGAGAAGGTTGAAAAGAAATATGTTCCAGCCAAATAGATCGAGAAGACTTCAGCCTTTAGTTTGGAGAATGAGATTTCAAAATTAAAGGTATCCATTCCTTTGACCGAACTAATGAGGAACAACAGTTATAAAGGTCAAGTCTCCAAAATTTTGAATTTTGATCCCATGTCTGATATGGTGAATATTGAAGATGATCAACCGGAACTGATATTTGGACTAGCTTTAGATGGTGAGTCTCCAGACAGTGAAGTGCCTCCCTTTTATATCAGTCTTCGATTGCATGAGTTTGTATTGCATAATGCCATGTTCGATTCTGGTGCTTCCCATAATCTTATGCCAAAAGCAATCACAGAAAAGTTGGGTTTAGACATTACCAGGAAGTACCATGATCTTTATTCATTTGATTCTAGCAGAGTGAGATGTATTGGGCTCATTAAAGACTTGGTTGTTAGTTTGGATCAGATTCCTACAAAGAATGTTTTGATGGACATTGT
Source organism: Pinus albicaulis (assembly GCA_034641835.2). Lineage (NCBI taxonomy): Eukaryota > Viridiplantae > Streptophyta > Pinopsida > Pinales > Pinaceae > Pinus > Pinus albicaulis. Next base: position 832,432,200 of record CM076571.1, read on the forward strand.
TGTAGCAGACATTCCTCCGAGATTTGGTATGTTGCTTTCCAGATCTTGGGGAGAAAAATTGAAAGGGACATTACAGTTAGATTTCTCCTATGCGACGATTCCCGCGTTTGGCCAAATGAGAAAATTGTACTGGGAACAAAAAATGAAGTATATGATTACAACCAAGGAGAAACCGGTTAATCATCCGATTAATTATGTACATACAGATCTAGATTCGTTTGTTTTGTTTGCCGATACTTTCAATGATTTAGATAGTCAGTTAGTTCAAGCAGAAGATATTCTAGAGATTACCGAGAATCTCAGAGAAGTTTTTCAGAAAGAAAGGCAAAAGCCGGAAAGCATAGTTGAGCAATCAGCTAAAGATAGTGGACAGCAAGCAGAAAAAACAGAGCTAGCACAATTTCAGCACTTAGAGGATGATGAAGAGGGTCTATGGACCATGGATTTCGATGGTGCAGTGGGCAATGATGGTGCTGGGATTGGTATTTTGGTACGCAGTCATTTTTCTGCTCCAAACAAGGTACCGAGCAATGTACGGGTATGTTATTACAAATTAGCATTTGATTGTTCAAACAATGAGGCTGAGTATGAAGCTCTGATTGCTAGCCTAAAGATTCTTAGAAAGCTAAATGCTAAGAGAATTGCAGTCTATGGCGAATCCGAATTGGTGATTAAGCATGTAAAGGGTGAATATCAAACGAACCATCCCCGGATGCGAGCTTACCAGAACACTGTCCTTGATATTTTGAAGCAGTTTTCAGATTATACCCTGACTTGTATTCCTCGCATTCAAAATGGAATTGCAGATGCACTTGCTAAGGAAGCAAGTAACTTGAAGATCCCAATGAATTCAAGTAATAAGTTTGAAATCCATGTGAAGCACCATCCTACCATCCCGGATAATCAGAGATGTTGGCAAGTTTTCCAAGATGATGATGAGATTAATGATTTCCTACAAAGTAAAGGTAAGTTCAAAGATACCTCAATCGATGTAGAATATGATAATGGTGATGATGTTCAAGTAAATCAAATGGAGGTGTTGCAGCTGAAAGATAACATTATTCCTAAAGGTTTGATACCTTTAGAAGAACTCTTCGATCAGGATGATGTGGCCTGTTGTCGCACAGATTGTCCGGGCACCGCAACAACGGCTCAGACTGGGGGCTGTCACTCTTATCCCCAATCTCTCTATTTAAGCTGTATCCTTGCAAGCTAAGGGAGGTAGACCCTATTATAAATGAGGATGACAAATCCAGGAGACACAGCTAAAACATCAAATACTTTATAGAAAGAACGAGATTCCACAGATCTAAATTAGATTTCACATTCAAGACCAGTGCCTTATAGAGTAAAACAAGATCTCGTTATACAAATTACGAACAAGAAAATGATGATTAACCACTGCATATTAAAACATGATTGATCACAATGATATTTAATTGAAAAGCACCACAACCATGAAGCAATAAAATGAAAATGCCAAAATTTAAGATGTTTCAATTATTTTCACTTCAGCAGATTCCAAAATTTTTGTATAGTCGCACTTAGGATAAAATCTTTAAAAGCTCATTTGACTATAAAGATATTTTTGAGAATTTTTTATTATTTTTATTTTTAATCTAGAACAATCTAAATCTAAATTAAAACACAACTATAATTAAAACTAAATGAAACTTAAAAAATTAAAATCTAAAAAAAAAACTAAAACTAAACAAAACAAATTTAAAATCTAAATTAAAATTAAATTAAACAAAAATAAGTTAAAAGTAAAGTCTAAATCCTAAAATTAAATCTAAGTCCAAAACTAAAATTAGACTAAACTAAATTTAAACTAAAACAAATTAACTAAAACTAAATTAAAATTTGAAATCCTAAAGAAATAAACTAAAAAAAATTCGACTAAGTTAAAATCTAAGAATAAAAAGAAACTAATCTAAAATTAAACTACAACTAAAACAAAAACTACGCTAAATGAAATAAAACCAGAAAAGTTAAAATTTAACTCTATGTTTAAGACTAAGCCTACACAACCAAACAAAATCGAAAACTACAACCCTAACGCTAAATCAAAAACGAATTGAAGTTTTTCACGCAAAAAAATGTGATCGATCAATTGTGTGTATGCATTTGTTGTGTCTTTTCCGTGTGCAGGTTGAGGAGGCGAGCGTTGGACGGTGGCATGACGGAGTAGAAGAGCAACTCGGATGAGGGCGTGTAGAGCGAGGGCAAAAATAAAGTTGAAATGTATGCGTCTGTCACTTGTGCGCTTGCAGGTCGAACACCCGACATAAATGGAGCACGATGGAAGGTAGATATAGACAGTTTTGTGATTGTGCAGTTTGGACGGGGTATAACACTGATCGGACAAGCATGAGGAGGCTAAGGATGAGTCGGTTGGATGAGGTGAGATTAGTAGCAGAGCTTTGAATGTAGGGCCGAAGCTAGAGAATGCTGGACGGATAAAGCTGATGGATAGCCTGGAAACAGAGCTGAGGGCAGAAACGACTTCCTGAAGGGAGAAGGATGGCTAGGGCAGAAGCAAGGATCGTTTGCCAAGATAAATGATTGCAGAGATAACTCTATTGGGCGACAATTGCAAACAAAGGGAATGCAGTGTGATAGAAAGAAGTGACAGAATAGCACCCAGCAAATTTAAAATTTTCTCCTTCAAAATTTAGACTTTCATATGCTCCTTGAACTCAATAACGTCTAGATTTTGCCCATAGTAGCAATTTGAGACTAGATCTGGCCTATGGAGGCTAGATCTGCTTCAGATCTATAAAAAAAAATCGATTTGAACCCTGAATCCAACCAGATCTGAAGATACACACCAGAAAATGATTAAACCCTCATAGTAAAATTACAAATTTACAACTAGTTTACAATTTTAAAACCCTCAAGGTTAGATTTAAAATCCATTCTAGCACAATTTTCAAAGATTTAGAGTTTTAGTGAGAGGCACAAGCCTTCGAAACCCTGCAAAATCACAAATATCGTAAGATAGACCCGGAAATTTAACAAATAAAGAGCTTATTAGATTTATGTTTATTGGGAGTTGGCTGGTCCAACCGAAGACTTCCCCAGATGCCCAATCTTAAAAATATTCCCTGCACACTTAGATATGAATCTTAGATCGATAGAGATTTAAGAAAACAACATGAGACCTTTGCAGAAAAATCAGAATGTCATTTTATAAACCCAGAAAATTGCATAAGATACCTGTATGCAGATTAATCCATGTAGGCCATCAACCATAAAATACAAGAAACAAAGTAGCAGAGTTCAGAGACAATTCACCACATAGATCTGAGAAGGAACATCCAAATTTGTAACCCCAAAGTCTTTATGCTTTATTCCTCAAAAAGTTTACAAGAGCTTCTAAGAGCAAGTGCACGATCCTGAGATCAGATGATTCAAGAATAAGAAAGACCTCTAAATTTATAGGAAAAAATCTCTAACGACTAGTTTGGATGATCCTCGTCAAAATAATCTCAACTGTCCAAAAGATTTAATTATCTTTTAATCCGGAGCATTGAAATTAAAATTTTGGGGAAAAAACGAATTTATCATTTAATTCAATTTTTAATTAACTCAAAAATATTATTTTTGAGTTAATTACCTCAAAATTTTGACTTTGACTTAACCACCAAGGCCCAAGGGTCCAAAATTTCTTAAAATTCTCAATATTCCCTTGGTCTGGGGCTTTCAAAATCATTTTCCAAGGACCCACAAATTTTGCCTTTAAATATTTAATCCTAATTTAGGACTCTAAATTAATTAAATTTCTGGTTTAGGATTTTATTAATTAATTGACCATAAAATTTAATTAATTGACTGAGAGGGGATTATAATTATTTTTCCAACCCTCTTTTACATGAGATAATACATTTACATACATAAAGGGGGAAAACCCATTTGTATAGACCCTCAAATAAATACCCAATTCTGCGACTCAAAACATGATCTAGTAGACCTAGTAGTTGAAACTACTTTTAAAAGGACTCAATAGAACACTAGGACCCACTTAGTATGCTGATGATAATTTCCACCCTAGATTTGGGGTGAGGCTGGAGGGAAAAACTCTACCGATCACTTTCGTGAATTAGTGAGACAAAAAACCTCCTAGGATAGAGATCATCAACAACATACTAGGCTTACCTAGGTTGTTACATACATTGACGGTCTCACTTAGATCATTTACATGATAACATGCAGAATGGGTTTACATCATTTGCAAAACTGTCGACTGATGATTGATGATGGAAACTGAATGGCGCAACCACGTCGAACATGACAAATCCCATTTGAAAAAATGGGGGTGTACTGCTATAGGGTAGTTGACAAAGTGCGGTCAACATCTGGCTATACTTGGGGACATGTTGCTTCATTGAAGGAATGTGAGAATCCAGAATCTGCATCCAAGCAACACACAAGATTACATAAGTAGCATCTATCCAAATATCATCATATAACATTAAGCACATGAAAAGTAGAAGCTCTTCTTTTATTCATTATTCTACTTAACATAAGAAATAAATCTACTCTAACTACAAAATGAAATGCTGAAATAACAAGGAATAGGGTTAGAAATAAAATACAGAGGATGCCCTGTGGCATCAGATGTGCTCAATATAGTGTATGTTGAGCATTTTCCTACTTTCAGGCAAGTCTGTAGGCTTCTTTTCAGATGTGCCATGTCCAATCTTGCTAATTGTAGGACTCTGTCTTATCTGATTGTCAAGATGCTTTCGACCATCAAACGAATCAAACCACTTACTTCTTTTTTGCTTCTTTCTCTTCTTCTGAGTGGGTTGTGATGTCAGCAATGAGACCACTGTAGATTTCTTGTCCTCATCTTGAAAATTCTTGCACAAAACATCTGAAGAACCTGGAGCGTGACCAATATTATTCTGGATATACTCTGTCAATGGTGACACATAAGCTTGTTCTTTCTCAACATCCTTTGAAACCATAGTTAAATCCTCTGTGTGATGAGATGGGAATGGCTTTAGCAGACAAGAAGTCTTATGATCTGTTGATGAATCTTCATAATCAAATTTTGGTTGAAATTTTTGTAATTCTTCCATTTTTTCCAATTTCTTTTGTATGGAACTCATCTCCCTGGCATGCCTTACTATTAATTTCGTCTAATTTGCCTCCATATTTTTTATTTCCAACAAGTGATTTTCCTTCATGGTATTCATTTCCTGGGTGTGTCTTGCTTCCATTACAATCATATGATTCTGTATAATGGACATCTGATTAATCATTATCTTTAACCTGTTTTCCATGACATTTATTTCCTGTGCATGAATTTCTTCCATGGAAGTTATCTTATTTTGAAGATTGATTTGGTTAGCTTCCATGTTTTGAATTATTTGCATATGACTGGGTTGCACATCCTTAATCATCTGAGCTGGTTCCTTAACCTGACTTTCATGATCTTCTTTATGCATGTGATAGTCCTTACCAACAACATTAATTTGATGACTTGACCTTGCCATTCTACTAGCTATGATCCTTTTGACAATGGGACAAGTACCCTCTTCATGAAGAGCATCACAAACTCTACAATAAGGTGGAGCTTCATCCACAAGTTTTGCAAACTCAAATTGATTTGTCGGTCTCTGCTCATAAGATAGGTCTCTTTTCCGAAATGCATTATTATTTCTAGGTTGGGAATTCTACGTTCGAGCTCTTTCCATTTGGACCAACCTAGCATGTAAGACACTTATTTCCTTAGCATGTTCAGAGATCAATTTCGCTTGATTAAGCTCCATGCTTTCAAGTTTCTTAGCATGATTTCGCTCCATGCTTTCAATTTTTTGCATTAACTTTTTCATAGGGTCATCATCATCTTTTTCAATTTCTTTTTTCTTATAATCTGTCAAAGACCTATCAAAATCTGGAGTTTTGGACATTCCAGATGCTTTCTTATCTTTTTCAATCTCCTCATCTAAAGATTGACAAGCCTTATAATTTGTAGTTTTAGCCCGCCTTAACTCATATGAAGTATCAGAATCAAAAGCATCAATGTAAAAATTCAGAAGAGATCCATCAGGAGGTTTATGAGTTTGAGATATTTCTCTAAGAATACCATTAAATCTCCTGTTAAATTCTTCAGTCGTTTCATTTTCTTTCTTTTTTATGGTACTGATCTCTATTACCAAATGCTGATCTTCCCTTTTATCACCATACTTTTCCTTAAAAGCAGTTACAATGGATTCAAAAGTATTGAATGAATTATCAGGCTTTTCCATAAACCATTCAGCAACATCCTCACCGAAAGTAAGAACAAAATTTTTCATCTTTACATCATCGAAATTATTATTTGCAGCTGCAAATCTATTCCACTAGTTAGTGAAAGCAAACAAATGATATTTAACACTAACTGCATCATTTCCTTGAAAGATAGGTAATTTATCCATTTGAGGGAGATCATGGGGATAACCCTGAATATTAGCAAAATTACACGGGGCAAAAACATCCATGATATCATTTTTAGGATTTTAGAAATAGATCTGTGTTCAAGAATAGTCAAAAGGTCCTCAAGAAGCAAACTTCTTAGCAGAAACTCTTGTAAAAAATGAAAGAATTGGAGTCGCCACTTGAACATGAAACTAATTCTAAAACAGAAGAAATAATCGAGAGATGGCAGATGGATATCAGGGGGGGATTCTTATGGGAGTAAAAGGATGAAGAAGTGGAGTCACCACCCAAACAAGAAGCCAACCGAAATTTCCAAGTGCTAAAGATACGATGATGAAATGATTAGTGATATGACGAAAGATAAGACAATGAAAATATGAAGGGATGAAAAGACGCCAGAAAATGTGATCCCTTGCGACAGGCTAATGAATGGCGATGAAAGATCAGAATATTCTAAAATGTCGCTAAGACCAAGGACAGAAAAAACTCTATCCCTGACAATGGCACCAAAAAATGTTGTCGCACAGATTGTCCAGGCACCACGACAACGACTTAGACTGGGGGCTGTCACTCTTATCCCCAATATCTCTATTTAAGTTGTCTCCTTGCAAGCTAAGGGAGGTAGACCCTATTATAAATGAGGATGAAAAATCTAGGAGACACAGCTAAAACATCAAATACTTGATAGAAAGAACGAGATTCCATAGATCTAAATTAGATTTCACATTCAAGACCAGTGCCTTATGGAGTCAAACAAGATCTCGTTATACAAATTACAAACAAGAAAATGATGATTAACCACTGCATATTAAAACATGATTGATCACAATGATATTTAATTGAAAAGCACCACAACCATGAAGCAATAAAATGAAAATGCCAAAATTTAAGATGTTTCAATTATTTTCACTTCAACAGATTCCAAAATTTTTGTATAGTCACACTTAGGATAAAATATTTAAAAGCTAATTTGACTATAAAAGATATTTTTGAGAATTTTTGAGAATTTTTTATTATTTTTATTTTTAATCTAGAACAATCTAAATCTAAATTAAAACACAACTAGAATTAAAACTAAATGAAACTTAAAAAATTAAAATCTAAAAAAAAACTAAAACTAAACAAAACAAATTTAAAATCTAAATTAAAATTAAATTAAACAAAACTAAGTTAAAACTAAAGTCTAAATCCTAAAATTAAATCTAAGTCCAAAACTAAAATTAGACTAAACTAAATTTAAACTAAAACAAATTAACTAAAACTAAATTAAAATTTGAAATCCTAAAGAACTAAACTAAAAAAAATTCGACTAAGTTAAAATCTAAGAATAAAAAGAAACTAATCTAAAATTAAACTACAACTAAAACAAAAAATACACTAAATGAAATAAAACTAGAAAAATTAAAATTTAACTCTATGTTTAAGACTAAGCCTACACAACCAAATAAAATCGAAAACTACAACCCTAACGCTAAATCAAAAACGCATTGAAGTTTTTCACGCAAAAAAAATGTGATTGATCGATTTTGTGTATGTGTTTGCTATGTCGTTTCTATGTGCAGGTTGAGGAGGCGAGCGTTGGATGGCGGCACGACGGAGCAGAAGAGCAACTCGGACGAGGGCGTGTAGAGCGAGGGAAAAAATAAAGATGAAATGTATGCGTCTGTCACTTGTGCGCTTGCATGTCGAACGCAGGACAGAAATGGAGCACGATGGAAGGTAGATAGAGACAGTTTTGTGATTGTGTAGTTTTGACGGGGTATAACACTGATCGAACAAGCGTGAGGAGGCTAAGGATGAGCCGGCTGGATGAGGTGAGATTAGTAGCAGAGCATTGAATGCAGGGCCGAAGCTAGAGAATGCTGGATGGATAAAGCTGATGGATAGCCTGGAAACAGAGCTGAGGGCAGAAAAGACTTCCTGAAGGGAGACGGATGGCTAGGGCAGAAGCAAGGATCATTTGCCAAGATAAAAGATTGCAGATATAACTCTATTGGGCGACAATTTCAAACAAAGGGAATGCAGCATGATAGAAAGTAGTGACAGAATAGCACCCAGCAAATTTAAAAATTTCTCCTTCAAAATTTAGACGTTCATATGCTCCTTGAACTCAATAACGTCTAGATTTCGCCCACAGTAGCAATTTGAGACCAGATCTGGCCTTTGGAGGCTAGATCTGCTTCAAATCTAAAAAAAAAATTAGATTTGAACCCTGAATCCAACCAGATCTGAAGATACACACCAGAAAATGATTAAACCCTCACAGTAAAATTACAAATTTACAACTAGTTTACAAGTTTAAAACCCTCAAGGTCAGATTTAAAATCCATTTTAGCACAATTTTCAGAGATTTAGAGTTTTAGTGAGAGGCACAAGCCTTTGAAACCTTGCAAAATCACAAATATCGTAAGATAGACCCAGAAATTTAACAAATAAAGAGCTTATCAGATTTATGTTTATTGGGAGTTGGCTGGTCCAACCGAAGACTTCCCCAGACGCCCAATCCTAAAAAAAAATTCCCTGCACACTTAGATCTGAATCTTAGATCGATAGAGATTTAAGAAAACAACATGAGACCTTTGCGGAAAAATTAGAATGTCATTTTATAAACCCAGAAAACTGCATAAGATACCTATATGCAGATTAATCCATGAAGGCCATCAACCATAAAATGCAAGAAACCAAGTAGCAGAGTTTAGAGACAATTCACCACATAGATCTGAGAAGGAACATCTAGATTCAGTAACCCCCAAAAGTTCCTTTATGCTTATTCCTCAAAAAGTTTACAAGAGCTTCTAATAGTGCGAACATCCCTAGACTCCATGATTCAATATACATCAAATGCAGAGACAAACATTTAATTGGCTAATTTGGGATGATCCTTGCCTTTAAATAATCCTAAACGATAGTAAGATTTCCACTATTTTAATTCGGAAAGTTGAAATTAAAATTTTGTAAAAACATTTGGTCATTTATCTGATTAATGAATTAAAAATATTATTTTTGAGTTAATTACCCAAATTTTGATTTCTTGACTTTTAACTACCACAAATTATATTCAAAATTTCTTAAAATTCTCAATATTCCCTTGGTCTGGGGCTTTCAAAATCATTTTCCAAGGACCCACAAATTTTGCCTTTAAATATTTAATCTTAATTTAGGACCCTAAATTAATTAAATTTCTGGTTTAGGATTTTATTAATTAATTGACCAGAAAATTTAATTAATTGACTGAGAGGGGATTATAATTATTTTTCAAACCCTCTTTTACATGAGATAATACATTTACATACATAAAGGGGGAAAACCCATTTGTATAGACCCTAAAATAAATACCCAATTCTGCGACTCAAAACATGATCTAGTAGACCAAGTAGTTGAAACTACTTTTACAAGGACTCGATAGAACACTAGGACCCACTTAGTATGCTGATGATAAAATCCACCCTAGCTTTGAAGAGGCTGAGGAAAATCACGAATACTACTCAGATAGACAAAAATCAGATAGATCATCAAATAAATACATTATAGCCACTTAGTCATACATACATCGACGGTCTTACTTAGATCATTTACATCATAACATGCAGAACAATAAACGCTAAAATGTCTGTAAAAAAATGATGATGGAAACCTAATGGTTAAATTGTCACGATTGATGACGAATCCTATCACAGCTGGGGATGTACTGCTATAGGGTAGTTGACAAAGTGCGGTCAACATGGCCAAGAAGCCAAATTTACAACCGACTGAAAAAGGAGTGGAAGATGTAAATATTGGGACAGCTGAAGACCCAAAAATGGTGAAGTTATCCAAATCATTGTCACCAGAGGTAAGAGCTGAATATGTGAGTTTGTTGTCTTCATTTGCTGATGCTTTCACTTGGGATTACTCAGATTTAAAGACGTATGACACCAATATAATCCAGCATACTATCCCTATTAAGCCTAATCAGAAGCCTTTCAGACAAAAGCTAAGAAGAATCAATCCTAAGTTGCTACCATCGATTGAGAAGGAGGTAAACAGGTTGTACAACGCAGGAATCATTGTTCCCATCAGATTTTCTGATTAGATTTCCAATTTAGTGCCAGTGCGGAAAAAGACAGGTGAGATTTGGTTGTGTATTGATTTCGGAAATTTGAACAAGGTGTCATTGAAGGACAATTATCCATTGCGTAAGATGGATCATATATTGCAGCGAGTAGTGGGTGCATCTCGTATGTCACTACTCGACGGTTATTCTGGATATAACCAAATTTTGGTTCATGAGGACGACCACGACAAAACAACATTCACAACTCTGTGGGGAACATTCCACTATGCCAAGATGCCATTCGGTTTGAAGAATGCTGGCGCAACTTTCCAGCGGGCGATGGACATGGCTTTTTCGAATTGAAAAGATGTTTTCCTTGTTATATACCTTGATGATTTGACAGTTTTTTCCAATTCAGATGAAGAGCATATGTATCATTTGAAATTTGTTTTTCAGAAGTGCAGAAAATATGGTGTCTCGCTTAATCCTAAGAAGAGCTTATTCGCCATGGATGAAGGTAAATTACTTGGTCATATTATTTCCAAAGATGGCATTCGTATTGATCCAGCACGTGTTGAAGCAATCCAACAAATTGACCCTCCTAGGAACAAGAAAGAGATTCAGTCTTTTAATGGTAAGATGAACTTTTTGCGCCTTTTTTTCCCAAACCTTGAACATTTAAGAGAAATAAAAAATATGTTAAAAAAGGATAGCCAAGTGAAGTGGAATGAAGATGCGGTAAAGTCCTTTAATTTGGTGAAGTTGGCACTATCTTCAGCTCCCGTGTTAATCAGCCTGGATTACACCCAAGACTTTATTTTGTTTTCCTTCGCTTCGGAACATACCATGGCAGCTGTGTTAATGCAAAAAAGAGATGGACATGAGAAGCCTATAGCATTTTTCAGTCGAACTATTAGAGACGCAGCCTTGAAATACAACATCATCGAGAAACAAGATCTGGCACTGGTAAAGGCATTGAAGGATTTCCGGGTATACATTTTACATTCCCATATTTTAGCTTATGTTCCTAACATTGCCGTGAAAGATGTATTAGTACAGACTGATCCGGAAGGAAGACGTGGTAAGTGGATCACAGCTTTGCTGGAATATGATGTGGAAATAAGGCCCACGAAACTGATCAAGGGACACGGGCTGGCGAAGCTTATGGCTAAATCGAATTTGCATGCGCTAGACATAAATCTGATCGCTGCTATGTCTGATGAGGATGAGGAGAATTCGCCACTTCAGGTATTGGAAATGTTTGTTTATTTCCCATGGTATTCAGATATCTTCTATGTTGTTCAAAATTTGTCATCACCGCCTGACATGACTAGAAACAAAGGTAGAACATTGAAACTGAAGGCTACAAAATTTTGCATTTTGAATTCTGCACTTTTTTGGAAAGATCCGGGTGGTGTGTTATTGAATTGTTTGGTGGAGGAAGAAGCGAAGAAGGTAATGGAAGATTTTCACAAAGGAGACTGGGGGGGTCATCATTTTTGGAAGACAACTGCCAATAAGATTTTGAGAGCAGGGTACTATTGGCCGACATTGTTTGCTGATGTCTATAAAATAGTTAAAGGCTGCCATGAGTGCTAGATTCTCGAAGGAAGACAGAAATTACAGCCATTGCCACTCAAGCCTATTGAGGTAAGCACCCCTTTCCAGCAATGGGGTTTGGATTTCATTGGGGAAATCCATCCTCCTTCCTCAGGACAGCATAGATGGATTCTAACAGCCACCGATTACTTTACGAAATGAATCGAAGCAGTTCCTACAAGGCAAGCCACCGATTCGGTAATTATTTATTTCCTTGAGAACAACATTTTGTCTCATTTTGGTTGCCCGAGTAAATTGATCACAGATAATGCAACGGCTTTTAAATCAAGGAAGATGATTGAGTTTGGTGCTAAGTATAAAATTATTTTGGGACATTCAACCGCCTATCATCCGCAAGGCAATGGTTTGGCGGAATCTTCCAATAAGTCTCTAGTCAATATCATTAAAAAGTTGCTGGACATTAATAAGAAGAGTTGGCATAAGAAGCTGGTGAATGCGCTATGGGCTGATTGGGTAAGTCAAAAGAAGTCTATCGGTATGTCTCCCTTCGAATTAGTTTATGGAGTAGATACAGTCTTTCCTACATCACTTGCTATTCCGGTGGTCAAGCTTCTTCAGGAGGCTGGTAGTGAAGAAAGCCATATGCAGAGAAGGATAAATCAGATGATTCATTTGCAGCAAACGAGAGAAGAGGTCTTCCAGAATACAATCAAGTTGCAAGAGAGAATAAAAAAGATCTGTGATAGGAAAGCGAAGGCAGATAAATTACAGTTAGAGGAAGTGGTATTGAAGTGGGATGCTAGGAATGAGGACAAAGGTAAACACGGTAAGTTTGAAAATCTATGGAAAGGTCCATTCAAGATTGCAGCATATCGAGGTCAAAACACCTTTCTTTTGAAGGAGATGAATGGTGAAGATTGTCCAGGAGGGCTGGTCAATGGCCGGCTGCTCAAGCGGTACCATTTCTAAGATGTTTTCTGCTGATCATTGTCATTGTACATATCATGTATTTCAATTTCATTGTAAGTGTGCACTGTAGTATTTTCTTCAGTCTGGGGCCCGAAGTGAAGGCTATAATTCTGAAGAAGGATTTCAGTTTTCATTTGAGTTGGTTTAGTCAGTTTGGTTCAGTCATTTCTGGTTTAAAGGTTGAGTCAGTTTAAGTTAAAGCTTCAGTCAAATAAATTCAGTCAACAGTCTTGAGTTATTTTGTCAAAATAATCGATTCCATAGCCCAATGGATGAAAAGCATTGGTCTGCTCTCCCAAAGATCTGCCATTCTTGGCACCTCCAAGGAGCTACCATCCCCATTGGAGCCAATGTTAGAGTCGAGTTTTACATCCCTCCGTTAGAGATCATTTCTCTTATTGCATTTCATTGTTTAGGTGTCTCATTCCGCTCATTCATCTGCATTCCGTTAGGGGCATGCCATTGTCTAACGGAAGGGTTTTGTTCTTTCATTTTCCCTCATGTTTATACTTGCTGGGTTGGTCAAAATTCCCAAAATTCATCAAAGTTCAGTTCATGTCATTTACAGTCATAAATGGTTATTTTGGTCAAAAGAGTCCTTGTAGTTTTTAGGTCTAGGGTTTTGTCTTTCGAAATGTTAAATAATGCCCGTAGGCCATGAGGAGGTTTTCGATAAGTTTTCAGTTCAAAATTTTTATCATCAAACATGCTCGAGGACATTTCTTGTTCAAAACTCTGTTTTGAATAAGAAATTGTCAAAATTTGTTTTTGTAATAGTCATGTATTTTTCCGCCATGAAGACTTCAAAGCAGACTCTGGTTTTCCTTTGCCAAGGTTCAACGCCAACATCCCTACAAAAATCAACCAATTTCATCATTTCAAAACCAGAAAGTCAATGAGGAAACAAAAGACAAAAGTTGTATTTAATGAAAAGTGCCAAAGGTAAAAAACATTACAAAATGGGTTTTGAGAAGAAAAAATTAAAACCATCTCTTTTCAAGATATTTCTCAAACTTATTTGTTGATTTGCACCAAGAGGCGTTCAGAAAATCCAAGGGAGAAGTCGAAGTTGGAAGTTGAGAGACGAAACTGCGTTTTAGAAGGTCGACTGTGTGTGTTGAGTTCAGCGCGGAACATAGAAGGCAGGCGTGGCACATCCATAGCGCGCAGACATAGAGCTGAAAAACTCCGTGTTATTTTCTTCTGGTGTGGCGCACCCAAAGGCCGCGGCGCATTGGGTCTGCGCACGACGCAGAGGCTCGACAGGCTTAAAAATCATCATTCATGCTCCAAACTCAATTCAATTCAATTCATTTGCCTCCAAGTAAGTTGTGTGTGCTTGCTATTTGAGTTTAACTCCTGTTGGATGTCTTGGAAGGAGGTTTTCAAAGAGTTTAATTGGTGCAAGAATTGACCCTATATTCATATTGAAATCTGCTCCATAGGGTTTTGAAAAGAGGTGATCAGAACTTGAATTTTGGTGTTAAAACTCTCATTCCATTGTCATGTGAGCTCTCGTCATTGTTATCATTGTTATCACTATTATATCACTGTCACACTATTCTATCACGATCCTTTCTCCTATATCTGCTGTCCCATATCCCTTATTCCCTTTTATGCCCATGTGTTAAACCCTACTATTCCCTATCACCTTCCCCCTTTCATATCACTTAAATTCCCAATTCCCAAAACGTGCAAGGACTATCTCTATATCCTTGAATTCACCTAGCTTAAGGGTATCTTGTCATAACATTTATACCTGTCCCATCACCATCCCACTCCCATATCCTTTGCAAATATTCCTAATTCCCAAATCCCTAATCCCCATACAGTCAAGTGACTGTTTTCACAAGTTAAGTTTCATTTGACAGTCCTTTAGCCCACTGTTTATACTTCCCACAGTCCCTCATTTCATTCTTGATACATTTGGCATATTTGGTATTGAAAGGCAAGCACCAATTCATCATTTTCAAACATACACCTAACTCTTATTTTCACCATACATATATCATCACCTATTTGTCAAACACCTTGTTTTTAGCACCATGTCAGAGACAAATTCATCATATGAGCAGGGGTATGAGAAGGACAATGATTCAAACGCAGAGCTAAATGTGCCGAGGAGGTCTCATAAGATTGGCAGGCACGTCAGGGAGGAGCCCACTTCTTCGGCTCAATTGCAGGCCTGCCCGCTTGCAATGACATGCTTTCTGCAACATTCATGTTTTCGGTATTGCGAGATGATATCTCAGATTCAGCACCATCTGGAGTTGGTTCGCTTATTTGTCCTACATTTGCATGATGGTCATGTAAACCTTGCTGGAGTGAACTTCACTTTGACACCAGAGACCATTTCTGAGGCGACCGGGATACCAAACATTGGTAAGGAGTGGAATAAGAGATAGCAGCTGGATAGAGCTTATTATGAACCTTACATCAGGCCTGGATATTTGAGGCAGTTGAGCAGATTATTCCCGTTCCGGTTTCTGAAGGAGTCCTATGCGCCATTAATGAAGCTCATCATTAGATATTTCAGCTGCGAGGGTAGATTCTCACGCCTTTATGCATATCATATCAGACTTTTGATGCATTTCACGAGAGTGCGAATGATGAATGTTCCATACTTCATGTGCCGAAACATAGAGCGTATGACTACCCTTGTGCAGAAGAAGACTCCGGAGCAGCAGCATAACAAAATCTATCATTATGCGCTCATCAAAATCATTGTGGTACATCAACTTGGTTTGCATGGCATCACATGGGATGAGTTCATTTCCTGTGACTTCTTTGCAGCCCCTCAGCCTCCTCCCGAGATTGTTTATGATGAGGCAGAGCCTTCACATCAGTTTGAGGTTCCTGATACTGAGCCTATGAGTGCTCCAGTGTGTGTGATATATCAGAGAGGCCACAGAGCCTTATTTGCAGTGGCACGACGAGTACTATCTCCACCAGGGGTGGAAGGGGTCTCGTTATCTTCATCAGCAGCGTGAGTACTATCTCCACATGGTGTGGAAGGGGTCTCTCCTTTGACATCAGCACAGGTACAGGTTCAGGACAGAGTCAAGAGGCCTATGCATGATGAGGGCCCTTCAGGAGGCCAAGACACTAATTTTATACTCATCGATGTTGATGCGAGCTCTCCCAGCTCAAAGCTGAAAGAGATAATCCAGGAGCAGAAAGCTGAGATCGGCACACTGACCGAGAAATTGTAGAGAGCTCAGTGGGTTATAAATTATTTGGAGCAGCGGAATAAACAACTGGAGGATTAGCAGACACTCATAAAATTGCGGCAAATCCGTGAAGACCGTGAATTGGCCCGAAAGAGATCGGGTGACATGACACCATTTGAGCGAGAGACTTGCCTTACGCACGCCAAAATTCATCTGGAGAAGCTCTTGGTGAAGGCCAATAGGGAAAAATACATGCTCAGACATATGAAAAACAACTATTGGGCCCACACACACGTTTGCAGAGTGAAAATGAAGAGATCTTGAAGGCGAGGTTGAGAAGAGCACTGAAACATCGGAAAAGGCCGGATCCACTCTGAATCTTGGCCGAAGCTTCCTTGGCTGAGCACGAGACATGATGGGAGACCTTCACTCCAAATTTCAGCAAATTTGGTAAAACTTTTTTCATTTTGAAAATTTTGGTTGCAAAACAGGTTTTTCCGCCCGACGCGTCACGCCACCCAACGCGTGCTTATGATTGGAACATCTTCTGGAGGAAAAATTCTCATTTTTGGGTTTTTCATGACATATTATGTATGTTCAAGAATTTCCGAAGCATTTAATCAAATTATGGGCTGTCTAAAGGGCCAAAAACACCTTGAAAATAGCCTTTCTGCCACTTTTTGCACTAGTAGGAACCAGTCTTGGGAGATTGCAGTTTTGGGGGGGCAAATGACATCCAAATTGAAAAATTCCACTTGGGTTGGATATCAGACATCCAGGGCTTTCCAACTAGATATCATGAGATCAATTTGGACTTCGAGAAGTGCTCAAAAAATAGGGTCAAATTGGTGCGACGCATAGAGAATTTGGGCGCGGCGCATAGAGGAATTTTGCCCAAATTTTCAGCCTCTTTTCACTGTAATTTCATTAATATCATTTTACTTTTTCATGTGATGATTGATTCATTCGGATGTAATTTGGTAACCATGATGTAAATTTGGCATGTTTTTACTTGTTCTAGAGGATTCATTCAATAAAAGTGAAAATTAAGCAATGGATCAGTTTCACAAGACAGAGAGGCAAGTTGTTTGAATGCAGATTTTAGCTCCATGTTTAATTGGGTCAAACAGCCTTGAAGGATGAGTGGGATCCCCAGAGGCACAAGTTAGGATGGTCTATATATTGTATTTTTTTGAGACATTTTCGAAGTTGGAACTTCGAAAGTTTACAATTCATCGACATTGATTTCGTATTTTCAAGGCAAAGTAGAGGCAGGAAAGACCAAAGTTTTGCAGCACTTGTTGGGATCCTTGTGGCTTCTAATTTTTGATGATGTTCTTCTCATGTTATTTTAAGTTTCAATAATGTTATATGTATGCAATTTCCCTTCTCTATGCTTCTGAATTAAACAAATGAGTAATTGAGGTAGAATTCATTGATTTGCTGGTGCTCTGCCTTAGACTTTTGTTTAGTTTTATATGTTTTCATCAGTTTGAAGAGGATCCTTGCACTCTCTTGCCCTCTTCAGCTCCTCGGCAATATTTTCTATCCATCCATTGAATCTAAGACATCAAAGTCATCGCATACCCTGCCCCAACTTGAACTCTGCAAGAATTTGGCCTCATCCCCAAGCCCAAAATTGTTTTTCCCTTTTCCCAACAAAAAAACCCTAAAAATAAAAATAAAACCCTCCTATTTGTTTATCTAGCCTAAGATCAGTTGTTGCTTCAGTCATCTCAGGTCCCTTTGAATATTTTCATTGAGGTTGACCCAGAGAGAGCCCTCTCCTGTCCTCGTAGGGCTAGCTATGAGGCTGAGCGTGGTTTGGTGTTGTCCTTCTTCTTCCTTATTTCATCCTAAGGTGGATTTGGGAACTAACAGGCACAACCCTGACATACACCTTCATGTTCATTCTTGAATTCAAGCATCCCCATCACCACTTTCCTTGCTTCAGGAAGGGCTTTGTAATGAAGGTGTCCAAACCTCTAGTGCCATAGTTCAGTCTGTCAGATAGTATCACATGTCATTGCTCCTAGTGGACTTCCTCCAGCCTAGTAGAGTGTATCAACTCTAAACCCATTCGTGATAACTTCCTTGAAACTCTTCTTCCAGACACACACCTTCCCATCAATGAATGCCACATTGAAATCTTTGTATTCCATGGCTGAAATAGACACAAGGTTCTTCTTCAAATGAGGTACATATAGTACATCTTGTAAGAAAAGGATTTGACCTTGAGATAATTGGAGGGTCACAGTCCCTATCCTTTTCATGGGATATGTGGCATTATCTCCAAGGATAATATTAAGATTAAAATCCTTCTAAACCATATCAAAAAGTGCTTCCTTAAACCCAGTGATGTGCCTTGAGGCCCCACTATCAATCAACCAAACATCCATAGTGTCGGGTGGAGATGCAACAGAGAGGGTAGATACAAGAAAGAAAGAATTTATTTTATCATCAACAACATTAGATTCCTTATACCTGGAATTTCTCAACCTTTTGAAAGGTTTCCCATTTCCACTAGAGGAAGCCTTCCTCTTCCCTTTGAGCCTGTTGTTCCTTTTATTTCCATTACTTCGGTTGTTGTTGTTGTCATCATCATCAAGAGAATCCTTCTTGAAAGGGTATTCTCTAGCATAGTGGTTGGTCTTGTGACATGTGTAACATTTTCCTTTCTTTCCTTGGGCCCCTGATCTTCCTTTTTTCCTCGGACCACCATTTTTCTTCTTCTTAGCATGAGCAGTGAGGGCAACATTTCCTTCATTTTCATATTCCTTCATCCTTGTCTCTTCTTGTATGCATCTCGATAGTACTTCGTCAAAATTAGGTATCACATTTTTATTGAGAATGGTATTGAATACATGTCATTCAGAGTAGAGACCTCTAAGTACGGTGAGAACCATTTCTCGATCAGCTATTGTCTCCCCAATGACCAAAATATTATTTCTGATTTTGATCAACTTCAGAAAATATGATTGGACGGATTCATCTCTGCCTTTATTCAGATTCTTCATTTGGTTCTTGAAGAAAATGACTTGATTTTCATTGTTGGCCTTGAACATTTTGACCAAATTATCATAAATCTCCTTGGATGGGCCCAGCTCAGAGATATAGGCTACTAGACTTATGAATTGAATCCTGGATCATCAGCTTTGCTTTGATTTCCCCCTTCTTATATTTTGACTTGGTGGCAGTAGGTGCAGAGGATGGAGGCTCTTGGATTTTACCCTGCACATAGTCCATGACATCTTGGTCTTCCAACATAAGATCCAAAGTCATCTTCCAGGCATGGGAGTCTTCATTCACAGTTAATTTTTCATTAGCTTTGAAGCCATTATACTTTGAGGTACCCATGCTCTTCTTTAGTGGTTGCTACAAACTTAGGCTTTGTCTTCACCTCAGCTTTGAATCCCATGTAATTTTTCATAGATGTTTTATGCTTGATGCAACTTTACTTTTATCCCTAATATCAAACAACAATCACATAAACAAGAAATTAAAATGTTGATAGAACATACCAATAGATTGACATAAGACAAACCAAAATTACACTTAACTTGATTAGCAAAATATATGTGTTGTGGTGTGTTACGATGGTCAACAGGATTCTTCAACCAGCAAAGTCTCAATACAGTCAGCCAACCATAATGTGTCACAAAACCCTCTCAGACAGTTATACCAGTCAACCCAAAGTCAACGAAAGTCAATGCTACCCCAGTCAACAGTCAATGCAAAAAATCAGCAGCAAAAAGTCAACATAGCCCAATAAAAGTCAACAATAAACCTCAATTTCTGTGCCAATAAATGCAGACTTTATAAATAAGAATTTTGGGAGAAATTAGGGTCAGTTTTTCCAAGCATTAACCAAAGTCAACATTGGTCAAATCTGCTCTGAAACCCTAGGTCAAAATAGAAATTTTGCTTCGTTGAAATTTCCCACGTGTGAGAGAAGAAGAGCCTCCAAGGTGATCAACTAATTAGATGATGAGAGAGAATGTGTGATGATGTGATCAGTGAAAATGACCTCCAACGTTGACCTATATATAACCATCAGTGAGGGTGTGTGACACCTCTGATGGGGCTTCAAGCCAACATTTCAATACTGGCCGACCTTGCACATAAGTGGATTTAATTCAAAATAATTTTTTTTGTCATCGGATCAAGATGATCTTTAGATCGATCTTGCACCTCCTCGAAACACGAATCCAATAAAAATATTGGCATCTTCAAGTGAGCATCACAACTTTTGAGATTTTGTTTATTTGGGGTAGCATTAGTTGTGCTCTAGGTCCCAAATTTTGAGGAAGGACTAGAGTTCACCTAATCTATAGGACCCAGAAATGGATTTGGGAACTTTCATCTGGTTTAGGAGATATTAAATTAATTAATTATTTTAATGTATTGCCTAAGTTAAAACTTAAGAAAATAAAATAATTAAAGTGAATTTAATTAAACATGTGATGAAATTGTCTTAATTCACACGGATCAAGTTTTCTTTTAATCTTAGCCATTGATTCAATATTTGATCATGGACGTTGATTTGTCAACGAGAAAAGTATAAAGGAAAGGTTTAAGGTCATTTGTAAAGACACAGAGGTAGAGCACTAAAGCTAAGCTCAGATTCTAGGGAAGGGTTTTCTAAGAATACTTAGAAGTGTTTCAGCTCCATAGAGGGGAATTCAGACCAAGGGGATGATATGATCCCAAGGTCTAGAATACACAAGAGGCAGAGAAGAGATCAGCTCAAGGACAACGCAAAGGAAGGCGACAGTAGCAGCAGTAGCAACAACAAGGACAACATAATTTTTAAGAGACCCTTTATGCGTTACGCAGAGACCCTTAGGGGTAGCGTAGTGACTACGTCAACCATTCTTGGGTAACGCAATCCCTTTCGGAGTAGCGATGAGGGTTTGTAGGCCATCCAAGGCTGAAGCAGAGGCTTTCAAGAGCTTCAAAGGTTGACGCAGAGCATTTTAGGGGTAGCATTGGGGTTTCTAGGCCTGGATTTGGCTGGGTCCTATGAATCTTGTTTGAGGGTGTGGACCAGTCTTTGTTTTGGCCCTAGATCAGCCAGATATCTTTAGATCTAGTGTTATCTTTGTCGAGTTTTCCAGATATGGAACCCAGATTTGTGTATTCAGAAATATTTTTAACAATAGAACCCTCCAGCAGCCAATGATCGGATTTCCCAAATTGGGTTTTTCCGAGGACTATTTTTCCAGAAATAAATGTGTCACTTTGTCAATGTGTGCATGTGCTTATTCTAGATCTGGATTGGTAGAGATATGTTATGTGTTTTTATTTGATGTTAACTTGAATTTATTCAGTTGATAACTTATATAAGTAGGAGGAGATTAACTGGATTAATAGTAATAATTTCTACATAAGATATAAGAATCATAAATTTCTACATGGTATCAAAGCAATTGTAGTTCTAGGAGGGTCACTAGCTGAAGAATCTGAAAGATCTAGCTGTAGAAATGAGCTAGAAAAGCAGCAGAGAAGCAGATCTGAAGGGACAAAGCAGTTTTCAGAAGCAAAACAGAGGGAAGGGTGACACTGTCCAGTGTTGTGTCCTAGCAAGCCCACACAATTACTACATAGAGGCATCTCACAAACAATGCTGGTTGGGTCTGAAGCCAGCCAGTGTGATTCAGATCTGAATCTGTCAGATCCAGAAAAGTCTAGAGAAAATTTGCAGAAATTCAGAAGAGCTGGTGGGGTTAAAACTCTGAATATTTCAGATTTTTATCCTTAGCACAACTCAAAAATATTGGGAGGAGATCAGATTCTCAAGAAGTTTCTTGCCAAAGGAAATTTAGAGTTTCATAAGAGGATCAAAAAAGAAGTTGAATCATAGTTGTTTTGGTAGATTTCCAAGGAGGGAAATCAAGTGTTAGAGGGAGCAGAAGGCACCTGTTTCACCAAGGGCCTTAGATCCATTTCTCTATCAAAGAGAAAAGGAAGTTCTGACATATTCTGAGTAGATGTCTCCTCATGGACTACGTGATCAGGATAGGCTAGAGGGCCTCTCAAAATTTTCGGTTTGGAAAGCAAGGATCCTGATTGTCCTTGAGGCATACAATCTAAGAGACAATGCAGAGTAGACTCTGGCCACACTGACAGATGTGGATCTCCTATGGAAGCATAGAGAAGCTGTTGGGCATGCTAAGCAGCTGATAATGGATAGTATCAAGGACCATATTGTACCACATGTAGCTGAGAAGAAGACAACTAACGAGATGTGGAATGCCTTGACTTCCCTGTATGAGGGAAAATATGTTCGAAGAAAAATGTTGTTGGAGACCCAAATGAGGTCATTCATGATGACCAAAGGAGAAGACATGGAGCACTTCCTCTTCAAACTGAAGTCAATCAAAGATCAGCTGACTACAATGAGTGCAATGGTGGATGATGTTGTGATAGTCAGGACTTCCCTCAGAGCAGTCACGGATGAGTGGGAAACCTTGGTCCAAATTATCTTAGGTAGAGAGGACCTCCCAGATTGGGACAACTTGTGGTCAATTCTACGTCAAGAAGAACTCCGCAGATTCACCAAGAGGTAGCACAACCTAGGATTGAGCAAAGTGAAGAAGGAAGATGAGGAAGATGTAGCCTTGGCATCAAAGAAGCAACCGAAGAAGAAGAAGGATATTTCAAAGATCAAGTGCTTCCAGTGTGGTGAAATGGGAGATTTTGCCAGCCATTTTCCTTAGAAAAAGAAGGACAAGGAAGCATCTTCTTCCAAAGCATCTATGGCAGATGATGGGACAGGAGATGATGCAGCCATGAATGCTCATGAACCATGGAGGTGGGGTGACATGGATATGTAGAGGAGCTACATAGAAGAAGGAAGGATCCTTGAGAAGCTCATCTCTTGGATCACATGCAAGATATGGAAACCTTAAGACAGTAGCAGGATAAGTGGACCAGTGGGTGCATAGATCACAAATGAGGCAGAAGTAGAGGAAAATTTGAAGGCTAGGAGGAGTAGCATAGAGCAAATTAGCAAGAACGTAGAAGTAGTAGTAGCGCAGAGGCTGATGTGACTTCAACATCATAGAGTAGTGTTGCCTACACAATGCAGAGCTGTAGCAGCGCAGAGAGCTTCAGAGGGACAAGGCAGTGCAGCAACAACATGATAGATTTCAGCACAAGGAGTTGATGTGACTTCAGTAGTGTAGAGGGAGTTTGATTACGCAGGGAGAGTTGTAGATGTGCATCGTTCTTTAGATTCCAGCATAGATTTGTAGCTTATGGAGCTTTAGTGATGAGGATGCAACCCATTTGACTTGTTTGTTAAATATTGGGTAGGAGATTTAGTTGTTTCTCTCAACAACTGAAGTTGTAGTGTATCAGATCAGCAACGACAGTGATATGAGAAACACAGATGGAACATATTGAGAGGGAGCTGCAGTACATTGGTTGCAGTGGCAGTGGCAGAGTCATGGGAAGAAGTACAAAATGGCAGCAGTAGTGCAGTGTTGAGTGGCAGGAGGCCAAGCTTCAGCAGCACAGAACCAGTGCCCAAAATCATGTAATGCATAAGTTTGATGTTTTACTAGAGCACACCCTTGATGCTAAGAGGGAGTGTTGAGATTTTGTGTATTTGGGGTAGCATCAGTTGTGCTCTCGGTCCCAAATTTTGAGGAATGACTAGAGTTCATCCGATCTACAAGACCCAGAAATGGATTTGGGAAATTTCATATGGTTTATGAGATATTAAATTAATTAATTATTTTAATGTATTTCCTAAGTTAAAACTTAGGAAAATAAAATAATTAAAGTGAATTTAATTAAACATGTGATGAAATTGTCTTAAGTCACATGGATCAAGATTTCTATTAATCTTAGCCATTGATTCAATATTTGATCACAGATGTTGATTTGTCAACGAGAAAAGTATAAAGGAAAGGCTTGGGGTCATTTGTAAAGACATAGAGGCAGAGCACTGAAGCTAAGCTGAGATTCTAGGGTAGGGTTTGCTAAGAATACTCAGAAGTGTTTCAGCTCCAGAGAGGGGAATTTAGACCAACGGGATGATCTGATCCCAGGGTCTAGAATACACAAGAGACAGAGAAGAGATCAACTCAAGGACAACGCATAGGAAGGCAACAACAACAAGGACAACATAATTTTCAAGAGACCCTTCAGGGGTTACACAAAGACCCTTAGGGGAAACGTAGTGACTACGTCAACCTTTTTGGGGTAACGCAGTCCCTTCTGGAGCAACGCTGAGGGTTTGGAGGCCATCCAAGGCTGACATAGAGCCTTTTAGGGGCTTTAGAAGCTAACGTAGAGCCTTTCAGGGGCAACACAGGGGTTTATAGGCCTAGATTTGGCCGAGTCCTGTAAATCCCATTTGAGGGTGTGGATCAGTCATTGTTTTGGCCCTAGATTAGCCAGAGATCTATAGATCTAGTGTTATCTCTATTTTGTTTTCCAGATTTGGAACCCAGATTTGTGTATTCATAAATATTCTTAATAATAGAACCCTCAAGTTGTTAGAGACCGGTTTTCCCACATTAGGTTTTTCCAAGGAATATTTTTCCAGAAATAACTGTGTCACTTTGTCAATGTGTGCATGTGCTTATTCTAGATCTAGAATGGTAGAGATCTGTTATGTGTTTTGCTTCGATGTTAACTTGAATTTATTTAGTAGATAACTTATATAAGTAGGAGGAGCTTAACCAGATTAACAATAATAATTTCTGCATAAGATATAAGATTCATAAATTTCTACAACAACATGGAGTTTGGACCTAGATGTCCAAAATTAACAACATGGCCATGCACTATTACACCAGAAACAAGATTTCTCAAATCAGGATCAAGCATTTGAAGAAGAAATTGTGGAAAACCCTAATTAGGCAAAAGAAGAAGGACAAACTTGATTTTTTGGTTGAGGCCTCTCTCATTGCCTAACAGATCACTTCTAACTTCAAGGGGAAAGTCTGGACCTTTTTTGTGCAACTTTTGGAAAATTTTTAAATTTTGGTGGTTTTTGGCTAAAACAAGAAATTCATAATAGCCAAAAGCACAGTGCCTTGGCACTGCGCGTTTCCCTCAAAGCTCCAAATTTCCTAAATTATACATAAATGGATAGATTATGACCTTCATATCTCAGCTACTAGGTTTTTGTGCCAAGTTAGGATTCTGGTGGGAGAAAAGTGAAAAAAACATGTTAAAAAACCACTTTCTGCCTCCTTTTTCACCTAGGCACTGCGCTTTTGGAGTAACCTTGGGAGAATGAGTTTTTCTTAGCCTTGAAGAGGCCATTTTACTTGCTTAAGGACTCTATGGACAACTATACATCCTAATATTTTCAATGGTACCTTCAGATCAACATTTGGAGCACAAGAAGTCAAAAGTGCCCTGCAAGATGGAATTGCGCTTTTCCTTGATGGCACTGCACTTTTCCTCGTTGGTGTTACACTTTTCCCTAGAGGTCAAATTTTCGAGTTTATTCAGTAAAATTTGGTTTCTCATGATGTAATTCCTCTTGTTTTGAGTTGACATGGTGTAGATGAATGTAATTATTCTTGTAAATGTTATTTTGATGTAATTATGAAGGTCATTTATGATGGATAGGTCACTGAAATGCTAAAAGGAGAGTTTGTTTTAACCTCCCTAGTCTTAGGTTTGGTTGGAGAAATTTGTGTAAATTGTTCCTATCTTGTGGGATTCGACCCCAGAGAGAGGGGAAGATAGTTTGGGTCTATATGTATCTATTTTTCAGTCAGATTCAAGGTTGGACATCAGAGATTAGATGGCTTGGAGCTTTGTGTATAGTTGATATTTGCAAAAATACAAGGCCAGTCGTAGCTATTATACAGGGATTCATGTGGTATGATTTTTTGGCATTATTTTTCTTCTATAATTCACTTTTATGAATGATTAGTTCATATTCTTTCCATATCTATGCTTTCAGTGATCTAACTATAAGATGTTAAACAAAATTCTTTAAGCTTATGCTTTGTTTTGGTAGGAATTTCATGTTTATGTTGTTCATCTTCTAATAAATGAACTCATGCTTGTCATGCTTATTTTGATACTTTTATTTTCCACCCTACACTACGATTGAAAATATTAAAGTGCCACTGAACATATCTGCCATGCCCCTTTGTATCCCTACAACTGCAATTTTTAGAACTGACCTAGTTTCCTAGCCTCTCCTCCTAATCCAGCAAAAACCCAAAATTTTCAAAACCCTACAGCTCAGACGTATCCTAATATCTTCTTACCCTCTTCAGTCATATTTTGTCTGCAATATCACAGAGAGAGCACTCTATGATTTGGTAGGGCTAGCTGCCAAATTCTTAGTGGTTCGAGGTTACCTCCGTTGGTTTCCATTCTCAACCTTGGGACACTGTGGAGGATAATATTTTTAGCGTCGTTGCAGGGGAATGAAAGATTACATCTTCACTAGGATTTCATGACAAATTCATTGATATATAGGCTTGTGGGTGATAGGACCTTGTTTTCAAGAAGGTTGATTCGAATTTGCAGAGCCAAAGTGTAGTTTTCAGAATTGGCTCCTAAGAAGAAGTTCACAATATGGCCCCATACAGATTGAGAGATCAGGATACGTTGGAGGGTGTGTCAAAATTTTCGATATGGAAGGCTATAATCCTGGAAATCCTAGAGGATTATGATATCAGAGACCACGTAGAAAATTTCCTAGCTGTGCCGATCGATACTGACGCTTTGAAGAAGTTCATTGTGAATCAGGCATGAGAAAAGCACTTGATCATGGATGGGGTGAAGGATCACGTGGTCCCACACATTGCCGAGAATAGGAAGACACATGAGATGTGGAAATATTTAACCGCGCTGTATCAAGGAAACTCCGTCCAATGAAATATGCTTCTAGAGAACAAGATGAGGATGTTCGAGATGCACAAGGGAGAGAAGATCGATCCCTTCCTCTCCAGATTGCAGACAATCTGAGATCAATTTATAGCCATGGGGACAACTCTGGATGAAGGGATCTTGTTGAGGAATTCCATAAATGCAATCACTGATGGATGGGAGACCTTTGTCCAAAGCATTTTGGGCAGAGCACAACTCCCAAATTGGGGTGACATGTGGGCTATCCTTCAACATAAGGAGATCTGTAGGGTGACCAAGAAGGAATTCAACAACGAAGGTGTTAATGTGAAGAAGGAGGAGGAGGAGGATGCAGCCTTGGCATCAAAGGGAAAGTGACAACAAGGGAAGAAGAAGAAGGACCTATCCAAGGTTCGACGCTTCCGATGTGGCGAACTTAGACACTTCGCCAACACTTTTCCTAAGCGGAAGGCTAAGGAATATTGAGATTACAAAGTAGCAGCAGCTAAAGGGTACAATGGTAATGAGGATGATGTGGCAATGAGTGCTCACGTGCCTCGAGAGAAGAGGTGGGGAAATATTGATTTGTAGAGTAGCTATAGATGGGGAGGCAAGATCCTTGAGGTGCCCAGACTCTTGGATCACATACGAGCTGCGAGAGCCTTAAGACAATAGCAGGATGACTGGAGCAATGGGTGTAGAATATCATGGAGAAGTAGAGGTGGTGTTGGGACGCTAGAGATTAGAGAAGCACAGTGCAGAGGAAACATCAACATGGAAGTAGCAGCGCAGAGGCTGAAGGAAGTTTAGTAGTGCAGAGGGGCAGTGCTTATGTAGAGCACTAGTAGCACAGAGGCTCTAGAGAGATAGAGAAGTGCAGCAGTCGAGGGTATTTCAGTGATGAGATGCAGGACAACTGACTTGTCTGTTAGTGATTGAGTGGTTTTCCTTCAGTTGCTTACTTCTCAGTGTTGAAATTTTCTGTAGTTGGGGTAACATCAGGTCTGCTCTAGCCCTGAAATTTTGTGGAGGGGCTAAGAAACACATCACCTCCAAAACCCATAAAGCATTTGGATAAATTTCATATGGTGTTAAAGTTATTCAAATAATTAATTATTTTAATGTAATCCCTAAATCTAAACTTAGGGAAATTAATTAATTAAAGTGAATTAATTAACACATGTGCTAAAATGTTATAAATGACGTGGATCAAGTAGTCTTTTAATCTTATTCATTGGTGAGTGATTTAATCTCGACCGTTGATGTGTTCAACAAAAAAGTATAAGAGAAAGGCTTGAGGTTTAGTTGGAGACACACACACAGATGCAGAGCTGAAGAACTGATATAGAATTCTAGGGCAGAGTTTGCTAAGAATTTCTGAAATATTTTTCTGCAGCAAGGGGTAGTATTGGTTGAGAGGATGATCTAATCCTAGAGCCAAGAGTTAGAAAGAGGTAGAGGAGCAGCTTTCAGGGTCAGCGCAGAGCAGCAAGGGCAGTAACAACAGTTACGCAGCAGTTGTGCAGCACAACCTCAACCTCTACATAGGTGTTACACAGGCCCAGGAGGGGTATCACTGCAATTTCAGAGGGCTTCTAGAGTTACGCAGAGGCCTCTAAAGGTAGCGTAAGGACTGTTTCACCCACTCTGGGGTTACACAGTCCCCTTCTGAGTAGCGTAAAGGCATGCAGAGCCTAGAAGGCCTGATGTTGGGGCGTCAGGGGTAGTGCTGGGGTTTCTAGGGCCATAATGGGGCTAACTCTTGTAAATCCCATTTGAGGGTGTGGATCAATCAGAATCTTGGTCTCAGAATAGCAGTTTAGCTACAGGTCTACTTTTTCTTTATTGGGTTAACTAGATTTGGTGCTCATATTTGTTGTACTCATAATCTACTTAATAATAATAAACCATCATATCTGTTGCACTGGTTTTCTTGCATTGGGTTTTTCTGCGGACTTATGTCCAAAAATCTATGGCACTTTGTTTAATGAGTGTAATATTCAGTAAATGATCTGCATTTGTGTAGGATGTTAGTTGTGTTTACTTTGGTATTTTTTGAATATTTTTCTGAAAATAACTTGTATAACTCAATAAAGTAGGAGAAGTAAACCGTGATACTATAGTAGGATTTTTGCATTATGTATTCAGGAATTTTCACATGGTATCATAGAAATAGCAGATCAAGCTGAATCTCCAACAAATCAGCTGAAGAAATTTTTTTCTACAGGACAGCAGCAAAAGTAGTAGAGATCCGGAAAGGGAATCTTGGTAGCAAGAGGACGCAGACCCAGGAAGGGGCAGTGATGCAGCTATAGAAGGCCAAAAAGCTTACGCAGAGCCTTTCCAGGCTAGCGTAAGGACTGCATCACCCAGTATAGGGTTATGCAGTCTACTTCTGAGTAGCATTGAGGCTAGGTTGGGCCAGTTAGTGGGACACAATCCAGTCCTTCTTCCAATTATAGCAAAGTTTTGCCAAGATCTAGAAGTAGTACTTCAGATCTTCAGCAGTGATGGCGTGGTGGAGATTCTGTCGGTGCAAAATTGTGGCTAGCTAAGTCAACAAAGAGTGGGAGGAAGATAATTGCTCAGTAGATATGAGACAAACAGATTTGAGATTCGATCAGGGGGATCAGAGAGTACTGTCCAATTTTGTTTGGCTGAAGATTTCCAAGAGGGAAATCAATTGTGAGAGGGAGCAGCTACTATATAGGGTTTCTAATCACCAATAAACCTGAATCCAACTTTTTTGTTGAGTATTGCAACAGAAAGATGGAGAAGAGTATATGTTCTAATAGATCTGAGCAGATGGTGCGATATGGAATGAGAGATCAGGATAGGTTGGATGGTATGTCCAACTTCGTTACAGGGAGGGCCAGGATTCTATCAATCCTATATGAGTATGGCCTCAAGGATCATGTAGAGAAAGTCCTATTTGTGCCAACTGATGCAGATCCTCTAAATAAGTACGAGGAAAATCAAGCATGTACTAAGCGTTTGATTATGGATGGATTCAGAGACCACACTGTGCCTCATATTTCTAGAAAGAATATGAAAAATGAGATGTGGGTAACATTGGACACGATGTATTAGGGAGGCTCTTTCCAAAGAAGGATGCTTCTAGAGAATCAGATGCAGTTGTTCTAGATGATGAAGGGTGAGGAGATAGATCCGCTCCTCTTCAGACTTCAGACTATCCGGGATCAACTTATTGCCATGGGTGTAAACTCAGATGAGGGGCTCCTAGTAGGACTTCCCTATATGGAGTGTCTGAAGAATGGGAAATGTTTGTCCAAATAATTTTGGGTAGGGCAGCATTACCATCATGGGAAGACATGTGGGAAATCCTTCGTCATCAGGAAATCAAGAGATTCACCAAGAGGTAAAGTAGCGGAAGCAAATAAGCCAGAGTGAAGAAAGAAGAGGAGGATGATGCAACCCTTGCATCAAAGGAAAGAAATGAGCAAGGGAAGAAGAAGAGGAATCTTTCCATGGTCTGGTGCTTTAACTATGGCGAACTTGGACACTTTGCCAGCACTTGTCCTAAGAAGAAGGAAAAATGATCTTTTGAATCCAAGGCTGTAGCAGCACAGAATGATGGCTCTGATGATGATACAGCCATGAGTTCTCATGTGCCTTGAGAAAAGAGGTGGGGTGACATGGATCTGTAGAGCAGCTACAAATCAAGATGGTAGGATCCTTGAGTTAGCCCTAGTCTTGGATCACATATGAGCTATGCGAGCCTTAAGACGGTAGTGGGATAAGTTGAGAGATGGTTGCAGAAGGTCACAGTGAAGCAGAGGGGAGTGTTGAAGAGCTTAAGATGCTTCAGTGTAATGCAGAGACAACAACAGCATAGAGGCTAATGGGTCTTTAGCAACGCAAAGTTGTAGTAGCGCAATGGCTTCAGGAGGACACCATAAATCAACAGCCAAGGGAGCTTCAATTATGGGATGCATCCTGACTTGTATGTCAATGATTGGGCAGGAGTATTTCAGTTGCTTACTTCTTGGAAACTGAGTTGCAGTGGTAGTGCTATGGGCAGCATGATGCAACAAGTTGAGAGGGAGCTGTAGTATAGATGTGGTAGTGTTAGTGGCAGTGACATGGGCAATAATGCAGTGGATGTAGGGAAGTAGGCCAAGCATAAGTATCACAAAAACCAATACCAAGATCTTGCAGTACATGGTGTGGATGTATTGCTAGAGCACACTCCAAGCTAATAGGGAGTGTTGAAATTTTGTGTAGTTGGGGTAGCATCAGGTGTGATCTAGCCCTAAAACTTTGTGTAGGGGCTAAGAAACACATCACCTCCAAAACCTAGAAAGCGTTTGGATAAATTTCATCTGGTGTTAAATTTATTCAAATAATTAATTATTTTAATGTAATCCCTAAATCTAAAATTAGGTAAATTAAATAATTAAAGTGAATTAATTAAAACATGTGCTGAAATTTTCTAAATGACACGGATCAAGTAGTCTTTTAATCTCAACCATTTATGAGTGATTTAATCTCAGCCGTTTATGTGTTCAATGAAAAATTATAAGAGAAAGGCTTGAGGGTTAGTTGGAGACGCACACACAGAGGTGAAGCTAAGGAACTAATCTAGACTTCTAGGGTAGGGTTTGCTAAGAATTTCTAGAATAGGTTTCTGCAGTGAGGGGTAGTATTGGCTGAGGGGATGATCTAATCCTGGAGCCAAGAGTCAGCAAGAAGTAGAGGAGCAAGGGCAACAATAGTTACACAGCACTTGTGCAGCACAACTTCAGCTGCTACGTAGGCCCACAAGGGGAAATGTTGCAGCTTCAAAGGGCTTCCAGAGTTATGCAAAGGCCTCCACAGGCAGTGTAAGGACTACATCACCTAATCTAGGATTACGCAGTCCCCTTCTAAGTAGCACAGAACATAGCAGGGTTGACGTTGGGGCTTTAGGGGCAGCACTGGGGTTTCTAGGGCCATAATCAGTCTGAGTCTTGTAAATCTCGTTTGAGGGTGTGGATCAGTCAGAACCTTGGTCTCAGAACAACAGGTTAGCTTCATATCTACTTTTTCTCTATTGGGTTAACCAGATTTGGTGCCTAGATTTGTTGTACTCAAAATCTACTTAATAATAATAAACCCTCATATTTGCTGCATCAATTTTCCCAAATTGGGTTTTCTGGGGACTTATGTCCAAAAATTTGTGTGTCACTTTGTTGAATGAGCATAATTCAGTAAATGATATGCATGTGTGTAGGCTGTTAGTTGTGTTTACTTCATTATTTTCTGAACATTTTTCTGAAAATATCTTGTATAAATTAATCGATTAGGAGAAGTAAACCATGATACTATGGTAGGATTTATGTAATATGTATTCAGGAATCTTCACACTTAGCAACTAAGTTGCAGTGCAGAAGTTGGTAGCATGATGCAACAATTTGAGAGGGAACTTCAGTTCAGATGTAGCAGTGTCAATGGAAGTGACATGGGCAGCAGTACAAAAATCAACAACGCAGTGGATGGAGGGCAACAGGAAAATCATCAGCACAGAGACTGATGTTAGAGATCAGGGCAACACTTCAATGTGGAAGTATTGCTAGAGCACACTCCTCACTAAGAGGAAGTGTTGATATTTTGTCTTAGCATCGGATGTGCTCTAGCTCTGAAACTTTGTGGAGGGGTTGGAACACATGAGATATCCAAGACCTAGAAAGCGTGTGGAGAAATTCCATTTAGTTTAAAGGTTATTTGAATAATTAAATTTTTTAATGAGGAGCCTAAGTCTAACTTAGGAATATTAAAAAATTAAAGTTAATTAATTTACACATGTGATGAGAACATTCTAAGTGATGTGGATCAAGCTACTTGTAATATTAGCCGTTGATTAGATATTATATCATGACCGTTGATATGTGAATAAGAAAAGTAAAAAGGAATGGCTTAGGGTTAGTTGGAGGACACACACCGAGTCTAAGAGATCTAATTCTTCTGACAGATCATTGCTCTGACAAAGATCAAATCTGAGTGACTCACAGAAGCAGTGAGGGGCAGATGTAGTGATTGGTCAATAGGGCCGAGAGTACAACACAAAGCAAGGGTAGTAGAGGCGTAGTGGAGGCAGCACAACCATAAAATAGTGTGATGCAGTCCCTAGAGAGGGTGATGCAAGCCCACGCAGGGCTCATGCAGGGGCAGTGCAGAGGCTCCAAGGAAAGTCTGAAATCTAGATGGAGACTTGGGTTTCTGAGCCGTCAGGGCTGAAACCAGAATCCCAGGAGAATATTATTAGCACAAAGCTAGGGTGACATAGTCCCTTAGCTAGGGCCACGCAACCTTATGTAGTGGTAATGTAGAGACTGCGCATAGCTAGATGGGGTTTCACAGGTTGCTCATCCGGGACTTGCGAGAGTGAGGTATATCTCACATTTTTTTTTGTAGTCGAGGTTTTCTATGTTGGATGAGCCAGTTTTTGGTACCATAGATGTACTTAGAATACTGCTGCTTAATAATAATAAACCCTCATATTTGCTGCACCGGTTTTCCCGCATTGGGTTTTTCCGGTGACATTTATCCGAAAAATCTGTGTGTCCTTTGTCATATGTGTGTGATGTTTAGTAAATGATCTATATTTGTGTAGGCTGCTACTTGTGTTTACTTCGAAGTTTTTCAGAATATTTCACTTAAATAACTTGTTAAAATAAATTAAGTAGAAGAAAATCAATATTTAGCAGTAGGATTTCTGTGCTCATAAATTTTCACATGTCTTTTGATCCTCTACTTCAAATCCTCGTGGCTGCTAAACGTACACTTCTTCTTGTAACATGCCATGAAGGAAAGTTTTCTTCAATTCCATCTGATGAAGGGTCCATAATTGAGTTACAACAAGAGAAACTATTGAACAAATGGTTGTATATCAGGCCATAGGAGCAAATATATTATCATAATCTTCTCCCTTTTTGGTAGAATCCTCAGGCCATGAACCTTGATTTATATTTCTTAATGCTACCTGTTGTAGCTCCTAGAGACAACCTCGAGTTGTCAGAGACCAGTGCCTAGGACATCTTAAGACAAGAGGTTTCAGAAGGGCTATATTATAGTTGATATTATATGGCCTCTTGATATGAAAGGAATTTGAATTTTTCTAGTGTGGGACCAAGATATCAGAGATAGAAAATAGATAATAATGAGCTCCAATGATATAACATAAGGGTCTATAAGTGAGCGTTAGAAGCAGACATAAAGCTAATTGTTGTGAAAAGGGCCAAGCATGAGACTAGTAACAGTTATTGAGATAAATGAATGTGGAAACAATGGCAAAACATGAAAGGAAATGTTAGCTTGAGGTAGGCTTACACTAGCATAAGAATCCACCCAATTAACATCAGAAGAAAGATGGTAATGTAAATATAACATGAACTGAACATCGTGCCTCGAGCCATATTTAAAGTGTAGAAGAGAATTAGATATGAGTACCCTTTATGATAAATTCATATCTAAATAATCAACACTCGCATTCTGAAAGCTTTCGATACAAGAAAAGTGATGGAGATACAAATGAACATTTATATTAAAACACAACTGAGAAAATACAGACTGTAACTCATCTCATTTTGGAATCCTTTGCACAAGAGAACAACTTCACTTCTATTAGCCAATGGGTTCTTCCAACATACATAGTAAATGTATCTCAAAAAACCTTACAAAAAGGAAAATTCACAACTAGAAATTCTGCTCTGAAAAATCTGAAACCCTTTCTTAGCTTCAGATTTCATTTCTTATAGCTTTCTGTTGAGCCTTGCGAAAAGATATTTCTTATAAAAAATATTCCCCTTCAAAGCATCTTTCGGTTTGGGGTCTCCATCAAAAACAAAAATGATGATGAGGAATAAGGCCTCCCATCATCTGCATAGTGGCTTTAACGAAGGCATTTAACCAAAATCATAACGATAAAAAGGAAAATAAAAATGTAGAGGGTGAAATAAATATTTCACCTATTTTTACAACATTAAATAAATAAAAAGTAAAGTGGCCACGTGGGCCAGAATATGAGTGTCATTTTTTGGGATGAAGAGGAGTGCTTGTTGCCAATTTGCTGGGAAGTGTTGATGACACGGATGTACCAATTTTGCTACTAGGAGGAGGTAGCGGCTGGCGAGATGATGTGGAGGCTAGAGTGTTGATATATTCACTGCATTTCTGCCATATACTCTCTCATGTTGATGGCATAGTGAAAAAAGTCTCTACCAAAGCCTGAATATATGTTAGCTCGGTGTAGTCTACTTGGATGGTCAGGCGCTATTTAATTTGGTAGAGAAGAGAGAACTACTTGCTTAAGGCGGCAATTATTGTTTCCGCCTTTAGGAGAGAAGTTTTCTCTAAAGGCAAATCAGTCTGGTTCATGATGGCTGTCATCTTCTGTTCATAGTCCATTAGCCCTATAAATGCAGATATTTCAGGTTCCCAACATGATGGAAGACCTGCCTTTACCAGCTCATCCCACTCATGATAAAACTGTTCAACCCCCCTGGCCACCTGTTCTAAACCACTCAGTGCGTTTGCACGCGCAATCTCCCTTCTGATTACTCTCCTGACTTCCATCACTCCTTTGAAACGGTCTTTGATTCTCTGAGTGAGAAGCTCTTTAGGTTCCAATCCCTTCATGTAGCTAATATACCTTTTAGCCATTGCCACCTTAGCTGCAGCTTCCTCCTATCCCTCGTGCATCTTTAATTTGAACAAACAGACAACAATCTTCTTATCATCCATTAGAGTGAGATATTTCCAGTGTTTTCTCACCTCTGATATGATGTCTGTCTAGATGAGGTGCCTACCTTCCAGGAGGGTCACATTTCCCTTCATCTGAGTGTTCAATTATTTGATGGTTTTCTCCTGTATCATCTTCTCTATTTTGTTTTTCTCGACCTCGTCCTGCAAGGCCGTTACCACCTTATCATTTGTCACCAGCTTAGCTTCCAGTTCTTGTATCATTAGGCGATCTGTCCTGGCTTCATTTTCTGAAACCTGCAAGTCTGACAAGGCTTTAGTTAGCTGCTATGGAATAGTGCCAGGCTCCTTGGAGGTTGGGGTCATGCATACATGTTTGTCCCATTTCCCCTACAAATCAGCCAACCTCTTCCTTAAACCGGACATCTCCGCGGTCATCTTGGCATTCCCCTCTCGTTCTTTAACCAATGAATCAACTAGAGCTGATTTCTCTCTTTCCATATTGATCTGCTTGTTCATTTGCACATGTTCTCCACAGGGGATTTTTATACTTTTCTTCAATTCAGAGTTCTTTGCCTCCAGATCAAAGAGGAGCTTCTTTTGAACCACACCCTTGTAGCCCCCCTTTATCCTTATTAACCTCCTGAGATTTTGCAGATTGTTGTTTATAGCTCTGGCGCTAGCTCTTTATTTCCTCTGATTTTCCAACATCAAGTTGTACTTGTATTCTAGTTTCCTCGGAGAGAGTGCAAGATTTACTACTTCATCTCTCAACATATCCCTGATAAATTGGTGCAGACCGAGCTTGTCTGTTATAGGGATGTTAGCCAGATTCAAAGAAAATTCCAAGGCTCGATAACTAGTACCTTCGGCTGTAGGCTCCAGCACTGCCTCAGTGATGGCGATTATTAGTTGCTCTTTGTCCATATCTAGCTTAGTGGTGAGCCGAGTATGGTACTTGTTGACGAACCTTGCCAATTCCGCCCACAAATTCTCCTGCGTAGTTCTGTTTCTGTTGCGTATTTCTTTCCTCACTTTAGCTCTGTTAACCGAAATGGCCTGTGACAGAGATCTGACGAGGAAGAACCATCATAATTAACTGTGAAAATAGCCTTACTTTTGTCTAGCTCCCTGTATCGGACCAACTACTCCAGTGGGGTTTCTTCCCATACAATCTCCACTTCATCATTTTTCTGTTTCTTGTAGGGATGAGATCCCTCGCCCATGTCCATGTCTTCTTGTCCTCCTGAAGCATCTGCATCATCAGCCTATCATTTTCTCTTTTTCCCATGGAAGTGGTGTCGCCACTTCCTTCTATAGCTGAAGATTTGGCCTCCATCTTTGAAGCCAAAGGCCATGTATCAGGGTTATATCTCCACTCAATGAAGGGCCTAGACTCATGTACATAAGCAGTCGAATTTATCTTTCTTTTCCTATTGGAAAGGATCCCTTTTGGGTCATAGGGCCAAGCTTTTCCTTATATCAGATCCATCCCTTGAAGCAGCAGTTCCACTGTGGAGAGGGCGTGCCTTGAATTTATGGTGAAGGGGCCGAAAAAGGTAGGAAGCTTGGGAATGTATCCTTTCTTCGTGGGGACGAAGTGGAACTGGTTGGCCTTCAGGGTTTGATGGATGTACTCAAGGGAAAAAAACTACATAGCAGGGAACATCGGTAGGTGGTAGGGGGTACATCTACGTCATATATTATGATCTCAGTGTAGTCATCAAACAGGTACCAGTCACATGTGCTATCTTCATCATCGAATTGCAGCCAGTCCTTCTACTCAGGAAATATCCTGGGCAGAGGGTTTTCATGTACGATGGTGTAGGATATGGACATGAATTCATTTAAGAACTTCATGTAACCCCTCCCGTTGGGCTATTAACACACAGAGACATTCCATTCAAAAATAGTTCTGGGTTGGGAGTTCACCCTTGAAAGATTTTTGAGGCCTAGAGTCTCAAACCTGTTAGCATGCTCATACAGGAAGAGGTAAAACACTAATGAATAGATTCAGAAAGACCCAGAAGATGGTATCTCTTGGAACTGGGTATTAACGTCTGAGGCTAGGAAAGTAGGGATATCCAAAAGAACACCATTTTGAGACTTGAGATAGAGGAGAGCTATACATTCCTTTTACACCCACTCGACCTCCCTGAGACCTAGTAACCCTGAAATGAAATCAAGGATAGGTTGGAAATTATCTCTAAAAGTGGCCAAGGGAACCATATCTGAAGGTGGGATAGAGGCAAAATGAGAATCTGAAATGAAACTAAGGAATTCACTCTGTTTCTTCTAGGGTAGCTTTGAAAACTGTCGGGAGAGGGATAACTCAGTGAACTCGAAATAACTTTGACTATGCGGGAAACGGAGGGCCTCCTTTATGAGCTCAGGAGATATACAGAAAATTTTATTGCCCTGTGCTGACAAGAATAAATCCATGCATTCATCATAGGCTTCACTGAGCCACCCTATAAACTTAAGGACTGGAAATGTGGTCAGGGCAATCTGATAATATAGGCCTGACTGGATGACCCTAAACTAGTCTTGGCCTTTCACATAGGATTCAAACAACTCAGGTCTAAGACGGGATACACTGAAGGGGTAGAGTAGGTCATGAATATGTGTGTGCGCATCAATGAGGGGTTCAGGTCCAGGGACAGCCCTGGACTCACGGGCTTGGGGGGTTTTAGGTTAAGACTTTCTAGGTTTTTCTTTCCTGTAGTATTCCTAAGGGAAATAGATGGTAATATAAACCATACAACAAGACATATAGTGCTAGAAACAAACTATGAAGCAGATACACATGAAATAGAGAATGATAAGCCATTTTATTATACTGAGAAATATAAAGAAGTAAAAGAGGTGATCAGAATGATGGCACCTCGACTTGCATCAGGCAAGTGTAGGAATACTCTCAAAATGTCAAAGGAAATGGCTGCTCTCTGCTCTAACTCCAATTTCTAAAATACTACCATGTTGCTGCAACTGCTAGACCCAAAATGAGTATTTGGGGCTTCTCCCCTACTCGGAAAATGTTGATACTCTAGAATCGGCCTCTACTCACAATACCTAGAAAATCCCATAGAGCATTTCTGAAATTCTTGACCTCCGAAAATGCCTCCCTTGAGGATCTACGCTATCCTCCCAAGGGCCATGCTGGCGCTGAATGACAACCTCCAAAATAGGGACTCCCTCTCTCCCAAATATATCCAATAGGAAAGGGTTGGCTCCTTTCTCAATTCTTCGGCCCGAATCCTCCAAAATGGCACCAATTTGGAACTCTCCCAAGATGAACTGTGTCCTCTCTCTCAAGACTGTGCAGTACCTAGACGCTCTGCTCCACAACGAAGGCAACCACAAATCCTCCTGCAAAAATGATGGTAGAATACCTCACCCAATCAAGCACTCGAAGTCTCCCGGGGCTGAGGGTGGGATCTCTGCACGAAGACACCGAGTGTACTAAACAGTACTGTAGACAAGCTAAACAACCATCGTGCTCCAAGTCGAAATGAGAAGCTCAAGATGCATAAACATGAATAATCAAATGAAGAGGCTCTCTTCACTTTTATCATGATG
This sequence comes from Pinus albicaulis, assembly GCA_034641835.2. Classification (NCBI taxonomy): domain Eukaryota; kingdom Viridiplantae; phylum Streptophyta; class Pinopsida; order Pinales; family Pinaceae; genus Pinus; species Pinus albicaulis. The sequence continues at coordinate 832,471,473 of CM076571.1, forward strand.
GGTCTCTCTCAATCTTAGGCCCCACCATCTCCTACATGCCCCTTGGCCCATGCTGCCCCTCTCAATTGCGTAAGGTAGGCCCCACGCTGCCCACGTGCTCTACGTCCCCCTCTCCCTGTGCTATCCACTTGGTCACTAGGCCCCACTTCCTCAAATACGATGTGGAATTTAGGGAAATACTTTATCCTAAGTGAGTTATTTAATATTTCACTCACTTTATTCATGCTCCAACTATAATAAAGAAAAATTGGTCAAAATTAATATTTCCAATTAGCTATTGCTAATTGGGAATATTATAGTCTCCCCCGGAAAAATGTTGCTTAACCTCAAGTAACTGTAGTGATGGATGCTGCAAGATCTTCTCACTCTCCCAAGTGGCATCCTCATCCGGAAAATTCTTCCACCTCACTAAGAATTATTGGACTGTCCTACTCCGCAAATGTCTCTCTCGGGTATCAATAATGGCCTCCAGCTGTAGCACCAAGTTCCCCTCATCATCCGTAGGCGAAAGCTCCACTGTCACTGTCACCTGTTGTCCTAAAGCCTTTTTAGGCACGATACATGAAAGATGTTATGAATCTTGCTACCCTAGGGTAGCTCCAACTCATAAGCAACCTACCCAACTCTGCGTATCACCTTGTAAGGCCCATAAAAATGGGGCTTTAGCTTCTCAGCTCCCTTCTGATTCAGAGTAGACTGCTGGTATGGCTACAAACGTAGGTAGACCAAGTCCTCTACCTCAAAATGTCTCTCCACCTGATCCATGTTAGCATACAGCTTCTATTGGATCTGCATTGTAGCCATGTTATCCTTGAGAGCTCGGAGGATGTCCTGACTCTCTTAGATCTAGTCCTTTGCTCTTAGAGCCTTGCTGGCACCAAACATCACATTAACAAAAGATAAAGCATGATAACCATATAATGCATAAAACAGAGACATACCGATGGTCATGTGATGTGTGTTGTTGTAGCAGTACTCTCCTAGGTGCAGCCACTTCAGCCATGCTCTCTGTTGCCCACTAACATAGTTACGCAAGTAGCCCTCCAACCACTTGTTAACTATCTCTATCTACCCATTTGTCTGTGGGTGGTACCTAGTGCTCGGTGCAACTCTGTCCCCACCAATCGAAAAATCTCTTGCCCAAACCCGCCCATGAAGTGATTGTCCCTGTCACTAAAAATGGTCTTGGGAAGACCATGTAACTTGAAGATGTCCCTGAAGAATAGCTCCACCACCTGTGCTATTTTATAATGTGCGGATATGGCGAAAAAATGCACATATTTCGTCAATCGATCAACGACGATGAATATATAGTCCTTGCCCTACACCATGGGAAACCCTGTGATGAAATCCATCGAGATACTCTCCCATTTCCCCTCTGGAATGGGAAGAGGTTGCAACATACCTTCCAGATGGTTCATCTCCCCTTTGTTGCGCTGAAAAACCTCACACTCCCTGACATGCTAGAGTACATCCTCCTTGAGGCCCTTCCATGAGAACCTCTCTCTAATGGCCTTGTAGGTTTTGGTAAAACCCTAATGGCCAAAAAATGGTGAATCGTGAGAAGTCTGTAATATATTCTTCTTGAGCTAAGAGCCCTCAGTCAAGAAGATCCTGTCCCTGTAGTAGATGATCTCATCCATCACCCTATATCTATCATCTGTCACCTTCCCATCAAAAACCTCACAAGAAAATCTTTCCTTGGAGTACTCCACCAATAGTCGAGCCCTCCAATCTGCGTCCAAACTCATCAGAGACAACGTGGCTGGTCTGTGTGAAAGTGCATCATCCACCATTTTGTTCTTCCCTTTGACATACTCGATGTCAAAGTCGTAGGCTTGGATCTTGTTGACCCACTTCTGCTGCCTCTCCTGTAGTTGTTTCTGCTCTAAGAAAAACCTAAGGCTGTTGTGGTCATTCCTCACCCTAAACCTGTTACCTACCAGGTACTGTCGTAATTTGGCCAATGCATGCATGATGGCTAGCATCTCCTTATCGTATATGGCATACAACCGCTCATGTGGTAGGAGCTTCCAGCTCTCAAAATATATAGGGTGGCCTCCCTACATCAACACTACGCCTATCCCCTCTCTTGATTCATCACACTCTAGAACGAATGGCTACGTGAAGTCTGGTAATGCTAGCATTGGACAGCTGCTCATCACCTCTGAGAGCCTGTCAAAGGCTCGATGTGCCGTGTCTATCCAACAGAATTCCCCCTTCTTTGTCAGATTTTTAAGGGGTGCAGCAAGCTGAGAGAAACCCTTGATGAACTTCCTGTAGTAGGTGTAGATACCTACAAAGCCCCAAAGTTATGTCATGTTTCTTAGCTCTGGCCAATCCCTGATGGCCCTGATCTTCTCCTCATGGACCCTCACTCCATCCACCCCTATGATGTGTCCCAAGTATATCATCTTCGTCAACCCAAACTTGCACTTGGAGAGCTTAGCATAAAACTGTGGCTCCTCCAAAATATGCAACACTACCTCTATGTGTTGGAGATGCTCCTCCCATGTCCTACTATATATCAATATGTCATAAAATAAGACCAACACACACTTCCTCAGGTGGCTATGGAAAATGTGGTTCATACATGACTGGAAGGTGGCCGGTGCATTAGTTAGCCCGAAGGGCATCACCAAGAACTCAAAATGGCCATAGTGGCACCTGAAAGTGGTCTTGGTAATGTCCTATTCCCTCACGTGAATCTTATGGTACCTGGATTTCAAATCAATCTTTGAGAAGAAATGTGCCCCTCTCAACTCATCCATCAGCTCTTCAATCCATCGAATAGGGTACCTGTTCTTCATGGTATTTTTTTTTAGGGCCCTGTAATCAATGCACATCCTCAATGTGTCATCCTTCTTCTTCACCAACACTACCAAAGAAGCAAAAGGACTGGTGCTAGGCTGAATGTGTCCAAGAGCTAACAGCTCATGGATAGCCTACTTTATCTTGTCCTGATAGGCCTTGGGGTGCCTATGGGGTGTGGTAATGATGGCATATATGCCCTGCTCTAGCTCAATCGTATGCTCAAATCCTCGATCTGGTGGCTGTCTTGGTGGTATCTCCCTGAACACCGTGGCATACCTGTCAAGGATGGTCTGTACCTCTGGATGAACTGTCTACCTGGTACTCTCTACCTCTGATGCACATAGCTCTACTGCCCACTCTGTGTCTCCCTTCTGGAAGTCCGCCTCCATTTGGTGAGCTGAAACTATCTGCGGTGGGTAAGTGTGCATGCCGTGTATCTTCTCATGCTTCCCAGTCTTCTTGTCATCCCACTCCATCTCCAAGGCCTCCCAATCTGTAGTTACCTTCCCTAGAGTGATCAAACATTTTACTCCTAATACCACATTGGTATCCTGTATGTTAACCATGAAAAAGTGGTCAGTCACTGTGTAAGTGCCCATCGTCACTGCCAGCGCTGGGACATAACTGGCACACTACATAGTATGATCTCCTGGGACCAACACTGAAAACCCATCGAAGCTCTCTATTTGTATGCCTCTCCGCTCTACCATCTATGCATCAATGAAGTTGTGGGTTTCCCCACTGTCCACTAGTACTAACACTCGCTGCCCCCCACTATACCTCGGATGCACAATGTCAGATACTTGGGAACCCCTCACAATGTTGCAAGGGTACCTCTAGTAGGTGCAAAGGCTGCACCTCCTGCTCCTGGTGGTGGAGGTGGCAAATGATCTTGCGCTGTATGGCTACCCCCTGCCCCCAAGTCATCATACTCATCTTCTTCCCCGCTGCTCTCAGAGAATACCTTGATATAATGTCCTTTTCCAGCAGCACATCTGTGTCCTGGTGCCCACGGCTCTTGACAAGTGACACACAGTCTCTTCCTCCTCAAATCCCTCGTGGTATCATCATACAACTGCCCTCTACCTTGATTCCCCTTTGGAGGCAGAATCCTCACATCCTTCCCCTTAGGCTGGAAATCCTGTCTCTCGGGGTAAGGCATCCTGGTCTGGGGTAAGGCATCCTGCAAGTCCCGTGTCCTACCAATTGCATCATGGAGTGTGGTCGGCCTAGTGGATCTGACCAATCCCCGAAGCATCTCTGCTATCCCATCAATGAACATGTAGATCATCCATGCCATGGATAGATCTAGTACCATCACCAAGAGTCTCAGGTAATCTGAGATGTAAGTGTATGGGCTCCCTGTCTGTTTGAGCTTAGTCAGCTCAACGAAATGCTCCTTCATATCCCTTCGATCAAATCTCTCCACTACTCTTTGTGTGAACTCAGCATAAGTGGTCACTGCCGAGTATCCTAGTGTAGTCATCCCATGAAACCACCATTCATGGGCCTCACCCTCAAAGTGTAGTGAAGCTACCTTGATAGCTTCGATCTCCGCCATCTGGTTAAGCTGGAAGTATATGTCCAGCTTCTCCACCCAAGCCTTTGCCAAACTATTTGATGAACCATCAAACATAGGGAAATAGAACCTGCTCATCGTACGCTCAGTGTCTCTGTCGTGATAATGCTGGTGTCCCCTATGATGGTCGCAGGGTCTGTTATCCTGCTTGAGCTGGAAAAAATCACGAAAATGAGAGGGCATCCCTGAACTCCTGAGTCATGACCATATGCCTGGTACTCAGCAAAGTAATCACCCATGTGGCCAAGTTCCTACTCCTGTTGTGCTCCTGCCCCTGTGTCTGCAGCCAGAAAAGTGGACATAGTGGAACATGTGGGTGCATGAGATGTCATGTGCTGAGTGGCATCGTGCTTCTGCAAATGGTGGGATGTGCCTGATCCCTCACCAATCTGGAAACCCCTTGGGGTTTCACGTTGCCTAGCCTCTGCAGCAATGAATCTCTGTCCCATCACCTCAAGCTATCTCGTTAGCTCCTATACTGACTTGAGGATAATATCCCCAAGTTCCTTCCCCTCATCTCTATTCTCCACTGTCATGGGTTCCTCCTCCTCTATGTCACTAATTGGAATACGATCCCTGTCCTCGTAGGTATTCTCCAACCTACGCTCAATATATCTGTACTTCCTGTGTCTATAGAAAATGTAGGGCTTCTCACCCGGTGTCATAGACAACTTGCCCCAAAGGTTGTGCCAAGCCTATGAGCTCTAATACCACTGTAGTATCCTGAAGGGAAATAGACAGTAATATAAACCATACAACAAGACATATAGTGCTAGAAACAAACCATGAAGTAGATACACATGAAATAGTGTATGCTAAGCCATTTTATTATGCTAAGAAATATAAAGAAGTACAAGAGGTGATTAGAATGATGGCACCTTGACTTGCACCAGGCAAGTGTAGGAATACTCTTAGAATGTCAAAGGAAATGGCTGCTCTTTGCTCTAATTCCAACTGTTGAAATACTACCATGCTACTGCAACTGCTGGACCCAAAATGAGTATTTGGGGCTGCTCCCCTACTCAAAAAATGTTGATACTCTAGAATTGGTCTCTACTCACAATACCCAGAAAATCCCAGAGAGCGTTTCTGAAATTCTCGACCTCCGAAAATGCCTCCCTTGAGGATCTACACTATCCTCCCAAGGGCCACACTGGTGCTGAATGACAACCTCCAAAATAGGGACTCCCTCTCTCCCAAATATCTCCCAAATATCTCGAATAGTACTGGTCTTGTACCAGCTTTCCTAACTTACCTTACCTTTTGTTTTCGTAGCGCCACGTGTCCTCATTGAGGGGTCCACTCAAAGTTCTGTCTGGGGCCCGTGAGACCCTCTCTTAACACTTCACCACCCAGCAAGAAGCTCAAACCTTGGCGCGGCATTGAGTGACATCATATGTTCTGGGGGGTAGCTCTCTGCCTTCTTCCTCCCATCCTTGGTGCCCCCGGAATCTCTACATGGGGCACTCTCTTTTGTCTGTCCGACATATGTAATGTGGCCCCACTTTCGTTTAACTATGTAGAGCCATCATTCTTTTTTCCACGCTCTTACCGTGAGGGGGTTTGTATGAAATGTTACCTTTATATTCACTTAGCCTGCTTATCTTTTATGAATCCTTCCTTTGTTTATTTTAGCTTTTCTCCCTTTTTGCTTAAGGTGCGGGATGACCAAACAACGTTGGCTTCACCTGGGGACGTCACGTTCGTCCTCGAGCGTGTCGAGAACTCTGCAAACCATCTGTCGTTTGTTCTTTGGGAGTTAGAGTTTCTTTAAAATTTAAAACATTCCTATGGAAAAATGAAACAAAAAAAGTGAATATAAAAATAACAGATATATACACTATATACAACGGGTCTCCCAGACCTTGATTAGTATTGAAAATATGGTTTTAGGAACTTCCCATTTACGGGCACCTCGATCAAGTCACCTTCCAGGTTTTCCAGTGTGAAGGTGTTGTTGCCTTCCACCTCAGAAATCTTGAATGGCCCGAACCATAGCAGGTCAAACTTTCCATGCTTTCCTTTCTTGGCTCTTCTGATGTCCCATCTCAGTACTAAATCCCCATACTACATTTCTCTGTCTTTTGTGTGATGATCGAACAAGCCTTTCATTTTTTCTTGATATTCTACTAACCTTTCATTCACTTGACTCCGATTTTTTTCTAACTCAACCAGCTAATTCATTCTTTTGATGAGATCGTTAGGCTCTTATTGGCTATCCTGGAGGAACTTATCCATAGGAAAGGCAAGTTGAATTGGAAAAATAGATGCTCAGCCATAAAATATTTCATAGGGAAACTTTCCTATTCACCTTTTACTAGTGACTTTGTTTTCCCAGAGCACGAATTTTAGTTGAGAATCCCAATTTTTCTGAATTTTTTTTATGGCTTTCTTTAATGCCCTTACCAATGTCTTATTTGAAGACTCGGCCAACCCATTTCCTTGAGGGTATTTGGCAGTAGAATTTCCCAAGGTGATGTTGTATTGCTGGTAGAAACTGGTGAATTTGGAAGACTTGAAATCTTGAGCGCTATCTGTCACAACTTTGGTTGGAAGCCAAATCTGGATATGATGTTCTTATCCAGGAACTTTATAACAACTTCATCAGTGGCATTTCTTGCGGGTATCGCCTCTACCCACTTAGTGAAGTATTCAGTGGCGGTGAGGATCCACTTGTGTTGACTGCTGGATGCCGGGTGAATCTCTCTGATAAAGTCCATTCCTCATTGCTGAAAAGGTTCTTCTATATGCACTGGGATCATAGGTAAGGGTGAAAATTTATGTTTTTCTACTAGCCTTTGACATTTCTCACACGCCCTCACCCAAGCATGTATCTCCCCGAATAGTCTAGGCTAGAAGAAGCCCACTTTCAGTATATTGTGAGTTGTAGATCACCAACATTTTAGAAATGTTAGAGAAATTGAACATTTCAGTATATTGTGAACATTTCAGTATTTCAGAAATTGAACATTTCAGTATATCCATACTTCCAAAAGAGCGAAATTGAACATTTCAGTATATTGTGAGTTGTAGAAATGTTGTAGATCACCAACATTGCGAAATTGATCAGTATATTTCCATCTTAGCTTCCACGCCAGCTTCCATGCCATCCATATTAGCTTCCAAGCCATCCATCTTAGCTTGCACGCCATCCATCTTAGCTTCCACGCCTTTATTCAAAACTTCCATTTCATTTTTTGTTGCTCTTTGCAAGAGTGAAATTTTTTGCACTTGCTCTTGTAATTTTGATAGATCATGTTGCAATTCTTCATCTTCATGAGCCATAGTAGAGCCTTCTGAAGGCTTAATGGGTGTTGAATTATTTTTACGGGGCATCTTTTGGAACCCAATACTGATATCTATTCTACAATATGCCCTTGGAATCAATTCAAATTGATTCTTCAAACAAGACTTATGCAATTCGAAAAAAAAAATACACACCTTTTTCTTGATTTTGAGGAGCTCGATATTGAAATTGGATTATATTTGTGATTACAACACTTCAATATCTGTAATTCAACAATGAAATACCCCTATTAATTATCTTTTGAATGCCACGGGTCTGACTTGATTCGGATTCTCCAAGACAAAGTTGTGTCCAATCTCCCACAATGAACTAATTATGGACTGGTTCAGTAGAGCGAACTTGTAAGACTTGCCACGTGTCACTGTTTCATCTTTTGTCTCTGAAATTGATAAACAATAAATTAAAGTCCGTGTAATTGCGACCATTTTTTACGGCACTCCAAGCCAATGCCCAGAGAGAGATTTATTGAAATTTTCCCACGATCACCTCTTTGAGATGAAATTCAGGATCCTGCAAAAGCACTACCTTCCACAAATCATATCTCCAAAAATATTTCAAACCAAGCTCTAAAATTTTTTGACGAATTTCCTCAGGATTTTAGATTCGCACCATACAACTTTCAGACTCTGAACCTTCGTACAAAAAAATTTATAGCTAAAATTCCACGATGACCTGTTTAGGAGCCTGAAAAAATACCTAACTTCCACAGATGATATCTCCACAAATATTGCGAACCAAGCTCTGAAATGTTTAGAAACTATTCCTCAGGATTTCGGCTTCACACCCTAAAAATTTCAGCTTCTGAAACTTTGTAGAAAAAAAGCTATAGCGAAAATGCCACGATGACCTGTTTGGAGCAGCGAAACCCTAGAATCCAAAGCTCTAATACCAAATGTTGGGTAACCAGCTTCAAAAATAGAAGAAAAGAGATATCAACGCCTTAGAAATAAGCCACTTCGAGGGAGCAACCTCCAATACATTACATAAATGAACAATTCTTGGATGATACAATTTACAAAACCTCCTTTCTATATATAGGAGTCCATGGGGCCATAATGTAATCCTAGTGGGCCACAATGTAATCCTAGCCGACCTAACAATAATAAGTTAAGGGCACAATAATAACAAAATGGGGGTTACAAGGGTACAATAATAACAATAAGGGGGTTACACTAACAACAATAAGGGACTATACTAGTCATATAGGGACCTAACACCCACCACCTTCTGCAGTATGTGATCCATATTGGGAAGAGGATAATTATCTTTAAGGGATGCTCTGTTCAGATTCTGAAAGTCTACACATAACCTTATTTCCCCGTTCTCCTTTCAGACTAAGAATAGGTTGGCCACCCATTATGAATATCTCAAAGGTACAATGATCTTAGCCTTCAACAACTTCTTGATTTCTTTCTCTATGGAAGGGAGCAACAAAGGGTTGATCTACCTCAACTTTTACTTATGTGGTTTGGCATCTCCCCTCAGTGGAATTTTATGTTGTATGATGTTGGTGTCAAATTTTTTCAGATCTTGGTATGAACAAGTGAAAACATCTCTGTAGGAATGGAACCATTTGAAGTATTGTTCTTTGTATTCTTCAGGAATTATTTTAGACAATTTCACAATTTTAGGATCCTCTTCTGTCCCAATATTTACATCTTCTACTTGAGTTTCCTTGGTCAATTTGTTAGGGCTGACAGGGACATTATTTTTATCAAATAATCTTTCCAAAGGTACCAGACCTCTGGGGATCACGTTCCCTTTCAGTTGCAACACCCTATGCCCAGCCACTGTCTCTTGCCATTTGTTCTGAGGTTTTACTTCGGTCTCTTCTTCTTCTCCTGTATCAATGACCAAGTTAGAGAACTCTTCGATAGTCTCCATGAAATGCTTCATCTACTCCTCATCTTCAAACACCTATCAGTGTTTGAAGTTATCTGGGATAGAGGGATGATAATGCACTTCCACTTCATACCTCAAGAGTGGATTCTGGGGTGGAAAAAAATTACTTGTTGCCACAGTGAGGAAATCAACCATCCTATTCTGATATCTTGACATAAACTATATATTGAACACTAGGAAAAAATTTTCCACTATGTCCCATACTTCATTTATGTATGCTCTTAAACGAGGGTGTTTGGCTTGGCACTGATTCTTAATTTGTCTCACCACTAGCTCTGAATATCCAAAAAAATTGAGACTCTGGATGTTCATATTTTTGGCAGTTTGCAACCCCAAAAGTGCTTCATATTTTGCCACGTTATTGGTGACTTCATACTCCAATTTAAAAGAGAAAGGGACCAATTGTCTAGTAGGGGAGATTAAGAGGACCCCCACTCCGTTTCCTTCCCTTGAATTAGCTTCGTCGAAGTGTAAAGTCCACATTCACATTTCATCACTACTGGTAGAATATTCCAATTTCAACAGATTGAATGATGGTTCCTACAAGAGCTCTTGGTCCTCCTCGAGCATTAGGCAAGAGAATTATCCTTCCTTGTTGTATACCTGAGAATTGACTGAGCCATCAACTCTTGTCACCATCTTTATGAATCTAGATTCTCGATACAACCTCCTTTCTTGCCCACCAAACACTGGGATGGTCGCATAAGTGAGGTTGAGCTTTATTGACCCGCCAATTTTATTTCCCCATGATCTGGACAAAATCATCCCAAAACGAGCTGGGATATCAGTGACCACTACGTCTATAACAACACTCTTGGCTGGGATCTGATCCAAGTTCACCACTAGGTCCTTAATCATCCCCAGGCATTTTAATATTTTGGAGTCGAAAGAATAAAGGTCCTTATATGGTCGTGTGATCTGTAATCCTAGTTGATCCATGACTGAAAGAGGTAACATATTATGTGAGGCTCCTGAGTCTAACATACAATTGTGCAGAAGAAAATCATGGATGACCAGAGATGCATAAAAGGGTAGGGTTGTTGAATCCAGTTATTCTACATGTAGGCCAAATACTACCATAGGCCTCTCCTCTTGAAGGTTAAGACTATTGGGAGGAGGAGTTACACCATGGGGAAGCATAAACTGAGATACCTGAGCTTTATAAGAGGGTTTCTTCAAGAGCTCAACTAAAGGGACAGGGATCTTAACTTTCTCTAGTTCTTTTTGGAGATTAAATACAACAGGACATTTTTCCATGATGGTCTCCTTGGGTTCTTTGAGAAGGACTTGAGGCTTCACATCAACAAGAAAATATTTAGAACTTGCAAGGGGATCAGGTACTGACCTAGATGAAGAAGGAAAGGGAACTTTCTGCTGCAAGGGCTCTTCAATAGGTTTCTTACCTCTGTTATCCACATTTTGAGAGACTGGCTCCTTAGGAGGTGACTCTTCTTCTTGATCTTTAGTACGAGTCCTTTTCCTAGAAGATCGAAGACCATATTTCTTATGGAGTTGTGCTTGCATAAAATCCATGAACTATCTGCAGTAATCATCAATGTCAAGATCTTCAGTGGAGTTCACTTCCTCTTCCTCTTCTTCCTCCTGTAAAGAAAGCTCTACCTCTTCACCATCCGAATAAGCAAGATATTGATCATCTTGTCCGTCGGGAGCGTCTTCAGTAGGGCCCTCCATCTGCCCTTCCAAATACAGAGGGGGTTGTATGTGGTATTGCTGCTCCTTTCTATCCCTTTGCAATATCTGCAGAGGTGGCTTCTGGTACTGTGGGTTATAACCCCTGTTAGGAGCAATCTGGGAGGGCTAGGATGATGCATTTTTTGCTTCAAGCTCTAATTTCACTATTTTATTTGAAAGATTCTTAATCATATTGCTCATTTCCTAAATCTTATAATCTGCCACCTCTCTTTCTTGGTTATAAGAAGAAGCTTCTTCTTTAACCCTTCGTCTAAAATCATGGTTCAGCCTTCCCTCCGATTTCCTTGTAGAAGCGAAGTTAGCTTCTACCTCTAATGCATCGGTCTGAGCTTGGTCTAGAGAAGCAAACTTCCTTTCTCTTAGAGTGAAACTGAAATTAGATTCAAAAGCTCCTACAAAAACTACCTTGGCAGCTGTCTAAGGAGGCTTCATATCAACTGGCAGGTTGGAGTATAGCTTGTTAAATATATTTATAAATTCAGACATGTATTCATTATGTATTTTATTTAATGCGTTGAATTCAGTGAGACAATAACCATGGTCAATTTTCTCTCCCCACTTTCGAGTGAAAGAATTTTCCATCTCCTCCCAATTAGTGATGGAGCAGTCTCCAAGAGTCTTGAACCACTTTTGAGCTTCTCCATCTAGATATTGAACGAATAGTCTTAGCACTACGTCCAGATGTTACACATTGAAATTCTCTGCGAAGGCACAAAAATCTTCCTGGTGCTTTTGAGAAGCACTAATATCTTCCCCGGTAAACTGGGGTAAGAGCTTCATGTAGTCTTGGGGCATGTCATTTAGAATCTATGGCAATTCCAGAGGAGCATATTTATTTAACAGGAAGCCAGGGACTACCATAGGAGGTGGTGGAGCTAGAGGGGTATTTTGATGAATGATGATGGGAATGTTCTGAAAGGTGGTTTGTGAATTGGCTTGAGTAAGAATAATTTGAGGAATAGTCACTTTATTTATTTCTTTGACTTCTGGAGTGGGGGTGAAAGAAGGATCTAGAAGTGTCTATTGACTTTTCTTCATCCTTTGTTTTCGAATGTTCAAGGAAAGGGTTATCTGGTGGGTATTCAAGTACTCTAGTAGCGGAACCAATGCCCTGAACTTGAGCTTGCTGAGAGGATGACGGGGAGTCTTCTAAGGAGAACTTGGGTATGTCAGTGTGTGTTGGCTGCTTTTCCTTCCAGATTATTTTTAACAAAATTTTCTTTGGGTCAGACACATAAGGGGTTCTCAACTGAGAGGTATCTAACCTTAGGTGGGGCTTATGATAAGCCAGGATAGTAAATGGATTTGAACTTTAAAATACAGTGGAGTCACCAAGGTGAGAAATCTACAACTCTCAACCCTTCATGCTCACCTAATTATGAAGGGTGAATGTGGTGTTGTTGTATCCCAGGGACAAGATCTTCAAATTCAGTCCCCGGAAATGGTGCCAAAAATATTTTGTAGCTCCTAGAGACAGTCTCAAGTTGTCAGAGACTAGTGCCTAGGAAATCTTAAGACAAGAGGTTTCAAAAGGGCTGTATTATAGATGATAATATATTGCCTCTTGATATGAAAGGAAATTGAAGTTTTTTGGTGTGGGACCAAGATATCAGAGATAGAAAATGGATAATAATGAGTTCCAATAATATAACATAAGGGTCTATAAGTGAGTGTTAGAAGCAGACATAAAGCTAACTGCTGTAAAAAGGGCCAAGCATGAGACTAGCAACAGTTACTGAGATAAATGAATGTGGAAAAAATGGCAAAACATGAAAGGAAATGTTAGCTTGAGGTAGGCTTACACTAGCATAAGAATCCACCCAACTAACATCAGAAGAAAGATGGTAATGTAAATATAACATGAACTGAATATCGTGCCTCAAGCCATATTTAAATTGTAGCAGACAATTATATATGTGTACCATTTATGATAAATTCATATCTAAATAATCAACACTCGCATTCCGAAAGCTTTTGATATAGGAAAAGTGATGGAGATACAAATGAACATTTATATTAAAACACAACTGAGAAAATACAAAATGTAACTCATCTCATTTTGGAAACCATTGCACAAGAGAATTACTTCACTTCTATTACCCAATGGGCTCTTCCAACATACACAGTAAATGTATCTCAAAAAAATTTACAAAAAGGAAAATTCACAACTAGCAATTATGCTCTGAAAAATATGGAACCCTTTCTCAGCTTCAGATTTCATTTCTTAAAACTTTCTACTGAGCCTTGCGAAAAGATATTTCTTAGAAAAAATATTCCCCTTCAAAGCATCTTTCTATTTGGGGTCTTCATCAAAAATAAAAATGATGATGAGGAATAAGGCCTATCATCATCTGCGTAGTGGCCTTAACAAAGGCATTTAACCGAAATCATAACTATAAAAAGGAAAATAAAAATGCAGAGGGTGAAATAAAGGTTTCACCCATTTTTACAACATTAAAGAAATAAAAAGTAAAGTGGCCACTTGGGCCAAAATATGAGTGTCATTTTTTGGGACGAAGAGGAGTGCTTGCTACTGATTTACTGTGAAGTGCTGATGACGCGGATGAACTAGTTTTGTGACTGGGAGGAGGTAGCAGCTGGCGAGATGATGTGGAGGCCGGAGTGTTGATATATTCACTGCATTTCTACTATATAGTCTCTCCTGGTGATGACATAGTGAAAAAATTATCTACCAAAGCCTAAATATCTGTTAACTCGGTGTAGTCTACTTGGATGGCCAGGCGTTGTTTAATTTGGCAGAGAAGAGAGAACTCCTTGCTTAAGGCAGCAATTATTGTTTCCACCTTAAGGCGGGCAGTTTTCTCCAAAGTTAAATCAGTCTAGTTCATGATGGCTATCAGCTTTTGTTCATAGTCCGTTAGCCCTATAAACACAGATGTTTTAGGTTCCCAACATGATGGAAGACCTGCCTTTACTAGCTCATCCCACTCATGATGAAATTATTCAACCCCCCTTGTCACCTGTTCTAAACCACTCAGTGTGTTTTCACGTGCAGTCTCCCTTTCGATTACTCTCCTGAATTACATCACTCCTCTGAAATGGTGTTTTATTCCCTGAGTGAGAAGCTCTTCAGGGTCCAATTCGTTCAGGTAGCTGATATACCTTTTAGCCACTGCCACCTTAGCTACTGCTTCCTCCTACCCCTCTTGAAACTTTACTTTGAACAATGATATTCTTATCATCCATCAGAGTGAGATATTTCCAGTGTTTTCTCACCTCTGATATGATGTTTGTCCAGATGAGGCGCCTAACTTCTAGGAGGGTCACATTTCCCTTCATCTGAGTGTTCAATTCTTTGATGGTTTTCTCCTGTATCACCTTCTCTCTTTTTTTTTTCTCGACCTCATCCTACAAGGTCGTTACCACCTTATCATTTGTCACCAGATTAGCTTCCAGTTCTTGTATCCTGAGGTGAGCTGTCCTGGCTTCATTTTCCGAAACCTGCAACTTTGACAAGGCTTTAGTTAGATGTTCTGGAGTAGTGCCAGGCTCCTTGGAGGTTGGGGTTACACATACATGTTTTTCCCATTTCCCCTACAATTCAGCCAACCTCTGCCTTAAACTGGACATCTCCGTGATCATCTTGGCATTCCCCTCTCGTTCTTTAACCAATGAATCAACTAGAGCTGATTTCTCTCTTTCCATTTGGACCAGCTCGTCCATTTGCACATGTTATCTGTGAGGGGTGTTTAGTATTTCCTTCAATTCAGAGTTCTCTTCCTCTAGATCAAAGCGGAGCTTCTTCTAAACCACACCCTTGTCGCCCCCCTTTTCCCTTACTAACCTCCTGAGATTTTGCAGATTGTTGTTTATAGCTCTGACACTAGCTCTTTCTTTCCTCTGATTTTCCAACACTACGTTGTACTTGTCTTCGAGTTTCCTCAGAGAGAGTGCGAGCTTTACTACTTCATCTCTGAAAACATCCCTGATACATTGGTGCAGACCGAGCTTGTCTGTTATAGGGATGTTAGCCAGATTCAAAGAAAATTCCAAGGCTCGATAAATAGTACCTTTCGCTGGAGGTTCTAGCACTACCTCGGTGATGGCGATTATTAGCTGCTCTTTGTCCATATCTAGCTTAGTGGTGAGCCGAGTATGGTAATTTTTCACGAACCCGACCAATTCTGCCCGCAATTTCTCCCGTGTAGTTCTATTTCTGTTGCCTATTTCTTCCCTCACTTCAGCTCTGTTAACCGAAATGGACTATGACAGTCCAGAGAGATCTGATGAGGAAGCACCTTCATAAGTAACTGCGAAACCAACCTTACTTCTATCTGACTCCCCGTATCAAACCAACTCCTCCGGTTGGGGTTCTTCCCATATAATCTCCACTTCATCAGTTTTCTATTTCTTGGAGGGATGAGATCCCTCGCCCATGTCCATGTCTTCTTGTCCTCCTGAAGAATCTACCTCATCAGCCTTCCCTTTTCTCTATGTTCCCGCGGAAGTGGTGTCACCCCTTCCTTCTGCAGCTCAAGATTCAGCCCACATCTGTGAAGCCAAATGCCATGTATCAAGGTTAGCTCTCCACTCAATGAAGGGCCTAGACTCATGTACATAATTAGTCGACTTTATATTCCTTTCCCTATTGGAAAGGATCCCTTTCGAGTCATAGGGCCAAGATTTTCCTTGTATCAGATCCATCCCTTGAAGCAACGTTTCCACTATGGGGAGGGCATGCCTTGAATTTATGGTGAAGGGGCCGACAGAGGTAGGGAGATTGAGAATGTATCCTTTCTTCGTGGGGATGATGTGGAACTGGTCGACCTTCACGGTTTGACAGATGTACTCAAGGGAAAAAATCCACATAGTAGGAAACATCAGAAAGCAGTCGGGGGTACATCTATGCCATAGACTCTGATCTCGGTGTAGTCGTCAAACAGGTACCAGTCCCTTGTGCTATCTTCATCATAGAACTGCAGCTAGTCCTTCTGCTCGGGAAATATCCTGGGAGGAGGGTTGTCATGTATGATGGTGTTGGCTATGGACATGAATTCATTCAAGAACTCATGTAACCCCTCCTATTGGGTTGTTGATGACAAAGACATTCCATTCAAAAACAGTTCTGGGTTGGGAGTTCACCCTCGAAAGCTTTTTAAGGCCTAGAGTCTCAAACATGTTAGCATGCTCATACAAGAAGAGGTAAAACACTAATGAACAGAACCGAAAAGACCCAGAATAGGGTAGCTCTTGGAACTGGGTTTGAATGGCCGAGGCCAGGAAATTAGGGATATCCAAAAGAACACCCTTTTGAGACATGAGCCAAATGAAAGCTATACATTCCTTTGACACATGCTTGGCCTCCCTGAGACCTAGTAACCCTGAAATGAAAGAAAGGATAGGTTGGAAATGATATCTGAAAGTGGAAAAGGAAACCATATCTGAAGTTGGGATAGAGGCAAGAGGAGAATCTGAAATGAAACTGAGGAATTCACTCTGTTGGTTCCAGGGTAGCTTTGAAAATTGTCGGGACAGGGATAACTCTAAGAACTCGACATAACTCTGACTCTGGGGGAAACGGAGGGCCTCCTTTATGAGCTCGGGAGATATACAGAAAATTTTATTGCCTTGTGCCGATAAGAATAAATCCTTGCGTTCATCATTGGCTTCACTGAGCCACCCTATAAACTCGGGGACTAGAAATGTGGTCAAGGCAATCTAATAATACATGCCTAACTGGATGACCCTGAACTGGTCTTGGCCTTTCACATAGGATTCAAACAACTTGGGTCTAATATGGGATACAATGAAGGGGTAGAGCGTGTCATGAATCTGTGTGTGCACGTCAATGAGGTTGTTAGCCATCTATAAATTCTGTTATATCTCATGATGGCTAAAAATATTCTTAGGCTTTCAAGGAACAAATTTTTATGAAAAACATTGTGAGTTCTTGAAAGCCCCCTGTGTTGATTATCTTCAAAGAATCACTCCACTGAAATCTTCACTCAAAGCCCCTGAAGTTACCCTACGAAGACAAAAAGAAATTGTTTTCAAAGCTATTTTCCATCATCCCATAAACTCATTTTCACCCACTTTTTCATCCATTTTTACCTATCCTAACCAATCATTTTTCCTCTAAAAGGTCCTTTTTCCTCTTCATTAAACCTCATTTCTCATAAAAACCCCTCTAAACCTTATAAAACCCCTTTATATGGTTTAAAACCCTTTTTTTACCCTATCAAAATTTCTAAAAAGGTCTGAAAACCCACATTTTAACGTTTTTCCACTCATTTGACACATAAGGCCTTAAGCCCCTTTCGCCTTAATCTCTTAGCCCCGTCCATCATGTGACCCAACACCAGTAACTAGGCGCTAAGCCCCTAGCCTTTTTTTTTTTACCCTAGCTCCTGGTCCTCCCTTTCCCCATAGGACTATCTCCCTTGCCTCACCTTTAGCCCCCTTCTCTTATATTTTACCCTCTGCCATTTTCCTCCCGATATAATCCTCACCGTCAATCTTAAAGATTTGACGGTGATTGGGCCTTTTTATTTTTCCCCTTTGTGAAGCCACTTCACAAACTCCTTTGTTTGTTTATCCCTCCATTAACCACAACCGTTGATCTTGTGGATCCAACGACCACCATTAAATCTCAAGTGCTAACCCCGCCCGATCAACCTTTCCACCTCCCAACAAATTTGCTGATGTCGCCCGCTGGGCCCACCAACTTGTTTGACTGATCAACTCTGTAATATCCCATTTCGGGGATATCTCTAAAACACAAGAAAACTCCAACCAGAGATGGACTGGGAGGGCGTTTACCAGATATTTCACCTCTATGAAGAGGGTGAGATCTGGAGGCTACCGGGTCCTTTCCAGAATTTGTCTAAGAGTATGAGATAAACACACCAAGTGATATAGAACTAGAATGCCCGAAAATACATAAAGATAGCAGTAAAGAAGACATACAATAGAATAGATAGAATGTACGACAAATCATCCAGAAATATAGAGAGAGAATGCTAAGCCATTTTATTATACTAAGAAATATAACGAAGTACAATAGCTGATCAGAGTGATGGCACCTAGAATTGCTCAAGGCAAGTGAAGAAATACTCTCAGAATATCCAAGGAATGGTAGCTCTCTGAACTGCGTCCCAGATGCTGGAAAACTGCCGTGTAGCTGCTACTGCTGAAATGAACTGATGACTTGGGGCTGATCCCCTTGCCGAAATAAGCTAAAAATCTGGAATCCACCTCTACTCATCAACCACAGCAAAACCCAAAAATCATCTCTGAAATGACTGACCCCCGAAAATCACCCCCTTGGGGAATTACACTGCCTTGCAAGGCTCTGTG